>JAFBJW010000359.1:208846-621029 GCA_016785235.1 Pseudorhombus dupliciocellatus | reverse complement strand
CTTGCCCCCCCCCCCCCCCTTCTCCTTCCAATCCCTCCTCCCATCCACAGAAGCACATTGCGTGCACACGCACACACACACGCACACACACTCCCCACCCACACAGCTTTTAAGCAGGGAGCCCATCAGAAACTTGTCATTTCTCTCATTCACTCCGACAGCCTTGAGACACAATGCAGACTTACCTCTGTGTTGTACACCCCATATATCAGGAAGATGAAAAGGCCCTGCAAACAAAGAGAGGGAGCAAGGAGGGGAGAGAGGGAGAGGAACACGCAGGAGGACAAAGTTGTTACAGTTGTTTTCTCTCTTATCCTTTCTTAAGAAGGAACAGATCAAACGTAATGAGGGTGCCGACATGTTTTGGGTTCGGCTGCTTCATGTATCCTGGCTGTGTAAGACTGTAGTGGTGACGAAGGAGAGCAGAGGGCCGCCTCTGTAAGGTCAGAAAACGGTCAATCCACAATGCTCATGCTCCACCACGTGGCCCCTGCCGAGCTTTCAAAGGCTCCCACCCAAGGTTCCACACGGCTCCGTCCAAATAGAAAATCTCTAGTGCCTGTTGTTGGACAAGAGACACACATGCACACACGTGCGATGGCGCACCGACAAACAAGCACAGACGCAGAAAAATCCATGCATTTACTTGCACGCGTAACAGATAAACTCCCATTTATTACGGGGAAACAAAAACCGTATGAATACAAACATTTAAAGACACACGCGCATAAAGAGAGCAGCTCAGGCCAGACGAGACTATCAAGGAAAACCACTGGAGGAAAGCAGAGAAAGAGAGAGACAGAGGGAGCATAATGAAAAAAATGACACATAAAAGAAGATATTTCATGTTCACAAAACTCCATGGCTAGTACCCCGGGCCTGAGAATGCCGTGCCCTTGGACACATAAAGGCTGCACAGAAAAACAGTTATTTGTCATTTCAATCCATTGTGGCACCCATTGAATGTACAAGCTGTGCATTTGCCTTCGGGCCATAATGTAATCCCGCAGCATCAATGGAAACAGTGAGAACAACATTCTCAGAGCACCGATTGAATCGTGCCACAAAGGATGTACGAAGAAAAATGAAAAGGCAGGTAAAATCTTTTAAATCTCAAGGCTGACGGATACAGTAGATTCTTTTATACGCCAATCACTTGATGATGTGGGTCTCGCTGGCACAAAAATACGAGGTGAAAAAAATACTTTGAGAAGTACATCTCTCCCCCCTTCTGCTGTCGGAGTTGCTGCATCTCCCAGCGAAGGTGAGGACACATCCTGGTCAATGCATCAATCATGCCGAGTTTGGAGCATCCAATTTTTGCCAGAGGGAGATCTCGATGCATCACCATTGACAACATGATTTGGGGCCCGTTCAAAGTGACGGGCCTGGCGATGGCCGACGATGACGACCTCTAGCCCCAGCTACTGCCCATTCACCTCCTGCTGGCTGCCCCCACCCCCCGTCCTCCAGGGACTGGATTGCCGTGTCCGTTGGGCTGTCAGGTGACACCTTGAGGCATCCATCCTCTTTAAAGTGACAGTGCCGCCGGTGACGTGCTGCAGACAACTGGCAAAACAAGGAATCTGGAGCTGAGATGGTTTGATCTCTATATGTCTCACTTTGAACTGCATGTGAGAATAAAAGGAGTTTTTGCTGTTCCATCGCACAAGACGACAACGGTGGGATAAATACATTTGTTGACCAGTACCAGGCTGACTATTGTCTCTTTCGTTAACACCACACAAGGCACTTTTCAGGCAAATCATTAGAATAATGTAAACAGAGAAAGCCAACAACTCCACAGTAACACACAGCACTTTGGCGACTATCGGTGTGATATTTTTTCATCTCCTCCTACGTCCAAATTTTGCTATACTTTAAAATACATTTGCAAGAGTTCTCTTTCTTTCTATTCTTTTCTATGGAGATGGAAGAAACCAGCAGGGGAGGTTGGAGTCGAGGCAGAGAAAAAGAGGACGAGGAGAGGAGAGGAGAGGAGAGTGGGAACGAAGGGGGAGAAGAGAGAGTGTTGTAGGAGAGAGGCAATAATGACAACAACAATAATAGTAATGATAAATTGGAACAAAGCTATAACTGCCGCTAATGAAGCTGGCTTCATCGTCTTAGTGACTCATGTCACTCCTCTGTTCATTTCTCTACATTGGCTAAAGAGTAAGTTCAGATCCCTGTGTCTGGCTCCCGGATACCTGAACCCTCTCATCCCGGCATTTGCCTTCTAGATCTCTGCTAGCGTTCGTACCTGTCACTTGTACGTCGCTTTGGATAAAAGCAGCTGCTAAATGACTTTCTAGGCTTGTAGATTTCACATCAGTCCCCCACTGCACTACTTGGACATCACATCGCCGACAAAGGCATCCTGATCAATGCAATGCCATCATTGTTCGAGGGGAGCAAGCGCACTTGTGTTAACAGACGTGTCAAACAATGGAGTCAGCCACTATGAACCTATGGAGTTCATTTACACTGACTTTAAAAGCACAAGCAGCGTACTTCACACATTGTTGATCATGTATGAAAACACACACAGGCAGACGCAGGCCCACACACAATAACAGACAAGTGGGCGGTTAATTTGCAACACATACCCTATTGTATTGCATTAGAATTGCAATTTCCAACTTATTGTTGCAATTTGATTATCATGTTTTTGATCATTCCTCTGATTTGCAATTAGTCTTTTGTTGTGTAGCGAACAAAGTGGGGAGAACATGCTGTGCACATTAGGAAAAATGATCCATTAGATTATAATTGAGTTAAAAATAAGTGGCAGAACAACAATAATGACGAATTGTTTAAAATGTTAATTCATTAATATTCCCCACTAAAAACAAACAGAGGCAGAAAATGGGGCGCATTATTTAAATGCGTGTGTGCTTTCCTAAACCCGGTCCAGATTCTTTTGAACTCAGCTGCAAATGCAACAAATTTATGCAAAGAATGAGCACACTTGCTTACAAAGTATTGCGATACTGTACATCAAACAAAGGGAGCATGAATTCATTTGCATCCGGCTAATTAGGGAACAATTGTATGTTTAAAAAGTTAAAGCCAACAAACACCGTGTTTGACCAAAAACATGATCACCCCAGAGACGAGTGCAAGACAGGAAGTAGCATCTGCTCAAATGAACGAGGAAAACACGACACCACGTCAAAGATCAATTCACCCACAACAAGCCATCAGCTCATTTAGTTCAATCAAAGCAATAGGCGCTTGGCCTGTTTGCTGCCGACAGCCTCCACATTCCACCGCCGGGACCTTGTAGCTCGCTCTCACTAAAAGCATCAGCTGAGTGAATTAAAATGTTTAAGGTGATACGTGTAATAAAAGCTCAATTCCAGGGCTGGCGAGGGTGCATGTACCGTAGCTAATTTTCATCAAATGCCAACAGTTATGGTTCTTTGATAAGTAAATGATGTTTACAGTCGGCTCCTGTGTTATGAGAGGAATGCAGCTGCGACTGACATCTCCATGTTAACAGAATCTACCGCGGCCTTTCAAATTGTCCGTTATTTACACGAGAGGCCCCCTAGTTTCTTCGATGTGAAAATGAAGTGAGGGAGTAAGAAAGGATCTGTGCGAAGCTGAAGGCTACTTCTCCATAGATGGATGCACTTCTAGCTGCCAACATCGACCCTGTGACCTCTTCCTAACAACGCTTCTGTAGAATCACACGAGCGGCAGCTAAAAAAACAACATACACCAGGCAACATAAAAATGGCCAATTAATCACAAAATGCAGCATCATTACGTTTTTTAGAACCTTTATATCTATCTGCTGAACCATTCACTTCAATATATTTGTATAGCGCCAAATCATAATATACATCATAAGTCAAATCATTAAAATAATGTAATCATAGAGAAACCCAATGACTCCCACAGTGAGCAGCGCTTTGGAGACTATCTATGCAATCGTTTTTCATCTCAGCCTACGTCCAATGTCACTCTTGTGTTATAAACTTTTTCTGATGATGAATTTAAGGAATAAATGGTGTCAGGTCGTGAGGGGGGGTTGAACTGCCATGACTAACGCAGGGTAATGATTTCATCAGCCCGCTAATCAAAAGAAATGCTAAAGTACAGTCAAGCCCGGAGCCAGTACCATGTCGTCTGTGGCAGGAGAGGAACTGAGGGCCGTTCTTCACTGAAACCTTTGAATCGCACATAAGAAATGTTTAGAAAGCCACTGTACACAGGGTCTGTTAACAGAGGAGGCCGTTTCAATCATTTCTGGAAACGTTACGTTGACCACGACTGAACCCACAACACACAAATATCTGTGATCAGCTGTTTCTTTAAGTTCTGAGTTTGTTGTTGATGTCCATCCTCTGTTAGTTCTAATCCTATCCTTCATAAGAAAAGGGTTGGTGCCTACTAAGCACTGGTATTTAGCACGTGGAGCCAGTTCTTTGTTGGTGGAAACAGAAAGAACCGGTTCCAACCTCGGTGCTAGCCTGGAACTAGCACTAGCACTCGGTGGAAAAGATCTAAGTCTGACTTAGGTAGAAGTGTGAAGGGCTTTTTTTAATAGTCAGTTAAGCGACTCACTGAGATTACTAACTTAAACTTGAGCTGTTTATTAATAAAACAAAACGTAATAATAAAGTGTACAAAACTATTATCAACATAATCACAGAGAATAACTAATTAGGGCAGTCAACAAAAAAATCATCATCATGTGACCAACCAATTTAACATCATAAATTATAACTCAATCATTTCAAAACTGGTTATTTACCAACAGAACAATAAACCAAACAATAATAATCCCTTATTTTGCCCCAAATGTTATCATTTATATATAGCCATGTATAGCCATTTATATATAGCCTTGTGTTCATTTACTTGGTCCACGCAGCTCAAACTGTTTTACACACATCTAATACTACATCAAAAATAAAAAAGGTACAGAGTGAACGTTTCACAAATGGCACATTTCCACGGGACAGACGAGCCGATAATCTCAACGCGTTGGAAACCACAGAGAATTCCAGGCCTCGGTGTCTCCTAACGGCTGGAATGAAAGCTGTTGGACCCGACGTCAAATACCCCGGCCGAAATTCAAACACACAGAGACACTTTTCACAAATAGAGCTATCTGCATCCCCACTTGCCAAAAAAGCGGGGGGAGAGAGAAATTCTGCCGGGGCAGCTGGGAGTGATTAGTGAAATGAGAGACAGAAGAGGTTAAAATGCTGTGATGGAGGAAAAAGAAAAGAAATTCACACTTGTGCACTGGGACCTGCTAATGTCTCTGACCCCTCCACGCATAAACAGTTTAATTAACGTGTATACATAACTTTCACTTTAACTGCCCATGGCATGTCAAATCAAAGTGTCTGTCAGGCCTGTGAAATGAGGAGTTGATACTCTGCAGGTCCTTGGTTCAGACCTGGCTCTGTGTAAACGCTCCAGCTGGCACACAGCGGCAGGCAGACAGGCAGGTAGACGGGCAGCCCGCTACTCTGTCAGGGCCATGACGTAAACACGTCGCAATAGAAGTTCTGTACGGCCCAGATGAGCTCTCAGGAAAGACAGGATTTGTTTAGGCGGGGAAAGGAAATCCAAACCAAATAAATTTGATGCAACTTTTTATTCGGGCCAAAAAAATGAGATATGGATTTTTTTTTTTTTTTTAAACCTGATGATGCGTTTAGAGAGCTGGTTTGGTCCAAAATTAGAACAGGTGTGAAAGGTCCCTTGGACCACAGTCCAGACCATCACTCCAACAACAGAAAGAGTTGGTCCTGGTCGTGATCAAATCTTCAAGCCAACTGTAGGAAGCTGACATGGTGTTAAGCAACAGAAGAAGCTGCAGAGACTCGTGGATCACTTCTAGTCATCATGGCCTCTTATGATATTCATGCCGATGATGACAGGTGTTGTCGTTGGTGGTTTGATTGGCGGCTGGCATCCTGTTTATAGTTGTATAGCTGCCACCGACTTCATTTAAAAATTTGAAATTCAAAAATGTCTTTGAGTTCAGCTGCGTTTACTGTACTGACCATATCTCAAATATTTTGTCTCTAAATTTTAGTCAAACCAAAGCTACCCTGACATTTGGTGGAACCTCAGTTTGGCCCACAGAAATGTATTTAACTGATGAAACAGGTTTTAACTTCACAAAGCCATGACGTCAACATTCTCATATTTTGGTCACACAGCCTACGAAGAGTGCTCTTCCTGTTTCCATCCTGTATGCGATTGGTGAAAGTGGATCAGTCATTGTTTGAGCGATTAGGACTTTGGCCCACACAAATATCCAGTCGTTGGGGCCGTCACGTTGAGGAGGGGACCCCCGAGCCGGCCTGGCTCTACTGGGTGTACAGCAGGGGAGGGAAACTGAGAGGCTGAGGCCAGCAGCGGTACCAGACCTGCTGTGTGATGGCTCAGGAGAGGAGGGAGAGTTATTAGCTTAGCCCTGAACCACCTACTTAATATAGGGGCCGGCGGTGATCGCTAACAGAGCCTGGCAGAGGTGACAGCTTTTGGCCCTGCTTGAGGAAATCCAATTGAAAAGCAGCCAAGAGGAACAACAAGCCCAAAACAGATGTTGCTCGCTACCACCAGCGCAACTTGAGTACACAACCCTGGTGGCAACAAACTGCGACGTCAAGTCTTACACACCAACACACACACACACACAGCGGACACTGAATGGAGCACACACACACTAGAGTCACATGAAACACACACACACACACACATATATATATATATATAATTAAAACTGTACAAAAATTATTTGCTCACATTCTTTGTTCTGTAATTACTCTCATTTTATCACTAAGATCACCTCAAGTTTTTTAAGACACTGCTATGTTTAACACTTTGAGTGAGCAGGATTGAAATACAGCATCAATCTTAAATGTATGTAACACTAGATGAATTAAAAAAAGAGGAACAAGAGAAAAATGAATAGGGAAGACTTTCACTCATTAATATTAAGCGGAGGTAGAAATAAAATAACCCACCCACCCATCCTCCCATTCCTTCTCTGCTATCCACCTACACTCCAATGAAGACACATCATTACCGCCACTCCATCCAATATTAATTGAGTTGGGCAAGACTGACCATGCTTCAGTCATTTTATTTCTATTACTGCTGTGTGTGTGTGTGTGTTGGGGGTGGGGGGCTAAAATCAATTGTGACATATCTTTATTGCCAGTCGATGACAAATGACGGCACACTTACCGTTGCTCCAGCATTGTGTCAGTGTGTGTCATATCGATTTTACATCTGACGGACAAATGTTATTGATGAAGCGCCTCAGTGAGAGATGAGTGCTCTATTTTACTTGTTTCAACGTTTAAATAAAATGGGGCAACATGGGGGGGATCAGGTGCAGCTCCACCCTGGACCTCAGCACAATGCACACATGGTCATTGGGGGCAGGGGGGGTGGGGGGAGAGAACTGTAAACAAACTAGCTTTTAAACAAGACAATTTCGGGTTGCGTGTCGCCGGCGCCAAGAAAAACAGAGCGATGGAAAACTGATCCAAACTTTTAACACATGGGTCAGAGCGCGCGGCTTTGAACCGGCGAGAGAGAGAGCGCGCTGCCAGTGCACAGAGCTGTTTAATTAAAAATACTTAGGTATCTGACGGGACTTTGTGGGGCTCCCCCTTGTCAAACTACATGTGATCCCACTGTCAATCTCACAGGGGTTTTCTAATTGCATAGTTTTCCACTGACAGGAAAATATGTTGGAAAAAAGCGAGTCCGGAGCAGCAGCAGCAGCTGGGGACTGGGTTCGGTTCACACAGACACATGCACATACACACACGAGCACGCACGCACGAGATGCACGTGTTACTGAACCTCCCATATGCATCACACGGACAATCGAATCAAGCACATCACAACATGAACACACGTATGTTCAAACTGTTCGAACCAACGTGGGTTTATTATCTCAGCCATTTAAACACCAGCTGTATTAATATATACATAGTTATAAAGAAATGATGTGCACCATTACCCAGCTCACCAGTGATCAAGCTCCTCTGAACTGAAGCAGCGGCGCCTGAGCTGCTCTGTGGATTCAGTCCTGAAGCCGCCCTTCACTTGACTCAGATCAAATACTGCAGCTCACCTTTACACTTCCCGACAGAACGCTGCAACTAGCACAACTAAAGGACAAGCCCATTCCAAACAGGCCGGGTCACAGTGGCCACTGCAATGGTGCATCAGGAGAGTTTCCAGGAATTACACTGATGGTGCATAAGAAATGTTTCCCGAGGCACGGCGACTGTTTTTATCATTTTCTACCTAAAACCTACAGGAACAACTATGTGAAAAGAAACTCTGCTCAAAGCACAATGGAATATTTGCCCTTGGACCTTGGTGGGTCCAGTTTTCCATATGCATGCATTTACAGAACTGAAAATGAATTTAAAGTCACCTGACAGACACATGTGCTCTCACAAACACACACTCCTTCTAAATGCACAACAACCAAACACCTCGAACTGTGCCGCCGATGAGACGGAGTTGCAGTGCCCTTGACTAACAATGACGAATGGATGCAATATGCAAAGTCTGAACAAGTTGCTTTTGGGTACAGAAGAAGGGGAAACGATGGCTCCAGGCTGCATTATGAGATGCGTTTGCTCTTCTGTTTCCCGGCTGAGGTGAGCCAAGCTGAGGTTAATGGCATGTGTCGGTGAGTGTGTATGTGTGTGTGTCCTCACACACACTACAATGAAGGAAGAGGAGGGAGACACAGAAAATCTGACTTATTTAGACAATGAGTGTCTTGTGCTAGGGATGATTCTGAAACAACTCTATGTATTTCTGGCTGTGAGCAATCAGATGTTATTCATGCGAACGTGTCCAAACTCAAATATCCTCCTCCAGCAGCTTTTTAAACATGCACTCCCGCGTCTCTCAGTCCATGCATGTGCACGTTTGAGCATGTGCGTGTGTGTACATGCGTGCTCCGGCACCGCCGCAGTGGCAGGGTGCATCCATCATGATAAACTGGCAGACTCGGCGACTGTCACATGCAATCACACTTCACTACGGTCCACGGGACTTCAAAGTGAAAATGAATGGTAGTTCATCGACATGAAGACTTCATATATCTTCGTTTTTTTGAGGGGGGTAGGGGGGTGGGGTTTAGCTTTTATTGTCTCTCTTTTGTTTTTTGGAAGTCTCTGCTCTCCCAGCTTCCTTTGGCTGTTGTGTTTTTGTCTGCAAGGCATGATGGGAACCCATGGATTACTTGTCTGGTAGTTTATCATTCATGACTGTTGCATTTAAAATACGATAACTCTTCACCTTCGATTTGTTTATTCAAACATCCTGGTGCAATTGTATTTGTTTCCACCTGTGAGCAAACAACAACCTGATGCGCCATCCCAGCAGAAATCCTGAAGGACAATCAGAGAGAGAGATCGTCCGGACGGACGTATGAGCACAATCAATCAAAGGTTTCTTCTTCACAGTTGTTTCTTGGAGTGGAGTTGCATGTTGTATGTGCGGTGATGCCACCTGAGGATCAGTGTTCAATGTTTCTTTTCAAATTTGCTCATATTTAAGCCCCGTTCGCAATTTCAAATTTCTGTGGTTTGCACTTCCCAAATAGACTTGACGATCATTGTGCATTCAACAGTTATCAGATAACATCAACAGTGAAGGGAAGAAGACCTGACTAATGTTTTCACCCGGTAATTATTTACTATCCCAAGTCTTTTGATTGTTTATGAACTTCTTCACTGTTTCTCAGAACGGCACCACGCCTCGATGGCGAGTGACAGAAAAATCCCCTTGTGAGATTAAAAAGTCTGCACGGCGTGAAGCTTTAATTGAACATGGCAAGTGTTAAATGTGATAATCATCAAATTTGTTTCCACTGGAAAGTCAAATGAGGCATAATAATGCCAGCACTGCAGCTGCTGCAGCTCAGCACCACAGAAAGGCTTTAATCTAGTAATGACTCTGAAATGACACTGGGCTTTTAAAATTGAGGAGAAGAGGCTAGAGGTCTCTCTGCCTCCCTCCCTCTCTCCCTCCCTCTCTCCCTCTCTCTGTCTCTGCCCTGGCCCAGGCCCTGCTCACGCTCTCCAAGCTATTTGATTGGCACATGCTTTCACTTAATGAGGGATAATTACTAAGGAAAACAAGTGGGAGACCACATCTGCTCAGTGTAAGAAAGAGTGTGGGTCTGGTGCAATCTGTCAAGACAGGACTTTCAGGTTGTGAGCCTGGATGTTTTATCCACCTTCAGCGGCCTCCCAGTCCAACACAACCCCCCCCCCCCCCCCCCCCCCCCCCCCCCCCCCCCCCCCCCCCCCCCCCCCGGAGCCCTCGTCCACCCTCCTCCACCCTGGCCCGATGAGAAGCAGATTAATAGGAATCAGCATGTGGCTGTAAACACTCAGCGGGAAGAGCGTATATCTGTGTGCGTTGACGTGCATAGGAAATGACCCGCGGTATCTGTCGGGGGACAAGCCAGAGGCCACAGCAGGAAGGGCAAGAGGCCGGCAGGGCCGATCAGCATCAACATCCCAATCAGTGTCCTGCTGCCAAAGCTGTTGTTCCCCAGATTTGTTTACGTTCACACAATGCTATAACGGACACATTCACACACTGTCCATTAATCATCTCTACATGGGATTCACATTGTGCTGAATGGTCTCCTAATGGTACATGTTTACAGGCAGTTGTCTTGATTACATTCTAATGCCAGGAGCGTAAATCTGATTTATGGGGGGGGGGGGGGGGCTATGTCATGTTTAAATAGAGCTGCTGCCAAAAAATGGGTTTAGATTGGCTGGTTAATCTGCATCTACAAGGATATATTCATTTGAAAGTATCAGTGGGTTTGGTCGTAATAAATTCCGCACAGGCTCGCGTCAATCATTTGCCAAATTATGCAGAGAGGACGACAGAGACAACACTACAGGTGAGGAGCTTATTTAATGTAGACACTCAAACACTGAGAGTTTAATGACCCTGATGGGAATCCAGTTTAAGTTATTGGTGTTCACTTCAATTCAATTAAATAAATAATATAACAATACAAAAAAAAACACAATATAAATATAGTACAAAGATGTCAAAAAGGTGTCCAATCAATGCCTGCTGATGACCCGTGCTAAACATGTAGGTCACTTTGAAAGAGGAGTAATCTCTCTATTTATATTATTTCTCTATCTATATATACTGGAATAATAAGGAGGGACAGCAGCATTTATTTGCTCTAACCTCACCACGGCAGGAAGGAAAATGGCTCGCCTGCTAATTGGAAGTGATATTTGACAGGCTTTTAACCTCGCCACCACCTCGCTGCCACCCACCCACTCCCAGAACGACAGGGTTGTGCTTTCTTGCCCCGTGCTGACCTAGTTCGAAGTAATTACCTGCAAAGTATACATCAAAGCCGGGTAACTCCACCGATCTGGTGCAGTGTGGCAGGATAAAGGACACAAGGACTCACCGAGTCAAAACCAGGTGGCACTGACACATGTGTGTGTGTGTGAGCCAACACAAAAGGCGAGCCAGTGAACTTATAAATAGAACGGTCATTGTTTCGACATGGGGTAATTTTGGGTGTCAGACTTTTTCCTGACACCGTCGGTTGTGGGTGGGGGTAGAAGGAGTGAGGTCATGAAGTGGGGAGTCAGCTGATGGGTTAACATGCCTGATGACATGCATTTACATACAGACACACACAAACATGAAACCACAGACAGATGCATCGGAGCATGAATGAAATGTAAAGTGCAGAGAGGAGGCGATTACCCCACACACACACACACACACACACACACACGTATGGTCAGTGTGGAGCTAAAGCCATGGTTTGCTTTCTTATGACACAGGCTATTACTAAATTGAGCTGGAAGGTAATTCTAAGGCAAATAAATGGCAGCAGGTTTAACACAGGGAGGGGTCGCGGGGTTGCCGGCGTGAGCAATGACAGGAATTCTCTCACCTCTTCTGACAGGAAGCCTATTATTCTCACTGCTTTATTTTCCCAGGCTCGCTTTTAAAAAGTGATCTCTGCGATAGTATTTCACCCCCCCCCCTCCCCCTCCCAAACCCCCCCCTCCCTCATCTGAATTACCGCCGCCCCTCGTTCACAAGTGCTGGGCCCTTCCTGCACTCCCAGACTTAATATTTACAGTAAAGGAGAGGACAGTTAGTATTCTTTTCATTTTTAAGAGATTCTTTCGCTCACTCCTTTTCAGTGAATTCCAAGTGTACTTAGGTGACCGTTAATATGAGTGCTTTTCCATACAGGAACCTTGATGCTAATCACTTGAATTAAGCCTGAAATCCACCCTTCAAGTAGGTATACGTGCAGTGAAATGTGCAGCCTCTCCTGCTAACACTGCTGAAATGTTCAAAAATTTATAATACAGAAAAAAGATGAAAAGGGAAAAAAATTAAGTACAAGTTGAGACAAAACACACTATAAATATACTACATTAAAAAGCTTGGCAACATCCTCATTATGAGTGCCATCTCAGAGAGGAGCGTGGTGGGAGTAAGCGCTGACCTTGGTATCCCGTTTGAATATTGTTTTATGCTGCGGCTGGTAATTGAGGATGCAACGCAAACAGTGGACTTGTTTTCAAAGGGAAATCTATTTTCCCAGGCAATGGGAATGCATAGAATCATGTCATGCATTTATTTGTTTGTTTTTCCAGCCCTACCTCATAATTATTTAAGACACTAATTAAAATATGGATTTATAAATAAATCTCTGACTTACCTATGATTACATGAACTTAAAAGTTTTAATCAGCCTGGCACTGTTGTTTTTTTTTTTTTTTTTCCTTTACAAACAAAAAAAATAATGTAATCTTTAAATATAATTTCATGAAATTGAAATATGAAAAGGAAGGCTTCTGTTTCATATCTGTGTAGTAACGATTAATTATGACCTAATTAATTTCAGAGGTTAAGTTTTCAGTCCTGGACATTTTCAACCATTACACAAGTTAATGATTAAGTTTAAACAAAAGGATGTTACCACAGTATTTCATGTAATGAATAATGTGTAACTTTGTCTGCTCAGGATTGAAATTCACAACAGTTTTCTATCCTAAAAGTTCTCCTTATTTCCTAACTTGTTTTCAAAGGGAAATCTATTTTCCCAGGCAATGGGAATGCATAGAATCATGTCATGCATTTATTTGTTTGTTTTTCCAGCCCTACCTCATAATTATTTAAGACACTAATTAAAATATGGATTTATAAATAAATCTCTGACTTACCTATGATTACATGAACTTAAAAGTTTTAATCAGCCTGGCACTGTTGTTTTTTTTTTTTTTTCCTTTACAAACAAAAAAAATAATGTAATCTTTAAATATAATTTCATGAAATTGAAATATGAAAAGGAAGGCTTCTGTTTCATATCTGTGTAGTAATGATTAATTATGACCTAATTAATTTCAGAGGTTAAGTTTTCAGGCCTGGACATTTTCAACCATTACACAAGTTAATGATTAAGTTTAAACAAAAGGATGTTACCACAGTATTTCATGTAATGAATAATGTGTAACTTTGTCTGCCCAGGATTGAAATTCACAACAGTTTTCTATCCTAAAAGTTCCCCTTATTTCCTACTAATCAGTAAGTAATAATATTAGCACCAGTCGCTTCAAGAAAAACAACAGAGAACCTAAGACAGTGATTCAATAAAAAAAACATCAAGATCATGTTGCAGAGAAAATAAGGAAGACGAGGGGAAACGGTTCCTGCTTTTTCATGCAAACCAAAATGAAAAACATTTCCCCCCACGGTGATAGAGGCTTTTCCGTATGTGTATGTGCATGTGTGCGTCCTGCACATGTCCCTTCATATGTATGCATATGTACAGTGTGCGAGAAGGCAAGGACTACAACCAAGGCTGTACACGGCTTGTATGTGGCATTTAAATGAATGCTCTCCTTGTGTGGTGGCACAATGTGGACCAACTGCTGAACCCTACAGATGGATAAATAAATAAAATCAATTGTACTGCTTAAGTTGTAAAATTATACTTCTTACAAACCTATGCTTATTTAATTCTACAAATGTGTAAATAATTGAAATATAATTAATTTGATTCTCACAAATGGGTTAATTATATTTAAACCTGCTAACAATGAGATGTGTTTTATATTTGTATTTACTGGCAGGGAAGCGTATTCCTCCTGAGGTTGAATTGTTCTGTTGTATTTTTATTATTATTATTATAGAAATAAACATACTGGATTGTCTAAATTCATTGTTGAAAGGCTTTTTCCACTCAGAAACTACATTGTGTGGAAAATTTACCTTATGACTATTAAATTAATCAAATTAAAAAAAAAAAATGAAATATTGTCAAAAGGCATGAGTCCTGAACCCCCAGGCGAGTCTACAGCTTGGTGCAGCAGGAGAAAGAAACATGGTGAGGAGGAAAATAAAAAGGCTTTGAATGGACAAGTTGTGCGGGTCCACAGGAGATGACAGCAGAACCCTGATGGTCACAATTTTACTGCCAAATAAGAAATTAAAATAACTTCTTTGTGTGTCGGAGGCTGAAGGTTGTGGTGACAAGTGGTTACACACTCACAGAAACCCACACGCACACACACAATGCTTGGGAGCACAAGATGTTCTTTACAAAATTCAAAGCATCGGGTCATACACATGGTCGGCCCTAACTTTTTCTTTCGCTAGATAATTCTCTACTTTTGCACTCTAAAACAAGGTTTATTTTTTTGCCTGTCCAGTTTATAGTGAGTACTCTGATAACTACTGTAATACGTCTGCATAGGACAATGAGTTAAAGGCAGAGGAATAAAATGCCAAAGAAATATGTGAATACCTTATAGATGACAGGACATTTTATATATATTATTATGAATATTTTAATTTTTTTTATTTTAAGTTAAGTTGTAAATGCATTATATATTTATCACATAGCATTTCTATCTAAACACAAGCAGCCTTAATAAAAACTGTAAAATGTGCTGGAATAACTTTTTTTTATTAATACAAAACTTAACATAAACCATAAAACTAATAATAATTAGAAGATGAGGTCAATAATTTTTCACTAGAATAGTTCATGAGTGAAGCAGACAGAGAATATTAAAAGTGAGAAGGTTTGTGGCTGATTCTCACTTCGCTTAGGGTGAGATTCATTCACAGTCAGTGGAAGTTGGACTAAAGTTGAATTTTGTGCAGACATCTGTCTGAATTTAATTTACATTTGTATCCCGGTTTTTGCAGAGAGTTCTCCAGATGTGGTCTGTGTTCTGTGCACTGAGCTAAACTCGGAGTCGATTGTTCCTAATTGTATTTACACTGAGCCACAGGACTGACAGAGGAGGGAACCACTTCACATGCTGGAAAAGCTTTGCTTGCTCACACAACAAATCTCCCATACAGCAAAAATCAATAAGCAGAGCAACACTCTATTGATCATATCTATATCTTGGACACACTGTGATGTCACGCGCCACTAGCCACGTGCGTGTGTTTTGTTAGTGCCTGTGTGTGTGTGCTTAAGGATGTCAGGAGGCGCTGCATTTGTTTTCATTAAAACCTTGAGCTACTTTTAAACAAAGGCTACTTTTTGAAACCAGAATCTGATGTGAGACCGAGTGGCGAATCAGAGAACTCATTGAAACCTCATTCTCAAAAAACTGTGACGACGGAAAAAACCTCAGGGGAATGAAAGAAGCACAGACGCAATGAGCAACAAACTCAAATGCAACGTTGTCTTCAGCCGATGAAAGGCAGTGTAATATTTAAGTGGTGAGAAAGTATGAAATCATTCCACAGATTTACCAAATTTGCTTAAAAAGGTCCCTAAATAAACCTGAAAGAGAGCCGTTACTTCAAACTAGGCTTTATAAACACCACTACCACTTCACTCAGGCGACAGTGCAGTGTCACACTGTGTACCCTTTTCCTTTGGAATTAAGAACTACTACACTAATATACAATTGCTGTATTCTTGGTAAATTGTACATTATTTATTTCTCTACAGGCGGCTTTAACCCTGAGCGAAATGATAAATGTCACCTATGAAGCTTCAATGAATGCCCGATGAATCTCATTACCACTTACCACTAAGTTGATTTCATAAGAAAAGCGAAAACATAGTTGTCATCAGTTCCTGTGATATAAAAGACCTTAATGCAATATGAATGAAACGGCTCTGATCGTTCCACTGTGTGGTGACAGAAGCACAGGGTTGCCCTCCACAGGCAGCAATCCGACATGGCACAGAGATAAAAACGAAACATTCCTGACAAATAATTCCCCCCCCCCACACCCCCCCCATCCCCATCCCCATCCCCCACCACGCAAAGTTACCAGGACGGACCGCAGAGACTCTCTCAACTTGCGGAGGACGATCGTTACCCTAACATTTTCCCTCCGACTCCCTAACTTCCTTCACCTCTCCACATTGTTTTCTCCCTCTCCTCCACTCACTCCCCTAACTCTGTCTGCCTGTGCAGCTCTAAGTTATTGATAGTTTAAAGTTATGGGCTAATAATAAGATGGACACTGCATGGCCAGGAGCCTATTATACCCAGGTAATGGATAGCGTGCAGGTTTTGAATGACATTGCCTAGAGATTGGATGACGGAGAGTGGAGCGATTTATAGGCTATACCCAAAGAGTCCCCCCCACCCCTACCCACCCTCCATCGTTTTACACACACACACACACACGCAGGCTCCCTATGCTATTTATCTGCCTTGATAAGGAAGCAGATGAGGCATGCTGGTATTTATGGTGAAGACGTTCATAAAAACTACCGCCTGAGAGTAGGAAGTTAGAATCTGTGTGCGATTCACCTACTGCAAACATCAGTGCTGGCCCCTGGCATAAACATTTGCTTTGCTTTTTGACCCTCTCTTTATCAACTGTTTATTTTATTTAAACTGACGTATTTCTTGTTAATTCTTGTTACATGTGTCATTTGGCGGTTGCCCTGTGAGTGTTTTGGGGCCACACTCAAAATCTTGTTTAAGGCCACCAAAATCCTAGGGCCAGTCCTCGCAGACACATACACAACGGATTCTAAAGGCAATAAAAGTGCAAAGAGACTTCCTGGAAAGATGGAAGGTTGTTTGACTCGTTAATGTTGCTGGACCAATCAGTAACGAGTAGAGTGAAAATCTCATCAGCTCAAAGTCACAACTGACAATTTAGGAAACCAGAAAAGTACTTCAATCTAGTTGTACAATCCTGCATTCAACCAAATCCCAGGTCACTGCAGGGAGTGCTGCAGGTTTGCATTCATGCCATGGCTGCGTGATGCTCGTAGTGGCCTCCGCAGGTCTCTGTCGAGGGAAACGACGGCGACAGCAGAGACACTTGAGCCGCTGCTGTTGGGATGGAGGAGGAGGAGGAGGAGTGGAGAGAGGGCACCAGGGAGCGCAGTGAAAAAGGTTTGTCAACATTATCTGTTTTATTGATTTAACAGTAAAAGCTTGCCGCTTAAGCTTTATGTTGCTATGGCCGGCCCCATTGAAAATACAACGGCCGCAAATAAAAAACGATTTCTTAAAAAAAAAAAAAAAACTTGAGCATATTTATTGATTTCTTTTTTTTTTTTATGATCTCCTGGCAAGCAGCTTGGGTTTTGCATGCATAATTTTTTTAAGTTTTACACATTTCATCATGTTTACGAGCGGCCATTAAGGTGGGCCTATGTTAAACTGTGCTCTCACTCAACTGAAAGGATCAATGGTTCTGGCGTGAAGCAGAGCTAAATGCTCAACAGCTCAGCATGCTAACACGCTCATGATGCTGCTAGCATGAGGATGTTTCGCACAGTTAAAATTCATCATTTTAACATTTACGGTTTGTTTGTCAACAAATAGACAGAAGGTAGATTTTAAAATTCATCCTTTGAGGTCCAGGTGTGACTGTGTACTCTGAGGTATTTTAATACACAAAGAGAACTGATTGGTAAGAGGACAAACCGTCATGGCAACCTGCTGCTGGAGAACACATCCTCTAAGAATCATGTGTTCAATGTGTTTTAATCTACAGGATAAAACACCAAGTGAGCAGACACTGCACAGCAATGAGCAAATACTCCTAAACGATCCAGCCGGACCTCGAAGGGAACCCCTTTCAGTGTCACTACCCCCCCATGTGGACCAGAGAGCAGAGGGGTCAATTGAAGCAGCTTGAGCCCTGGTAGGGTTCCTGTTGTGTCCTGAACTCTGGAGGCTTTACAAAGCCGCTCTCTGCAGATCTATTATGCTACAGCAGCTGGTTATCGCCAGAGGACCCTCACCAGCACACAGCCTAAAACACATCTGAGCATTTTGTTATTTGTCCCGAGCAACTGGTAAATAATCATGATAATGGGAAAATTGTTGTGTCAAGCTGGAACTGATTTTAGCACCAGTGTCACTGGTTAAAGCCCCCAAAACAAAATTAAGACTTTCAGCAAAACCATAGAAAACGTTTTTTTAATCTAACCTTTCATTTACTTATTTTGATGTGACCTTCAGAGAAAATGGCTGCGAATATTAAAATTGCTTGAATCACTGTTTAAAAATATGGAAAATAAAAAATATATGTACACATAACATTGAAGCAACTGATGATGTTAAAAGGAACGAGCTGAGACTAATAATGAATCTATAGTGTGATGTTTTGTACTGAGAAAGACAGAAGAACAGAGCAGAGCAACCCGACAGCCCAGAGCATTAATTACTGTTGACATGTAAGAAATATAATTAGATATGAGAGGAAACAGAAACTATTTATGGCAACCGAGGGGCCTCGCTTAATGATCAGACTGCAGCTAAAACCTCTATTGATTTTCTTGTTAAATATACAGCTCAATTAAAGATACCGCTGATTAAAAGACAATTACAAATCGCAACGGTGGTTCTAGACATGCTGGGGAAGCTGGGTAATTTGGGGCCGCCTGCCGCAGATGGAGAGCTGCACGTTTTCATCCTCGCTCTCCGCCTCAGCTCTGCAGCGCAGTGGGAAATCAGCCTGCGTGGGTAATTCTTTTTCCTTTTTTCCATGTGAAAAACAGCATTTCTAGTTGTGGCCAATTTTAGACAGAGCTGCCTGAGACCCATGAACAGAACAGTCATGGCAAAATTCAGCATACAGTTAAATATGGCGTGTTAATTTCTCAGAATGTGAGAAAACAACCTGCTGGATTTCAGCTCTAAAAGCATAAAACCAGCCTTGATGAACCTCAAACAACGACAACACTGACCTTTGAAAATACATAAAGACAAATACCTTGAACAAACAATATAAATTGAAATGAAGTACCTGCTTAACAGAAGCTACAGCGTGGCTCTTTTCCCTCCAATCTGCATCAGCCTTGTCACTGACAAATAAAAACCTTGACAGTCTGCAAACCCTCAGCACCACAGAATTACAACGTATAACAAAAAGCCTTTCGGTAATTCATTTAGGAAAAAAAAACAATTTAAAGTCGATAAACCGCTGAATGAAGTTCTGGTTGCGCATTATTTCGATTTACATGTTTCTATTTTATTACAACAGATAGGGGACACCTTAGGAATGTTTAGGAAGTTTTGGTTTGTTGCTGCATTAGTCATTGACCAAATAATTAAATCAATAATGTATGTTAATTAAGAAAATGAGAATTTGTTTTTATTCCTCTTTGTCACCTTTCTTTGGTGTTGACCTTTAAATAAATGATACGTTTCAATATTTGCGTACAGCTCTGTGTGTGTGTACCTGTAGGGAGTTCAGGAGGATGAAGATGTAGGCAATAGCAATGGAGAAAGGCACCAAGACGCCACATAGCCACGTTAATCCAAGGATGGGAAGCAACACCAGCACTGCCTTCACTGCTGCCCTGTGCTCTCCAACATACACACACACACACACACACACACACACAGCACAAAAATTGTATGTTGTCAAATGTAAAATGCACACACATAAACTTTAAATCACACCACAAAGACTGAACTAAAGAACTAAACTCCAGATAAAATCAGTCTGTGCATTCCCTAATAATTCTCCTTCCTCCCCAGTCGCTCTCAGCTCAATTCTGGGTTTCTCAAAGTTTCAGTTAATTTTGGACAAAACTGAGCAGCTCTGGCAAGCGGCTTGTTCCATATACAACACCGTGCAGCTGGAAAGGCTCACAGGGTGACAACTTCCCACCTTAAACCCACCTTAATTCTGTTTAGAGTGGAATTAGCTTCCCACTCAGGTGACCGCCAAACCGCACCAGCTGTGTGTGTGTGTGTGACACGGCGGGCGGCAAGCCCTAGTTTATTCAGCGGAGGAATGTGTTTGAATTTCCGAGATGGCTGCCACCCAGGGGTGCCAAGTGGTTCAAGGCCTGCTTTGAAAACTGGCACAGAGCACCCTGTGTGAGGCGCGGTGAGAGAAACATGCACACTTTAACATGAGCCTCACTGATCGCATCACAAACACGGATGTTGAGGTGATATGACTGAAACCAGCGAGGACCATGATAGTGACAGGGCTTCACAAGTCAAAGACTTAATACTTGCTAGCCAACCATCCTGCTTAAACCTTTACACATGTTGTAGTGACCAGTTTAAATCATATGATTAATTAACACTCAAACAGCTTATAAAACTGGCAAACACTCACAATCACTTGTGTGGAGATAAACAGATTACAATATTACTTTATGAATTTCATTCATTATTCCCACTATCATTCATTCCCTCAGGCAGTGTACATATTTTTAAAAATATATAGAAAGTAAAATGTCTTCATTCTCATCTCATCATTTCAAAGAAGAACCTATCACAGCCAAATTTTTTAGAGGTCATTTTGAAACATCAATAACTGAATAAATTGAAACTGGCTTCATCGAAATTATTTCTTTATCTTGTAAACGTTCACAGATGTGGAGGAACCTCACACACTAACGCAGCCCATTCTAAATGGATTCCTCTCTGGTTTGATGAATGACGACCGCTCTTTTTAAAATGACAAATCCAATAAGAAATCTTGCAGCTGCTCTTTATTTGACGCCCAGGAACCACAGCTCAGCGACTCCGAGGCCTGAGGCCCGGGTTAAAAAAAAAAAAAAAGAGGACAAATGGCCCCCCCTTGTGGTCAGTACCTGATCTGCTCGTAAGCTTGTTCCACAGGACTGGTGCCCATGGCCAACATGATGGACCTCCTCTTGGCTGTGGAGATTGTGATCATCACCACCCTCGACAATATTAAGATATTTACCTGGAAAGAAGAAACCATCACTGGAAACCGGAAGGAGGATGGGTTTTTTTTTCTTTCATTGCATTTTCAACTTTTCTCAACCACATTCATCAAAATGCCGCAAGATGATTTTTGTTGAGATTTGGTGCAACACAAACAAATCTAATCTAATGCAGGGAAGATCTGTAGGATCATATTTGTTTGTTGTTCAAGCAGTTCATACAACATTACACCGCACACACCACCAATCTCATTCTCCACAGGCTACATGAAACATTTACGATTTAATTTGCAAACCATGATGATGAAGATGACTGGCCCGGCAAAACCCCAGATGACCCCGTTCTGGACACTGAGCCAACAGTAGCCGTCGGCAGAGTATTTGCCCGAGGCCGATGCCAGCGTGATGGTGACAATCAGCACCGGTAGACCTGGAGGGAGGGAGGGAGGGAAGACAGGAAAATTAGAAAACACAGTCACAGACATAAGCAGATCTTATGTCTACAGCAACTCTACAGAAGACATGAGCACATTTAACCCGGTTCCTTGTGGGATCAGTTAGGACATATTTAGCATGAGGTGATAATAGCCATCATAATAAAAGTCCTTAACATTCAGAGGAAAGTCCTTTACCCCAGCCGATGAGATAGTAATATTTCATGTGCCGATCCTCGCTGAGGTTGACCGCCACCACCTTGCTCCAGAGCAGCAGCCCCTCCACCAGCATCCAGCTGAACGCCGCCATGAAGAAGAGATGAAGCAGCGCGGCCACAAGTGTGCATGCCACCTACAAAACACGCACGCAGATACATACACTTCAAGCTGAGGGGGTTCCTGGCGTCACAATATAAGAGCAGAAAGTAGAGAACCACAACCCCCACACACGACAACCGGCGGTAAATGTACCAGAGGAGTGTGCCTGCTGGTTCTGCTCTCCAGGGAGGAATGGTAGATTCCACGCTGCTCTGCATTTATACAATTTGCAAGGGTCAATTTTGTGTGGAGAATCCTCGGCAACTTAAATGTGCATGCACACCATGAGCCGCGTGGTAACCCAGAGGAAACTGAACTGTATAATCTGCAGACGTGTTCATCTGTTCAAACATCTTGTTCATATATTTTTAAAGGAAACACTTTCAGAAATGTGAGCTTCTTGTTGTCAGACGATAAAATAATCAATGTTAAGTGTTTTCGGCAGAGTACATGTGACACATTCCACTTATCACAAAAACTGAATGTCAGAGGTTGAGGGCAGCTCATAATCCTCACTGATGAAGGAGTGGAGTTTACATTTACTCAATGTATGTGAAGCCCATCAGTAACACTGAAGTGAAGAGGTACGTGTTTATTCTTATTATATTATCATTGACTGGGTTGATCAAATCCTTGTTAAAAACTGAAAAATTATCTCCTTGACTGTCAGACACACACACACATACATTTGACAAAGCGGCCATCTGCATGCAGGGATGAAGTCTACCCTGACATGACCTGGGGTCAAAGGACCAGGGGTCAAACCAACTACAGGTCATTGAGTGACCACAGGCTGTGCTCTGCTTGATGAATGCGACAGCGATGGTCACCTTTGTCACATCAAATGTCTAAACATGTGTTTTCCTCCCAACCACAGAGCGGACTCACGTTTCAAACGTCAATAGCACTGCTATGAATAGGACAGTGATGTTGAGGCTGAACACAGGAAAGTATATATCTTAAAATGTCTTCTTCTACATAGACTGTGTGAAGATTGTACTCTGACAGGGACGCATCTCAGACAGATTTAAATATTTGAAATATTTATGTTTTTTAAGTTGATTTATTGTAAAAGTCCTTCAAATACTATATATATATATATATATGTGTGTGTGTGTGTGTGTGTGTGTGTGTGTATGTGTGTGTGTACACATACATAACCTTTACTACTGCACAAATTTCCCTGTGTTTAAAAAAATAAAAAATAATAAGACTGAGTGTCAGAGTGAGAGCAGATGCTTCAGTTGTACCTTGTTGTGAACGGCGGAGCTGCTGCACAGCAGAATCACCTGCGCACAGATCAGAGCCACAAACAGGTTCCTGTGAATGGACGTCCTGTCAGATCTGGGGATACTGTGGACACAGAGAGACACAGTTAAATCTCATATAAAACATTTACTATTGAGGTTATCTGAGCTGCAGTTATTCACAGCCGAGCCTTGAGCTGATTGAGACACTGACTCAGTTTCACTAATATCCAAGGCTGTAAAAATGACCTGACTCTGATGAGCTCTGACAACGGTTTCCACTCGCGTAGATAGTACTGCTACAACAACCTTCTATATTTTTAATTCTATTTTCGGCCTAAAAGGGCTTACATGTTTTACATTACATTTTAAGTTAAGTCAAGTAGGAAGTAGTATTTTCTATTTTCTGTTTCTCCATCTGTCAGCAGGAATCTAATAACTACTAAAACAGATTTCCATGACGTTTTTTCAAACCGGTGGGGGATGACCCAAACAAAAATCTTTTACAATCTGGAGCGCATTTGGAAAAATGCGGTGGATTCAGGATTTTATTTCCACTTTCTTAAACACTGCAATATCCAGGAGGGTGTTGGTGGATGTGTTTCCCTTGTATATTTAAATTCAGAATTCAACACTGTAATGGAGACCAGAATGTACGTATATGACACACATTCTTACACATGCTGTGTTTGGATGGCGTCGATATGTTGAATGTTTCCATTTGGGGCGTGTTCACGAAGCATCAGTGACACAAGCATCAGTTAAACTGGTCTGAGGAGGTAATTCAGCGGAAGAGCCTCTCATCACCTCCTGCTGGCCTCAGTCTATTTACACTCATTTCATATCTGCACCGCTGCTTGCCACTGCCATAATTCCACGTGTGATCATGCATGCTTCTGAGGACACACGCGCTTGGCTTTGTGCTGTGTGTGAAGGCACACAGATGTGCGTGTACATCATCATACCGCCGAGTGTGTGTGTGTAATGCATGGCTGCGCTCTCTGATTTCAGGACAGTAATAAATCATGCGGGTGGCTCCTCTCCAGCTGACTGTGATCCCTCAGTGACCCTAATGTTAATTAACAGCTGCAGAATGCTGCCATAAACCTTCAGAGTGGACTCACATGTAGACAGCAGTAATTACTGCATTAGGGCTGGTCAATACCCACACGAGGTACACATCACCAGCAGCTACTGAGCCAAAAAGTTCCTTTCCTATTGGTGCATCACTGGATAGGAGGGTTGACAAAACCGCTACACGCAAATGAATTACACCACTGTGATATAAAATATAATGGGTTTTTTGTTTTCTTATGGTAATTCCTGTGGTTGTAATTAACAACAAGGATGGGAAATCAGCACATGACACTTTTGGTTCAAATGTAAATAAAAGCTGAGCAATATTTTTTTCACAATAACTCTATTTTTTTTAAATCAAAAAGATGCTTCTGGGAGATGCTTGAGTCAGGATTCGTACAGCTTAAAGGAAGTTAAATAAATAAAATAAATAAAATCCTGATCATGATCACATTTTTAAGACCTTTGGCAGATTGATTGAACCCTGTGTGTTATTTCCAATCAAGAAAAAAACTTGCTGGTTGAATAAAAGTAACTTTAGGTCAAAATGTACCAGGGGTGAGAATAATTTCAGGCATGACTGTATCACCACTGCCGAGCTGTGTGCAGCGTCTCTATCTCAGCAGCAGGTCAATGGGACAGGGGAAGATCGGCGACTCACTCCAATACGGTGAACAGCATCAAGGTCACCATGAGCGCGCACAGAGACGCGCCACAGCCGATGAACGTCAGCTTGGTTAAAATAAGCTCTTCCTCAGGACTCCACTGGGATCAGACAGGGACAGTGAGGGGGGGGAAAAGAAGATTGGGCAAGTAGTTAATGAGCATTCTGCACCATGTCTGGAAAAATAAAGAAATCAAAGGTTTGATCCACAGCGATTTCTTAAAGACAGTTAAAAACCAAACATACTGTACTGAACTAGAAATGTGTGGATGCTTTCTTATTGTAGCATGGTGATGTACTTTGGATTGAAAGAACAGTTCCAGGGTGTTGTTCAAACAACATAGGCACACTAGGACTGCCACCTGCTGGAGGATGTTGCGTACTGCAACCAGTACAGGGGTTAAAGTTCTCAACTTGAATTAAGATTTCACATCAGCAAATATATACCTGGAGGTAAATCAGTCAGTACCTCCAGATTCTAAGGACACCACTACATGTGATTAATAGAAATGTGATCAGTACTAATAATGGAGTACAGATAATTAATAAGTTCTCATTATGTTTCTCACAATTTAAATTTGCGATCTAACTTTCAAACGTACAGTTGAAACGTCCCCTCAGGACACCTCGACGTCAGCGCTTGTATGTGAGATTTAAAGCCCCACCTCATAAATCTTCTCATGAGTTACCTTCGACTCCAGGTAATTCATCAGCACTGCAAAATTCGTGGTGTGGTTACACAGACAGGAAGTGACACCAGAGCCAGCGTAGGTCACCCTGCAGCCGACGCTGGACCAGCCAGTGGCACGAGTGTGCCTCCAAGAGCACAGACACACATCAAGTCACCAGAGATGAAGACGGAGTCCATATCCATTCAAACATATTCACAGAAACAACCCTTACCCAGTCGTATGGTGTGTATGGGTCAAACTTACATCAGGCTGAAATTCCAGAAGACACAAACAGGAGATCCTCTCTGCGAATACTCCACCTAGAAACAGATGCATGTGTTTACACTTGCTTTCCTTCTTTCTCTTAATATATGGCACTGGACTGGGACCAGCCGACGGCGATATGGACAGAAGCCACATGTTTTTGACCGGGAGAGAAACAAAATTCCTTTGTGGTGACAGGCTTTATTTGGTGAGTTTAACAAAAGGGAAACAAATCAATAATGGCTGAACTGCGATTTCCCAAAAAAAACTCTATCATCAGAAGGAATTTCAGTTATTACATCAAACCAGCAGAGTTCATCTCAAACAGGTCGCAGTCTTAAATTAGGCCTTTAAACCTCAAATATTGCTTTTCATCCAGCCAGAGCTGCCCAGAGCAGACTAGATTTAATCAAATCAGTCAGGATTCAGTTCAGATATTTACCGCACGTGACGAAGAGAGGGTGTACTGGACAGCCACTGGTATGGTTTGGGCCTTGGAGGGATCGCGAATGGAAGCCGATATGACGGCAGACGCCAGGTGACCTGATGGGGTCCTGAGGAGGATAAGGTTTTTAATCATTCACCGAACAACTTAGCATCTTTACTCCTTCAGAATGTGTCCATAAACCGACCTCTGAACCTGCTCTCGGTGACTCCCTGGAGGTTCCTGCACTGCAGACTCGATCTCACTCAGGTGGCTGTAGTGGGTATGAATAAACACCACTTCCTCATTCCCTAATTAGAGGCAGAAGAAGAAGCACAGCAGCTTCATCTTTATCCTTCAGCAGTGTTGCATAGTCACACTCAATACAAATCTAATGTATATTCTGTTTTTCATGTGTGTGTGTGTGCACATGCTTCCTACCCAGGGTGAGTATCCTCTGGAGCTCGGTGCCAGGGATCATCAGCTCATCCTGACCACTGCTGCTCGTGGGGCTGGAGCCGACCTCAGACGGTTTGAAGACTTCATGATCCTGATCCTCAGATAACTTCTGCCACTTCATGAACACATCTGGCAGCAAAAAGCAGAGGACAAGAAAACACGAGCACAGCAGTGAAGACAGATTTACAGGAAAAGTCACTACAACAGCAGAGATGTAGTGCTGCTAACGGTTTGGGTCAATATGTGATACATGTTGGACTCAGTCAGTGTATTTCCCTGGAATCTGTAACCACTGCAAACACTTTAATACTGCAAATTAAAATATTCTACTGTCCTAGGTTCAATCCTGCAAAATTAAACATTCTCCTTTCCTAGTTTGAACACTTTCTGTGCCTCCTGTATTTGACCCTAATCTATATTTCCCCTGCTGCTGTGTGAGATTTTACCAATGTTCTTGGTAGAAAGACTGAAGCCTCTTCTCTCAGCAGACAACATGTCGGCAAGCGGTTCAATGAGACCGTCGATGCTTTCGACGATAGTAAATGGCCCCACGCTGACCTGTCCAACAAATACACACCAACAACACTTAGTCAGAGTTTCCTGGTTTGAGAATTGTGACTAACATTTGTTCCCTCATCCCTTAAAAAAGAAGGTAGCCAGCATGATAGCTGGTGTCACAAATTAAAAAGCGAATCAGCTCTCAGTTGTGCCAAAGACAGACTATCTCTCTCCCTCACCCCGTCCTCAGTCAGACCCGTCCAATGTGCAGCCATGCCGGGCTCCAGCATCATGCTTGCTGCCTTCACGTAGCTCGTAGTGATGGAGACCATGACCTCTGCTGCATCACGTCCAGCTGAGTGAGTATTAGCCACTGCAGTTAGGCCTGTCTCAATCATCTGGGAGAGGAAGAGGACGTCCCCGGCGGAGAGGACGTTCGGGTCGCTGGCCTCCACAGTTTGCAGGACGACCTGCGACAGCTGTTGCAGTGAGGTCAGGTCTCTGCCCAAGGAAGCGTTGATGCTCAGCTCCTCGATCACCTGAGAACAGACGATGTTTCCATCTGGATTGAAACGCGGTTGTAGCATCATGTTGCCAGTTATCTGTCCTAACCCGCCAGAATCCTTTCAGACCGTTACCGTGTCTGCTAATTGGCAGCTGTGACGCCTCTGCAGCAAAAATCCTACAAATTCTTTTTGCACCAGTCGAGTGATGACACGCTACAGACAACTCATCCACTCACGTGTTTAGTCAGAGGATTCTTGGCAAGTTTGTTGAAGAACGGCGTCTTCGGTAAACTGGAAACCTCGAGAACTTCTACACAGACAGAGAGAAGTATGATGCAAACAGCAGCAGCCTCAGAGCCTCATTTGAGAAATCACAGCAATCAGATCCACCCATTAGACGGAGTTACCTTTCTTAAACTGGCAGACAGCCGCTCGGAATGAGTCGCACTTGGTCAGACTACAGTCCTCCGTAATGGGGTCAAAGATGACACAGTCCACATCAGACTGGGAAGTGTGGAACAACTCAAAGGCCAATGTTTGATTCTCCAGAGGATTCCCATCCTCCAAGAGCCGATGTGATAACACAGTAAAGTTACCTGGTGAAGGGAAATAGTGGTTAGTTAGTAGTTATTATTCTTCATGTCTAATTCTGGGATGAGACTAAACAACAATGTTCAATCACATTCAACACATCCAAGTCAGAATATTTCAGCAAATCCCAAAAGATTTTAATTTCATGTTACATTAGCCATTAGACTTTAAAGATAATAATAAAGTGTCACTACGAAAATATTTATGGGAATTAAACTTCATTTTCGCACTTATGTTTTTGTGTTTTTAAAAGCTAGGCTTCAATAAGCCTAGACAGAAACATACAACAATGTTGATTCAAATATGGATGGTATTGTGCAGCGAAGGAGAGTCATGCTTGGGGTTATTGTGGAAGAAAACTGTTCAGTGCTTCTAAACACGCCTGATGTTGCAAAGTTTCTACAGTGGCTGCTTCCCACATACTCCATTGACACAAACACCGAGCATCAGCTGCCACATTTGTTGAGACCTTCAGAATCCATTGTGTATTTTTAATGCAGTTGTGTACACGTCGCAGCAGATAGTGCAACAGCTCTAACGCACCCGCTGAGCGGGAGAACACACACGCATGGGAGCCCATCGCACACGGTTTCAAGCAAACATGTCGTTCAACTTGGAAACCGCAGTTTTCTTTAATCTTTATTTGAGTTCAGATTGCTGGTGGTGCAGCGGGGGTTGCAATAAGTGCTGATGATGAAAAGACAAGATGGTTGAAAGGAGTGTGTGACAGTCCACCTCTGGCAGTGGTGGTGGTGGAGTGTTAAGGCTGAAGTGGTCTGATGAGGAAGAGGAAGGGAGGAACCACAAAGTGAGACAGGAGAGGGAGAACTGTCCTGAGACAAACAAAAAATTCTGACCTGACTCTGACAGAAGAACCCCAAGACTGTCACCCACTGTTAAACTGGAGGAGTGTATGTGTCGGGGGGGGGGAGAGTCAGAGAGCTGGAGCTTCAGCGCTCACTGGGGAGCATGAGGTCAGAGCGAGGGAAGTTTGTTTTTAAGGGTGGGATTCACAGTGATGTGAGCTACAAAACATTTACAAGAACCGCTGGGAGCGCTAACAACTACAACTTGGTCACCATCTCCCAATCTCTGCTGAAGGGAGAGAAACAACGACAGAGACGTTTCCCCTTTCCTTCCCTTTACACCTCTAACACTAGAGAGGAAAAATAACACATGTGCCTAAGTGTGTGTGCAGGTTCACCAAATGAAATTTTACAAAATATCCCCAAGAACCCTTCTGATCTGAGAGTTTCTGCCCATACCAAGTGCTGGTGTTGTACATTTTTTTTGCTGGATTTATGTGGCAGCTTGTTTTGATCAATTCCAGCATTGTATAAAAAGGCGCATGTGTAACTTAAGTAGTTTGTCACTGTAATTGTCCTTTACTATTTCCTGTGATACTTCAGTGCTGGTGCCGCCATGGAAAGTGCAGATGAACCTGAAAAGCTGCCAGAGAACATAAATATAGGCCTGGAAAATTTATGATATAATTTCATAAAATTGGTGAACTTGGCAGTTCACCTGTATTCTAAAACACTTGCACATTGTAACTATAGATCACAGCGTTCCCCATAAACCAGCTCAGCAGCTGGAAACATTGGATCGGGACTTTCTCTTAAAATGGGCAATAAGCTAGATTTGGACGGCTGTCGTCTTCACGCTCAGAACAAATTACCAAAAAGTGGGGGTGCCAGCGCTAAAGATGGATGGGGACATACGGGGACAAATTCTGGTGGGTGGTGTCATCAGTGGCTCAGTGGATTGTCGAAAAACAGTTTTACAAACGTTTGTCTCCGAGTCCCTGGATTTCAGGATCTTTAAGCTACAAAATCCAGAGCGATAAGGTAAAAGGTCCACATTATTTAAACGTCCTCACATTCTGATTGCATTTCAATTTTTTACTATTTTATAGAATGTTATTTCTGAAATGTACTTTTCATCATGATTGGGCCAGAGAAGTGATGTGAGTGGAAGTATTTGTACATTATAGTCGAGGAACTTTCTGGACGTCGTCATTTCTGTAATTTATTCCCAGGTTTTATGTTACTGGAAAGCCACATGGGTGGAGTCCACACATCAGGCCAGCTCAGATCTTGGCATGTTTGTGAAAAGTGTACAGTCCACAATGACTCTCGTTCTTATGTGATCGTTTCTCTGCAGAGCAGCCGCACCCTCTGTCTCCAGACTGCTCCCAACTTTATCTCTTCACTCTTTTTGATTATTCCTATACTCTCTTTCTAACTCCTTGTTTTGTTTAGACTGGTATAACCCCCCCACCACCCACCAAAACAGAATCCTGGCTAATTTACCTTGACAGGGGCTATCTCTCCACCGCTCTGTAAGGGAGGACTCTATTTCCATGGCTTCGCTGCTCCACTTGAACACCAGCCCAGAGGAAATGAGCGAGCACTCTTTTTCCATGGTTAAAATTTCGCTGTTGTTCAGCACCCGGTCCCAAATGTGCAGCTCGGTGATGCTCCCTGAGAATGACTCATCCTTCTTAAATGAGCCCCCAAACGTGTCCTGCTCTTGTCCAATGATGAAAAGACCATCAGGACCAATGCTGTCAGAGCTGTTCAGGCCATCACCCTGGAAGAAGCCGAGGTCACCAGTATACAGGGCCCAGCGTCCACCGTTTTGGGTCCAACTAACGCACACCGAGTGCCAGGAGTCGTCATGGTCAAAGGCGTCCTGGTAGGGCCCGTGAATGCCGTGTACCATCAGAGCCAGCTGCACAGGCTTTCCCTGGATCACGTTCGCTCGGAGCTGGAACTCATTAATATATGACTCGATGGAATAAGAGAAGATGGTAGAAATTCCAAAGCAGTTGGGATGGAAGCGCAGACGGGTGCAAACGGTCACTGAGCCCATGGAGGAGAACTTGTGTAGGAGACTGGCGTGCTTTCTGTCCGAGCGCTCGCCGAATTCCAGAATCAGGGTGTCGGGGGAACCTTTGGTTTCACCACACAGAGAGAGAAGAGCGAGGCGTTACTATGGAGGGAAAGGTCCTGGCACGGCTGCTGGAAAAGATGGAACTTAATCATAAAATTCCACTTTGTCATCCTACTCCTAATGTAAACTTGGAAAACATTTCTTCACTCTGGCTGGGCGTGTTTCACGACAGCTCCAGTCCTGTTTCCTACTCTTGGGGACAGAAATGCATCTTGGACAACAACAACAAATCAACCTACTTGTCAGATAAGTCACGACTTTCTGGGCAACCCACACAGGTTGAACGATGGACAGAGACTCTAAGAACTTGGCTAGGTTTTGTTTCTCCTCGGAGTTGGTGACTGTAGCCAAGGCCCCGGATCGCTGGTTACACACTTCACCTGCACGGCTCCACTGCAGGCGATCAGGCACATACTCATAATCGATCTCATCATAGGTCAAGGCTCTGGTTTCCAATGTGAACGCTGTTGGAAAAAAGAGAAACTGAGAAATAAACAGATGCCTGACAGACTGAATTCTGATAACACGTGGAATCAATGTTGAGTCATCAGGTTATAGAGTACCGCCATGTTTAAAAACAACCGAGGCCTCCCATCAGGACTTCATTTCTCAACTCTGGTTTCCAACATAAACTTGCATCCATAGGGTTTCAAGAAAAGCATAAAGTAAAATAGAAATTAAAGGGTGTTTTACAGCCCTTCTGATTAAAATGAACAGATATGAGGACAAACCAAAAGTTGGGATTCAGTTGGCAGTAATTAAATAAACATGTATCTGATGTTTTGACTGTCCTCTAAATGAGGACATTTATCTGGTCCTCACTTTGGATTTGGGTTTAAATTCTGTTTCATGAAAGGACTGAGGTCAGGCATTTGGAAAACTCACTAGCTGTGATGGTCTTCTTGTTTTAAATATAAAACACAGGGATAATGTGGATTACAAATCTTTTACAGGTCTCTAGCATCCATGTTAGTTAGCGCTTTAGTGAGCGGTGGTAGTTGTTTCATAGCCAGGTAGCTAGGTTAGCCTGTCCTTCTTGCAACCTTTGGCTAAGTCAAGGGGAACAGTTTAAAAAGTGACTCACCTGAGACACAGCCGTGGAAACACACCTGAAACATAAATAGAAGTGAAGCTCATTGGCGAAGCCACAGAAAACAGTTTCCTTCACTTACCAAATTAGCTCAAAACACAAAAAGGTGAAGCGTTAACGATCTGCTGACCTCTTCACAGCTGACACAAACCCTGGACACTGCGGTATTGCTGTAAGCTTTGTGCAATTACGTACTACGAGTTACCAACATTAACATGAATTCATGTTCCACACAAACAAGTGGCACTGTTTCATTTTGATGTTAAAACTTAAAAAACGTGAAGAAACACATACAGAGTGTGTACTTACAAGCAGGTATAACTTGGGCAACAACCTGAGCATCCTGGAAACACACATCGTCGTTAGCTGCGTCCGCAGACCCGCATCCCTGGAATCTTCGTCTTGTTACAAAAACTTTTTTTTGGCGCGTCTCCTCATTCCAGTTGCGCAGCTCGTTGCACGCCGCATCCAGACTGCTCCCTCCTCAGAGCCCAGCTCCTCAGAGCAGGAGGCAGAGGAGGAGGCTGCAGGGAGGAGTGGCTGGAAACCTGCAGCCTGCGACTGGGATAACAAAAGTGCGGTTCCAGGACCTCCAGGGGCCCTGACAGAGAGTTCCAGGGGTCCGGTCCAGCTGGAGGTTTCCGTTCTTATGTAATACCCAGTGGAATGAAGGGTTCTGCAGGTTTCCATGAGTTTGATTCAACACGTTCTTTCCTTATGACAGAGGTCAGAACAGCACAGAAGCTGCTCGGACTAAAGCATTTGACAGCTCAACTTGGTCGCCCCAGACTTCAGGTTTTGAGTATGTTGAACGTGCTTCCTGGAACAGGCCCCTGGATTTTCATACATCACATCCATTCATTAAAAAAAAAAATCTCACAAAATGTGTATGATTTAAATAAGTAAACAGTGCAACACAATATGATTTGTGCTTCTGACAAATCCAGCCAAATTAATTTATTGTATTATTTCACTCCTCTGGTGTTTCCACTTTTTTACCAAGTAATGACAAAAGACTTAAAAAGCAGTTTAGGTACAAGTATTAGAAGTCTCTCCGGAGTGCTAATTGTTACAGTTTGTGTACAAAAAAAAAAAAACAAAAGAGCAAAGCTTTAAGTGAATATTACAATGAAATGCACCTTCACAGCAGAGAACAGGGACATCATTTTTTTTGTTTGTTTTACAAAACGCAAACAAAACAAGCTGCTTGCTGACCTGTTGCATGGTCGATTCAAGAGAAATGCAAACAAAAATAATTTAGTGGAATCTAAAAAAAATCCTTGGTATATATTGCATTTATCCATCATGAATAACTGGAGTACTCTACACATCTGTTACAAATACTTTCAAATCACTTGGAAGAAAGATGTGAACGACAAACCCGGGTGCATCTCAAAACTCGCACTGCACTAGCATCCGATCAGCTGTGATGTGAAGTTAATTTAAAGAGTGCAAATGAACAACCATCAACCTAAAGGGAAATAGTTTAATCAGTAACTGCCACAGTCACAGGTTGGTAATATCGGGCTGTGAAGACAAAAAATAAAGCTACTCGCTTCTTGTTACCAGCATTTTGGATTTCTTCAGTTGAGCACCACGTCATTAAGGCACATTAAACCCAGTGTGGGCTACCCTGGGCTGGGAGCGTGTACACTATTTTACTCACAACTCGATTTCTCACAGCACTGTGAGTGGAAGCGCTCTCTCTACTCACGCTGTCATCCTCTGCGCTCTTATTCGAGGTGGCAGAGTTCCTGCTCTCTGCTGCCAACGGTTCCTTCCAGGGGGAGGACGACAGGGACTGCAGGGCCGAGTGGAGCGTTTCTCTTGTGGCCGCGACACTCTGAAGACACGGGGTGCGCGAGGTGCTCGCCGTCGGCGCTCCGTCCCTGAACAGGCCAGCGATCAGCTCGCTCACAGCCTCGGCAGAGGAGCAGATCTGGTCTCTGGAGCGGCTGAGGTGCGAGTCTCTGTCGTTGCCTGGAAGGAGAACGATGGTCAGACAAGACAAGTCCCACCGATAGAAACATCCCCACTGAGGCCGGCTGTATTCATGGTCCATGTTTGATTTAATTAGTCCTCCTGTCAGCCACACAGGCTTTTAACCAACCGTCAAAAGATATTACTTTCAACACAGACAAGCATTATTACAGCAGTTAAACAGAGCTGGGGCTTTAGGAAAGCTGTAATAAAACACCCAATAAAGCTGCACCTGTTCCAGACGTTTGTTTTACTTTCTGATGCTGGGACAAACTGCACAAAGCAGGCTGTGGTTTTTAAACTGAAAAATACAATTAAATAAATTGAATCATTTGTTTTTAGTGCTGAAAATTATTGATAGCATCATCCTGCAAATCATGTTTTTAAAATAGTGAGTAGACACAGTGAAGGACAAAAGGCTGAAACACCTCTGAATTTAGTCTGACTATTATTTTCTCATGCTCAGAAACATCTCACTCTGAACACCCAGAGTGTGTGTGTGTGTGTGTGTTTCGGAGGCGTCACCTCGCAGGGCAGCAGACAGAGAGGAATGCAGCTGGGTGATGGCGTGGTTCAGCCGGAACAACTTGGTCGCTGCGTCCCTCAGTTTGTTCAGATGGGAAGCAGAAGCCTCCTCCACCCAGTCCTCCGCCTCCTCCTGGTCAGACTCCCGCTCCTGTTTCAAAATAAGAGTACAAGCAGAAAGACAATAAAAGACAGCAATACATAAACAGGTCTGTTTGTAACAACACCAACAATTATACAAGACTAGGACTTTGATATATCTGAGTGTCTGTGCATTTAAAAGCTCTTCATATTTTTTTTCTTATTTTGAAATATTAATTCATCAGTAAAATCTGAAACCAAAGATGCAGTCTGTGTTGCTGCATTAAAAAAAAAAAGCAGCACACAAGCAAGTTGTTGCTCCAAGCCGTAACTCAGGTTAATTTGACCACATAACAGCATGGGCAGCGACATGCCCCTGCGTCCATATGTGTACGCGATTGGTTTCAACAAAACCACGGCTAGTTTGTGTGGCTAAGATAACGGCAAACAGGCCCGTTAGCTGTGACTGATACCACTTCATTCAACACATTCATTACCTGGATTATCTTTAAGGGGTCACTGCAGGCAGATAAGCCTACACACCACTGAGCTTTACACGAACAATAAAAGGCTGAGTGGCATCTTTAAAAGCGCTGCTGCAGGGTGGCCGTTAATCTGTAACATTAAGCCTGTGTCAAGACGGAACACTGTTTTTTTAACCTCTACATATCATGCGTTTCTCTTACGAGAACGTGCAATTACAACTCACCGAAATATGAAAGTGCACGTAGCTCTGCAGGGCGCGCGCCAAATCGAGCATCTTGGATTTGAGGCTCTGCAGGGCCTGTGAGCAGAGACGGCAGGGATCGGTATGAGCAAAATTCATGATACTCAAGGTAACAAATCCACAGCGTTTTTAATGAAATGATTACGTTCTCTTACTGGGTTCCTGGGATAGGCCAGCTGAGCGTCTCTCAGCATCTCCCTAGTGATGGTGAGACTCTGCTCTAACAGAGAGCGAACGCCCCTGTCAGTGCCCTTCAGTACACACAGGGTCACCGAGGGCTGAAAAGAAGGAAGCATGTAACTGTATAAATCATTTTTTATAAAAAATGTTATTGCATATCTGTCATTAGGACATTTTGATCAATAGTAACATAAACTGTAATTCAAACAGGATAAAAACAGACATGATATTATTTATTATACGGTTCATCTTCAAATGATAGAGCCAACCATTGAATATTGGGACTGAGCCAGCATAACATCGTCTTTCAAATTAGTAGATCCCAATATAACAAACAGAAGGGCTACCACAGATGTCAGTGGAATTATCAGACCTCAGCCAATATTCTGGGCACATTCGGACCTCAACGATCGATGGCGCGGTGAGTCGACACTTCATTTCCCAGAGATCACCTGACGGTCAGACCAGCTCTGGGAATCGGGGACTCTGTCAAACTGATTTTGCTGCTTTGTTTGTTTCAGACGTGCTGTCGCTGTCTAAAATGATTCAAACCATGTGGCTGTTTAGAATGTTTAAAGAAAACGTTGGAAAGACAAGAAAGGAGAAGTATTTCTATCCAAACCCCCCGACTCCTAATATCGCCTGTGCTTCCAGGTCCTCACAGCTCATATTTCATTCTCTGGTATTGTGGAGCAGGGGCTTGATTATAGTGAACCCTAAAGCCTTACGAGAGATGGTAGCTGCTAAGGTATTAATGGCGGTGTTACCTTGCCTGTGGCCCGGGCGCCCAGCTCCATAGCATTCAGCGGCGTGCACGTCACCGCCGCCAGGTGGCCGAGTGCGATCAGCGCTGCATCCTGGCACTGGCCACTCTTCCTCTGTGCCTCCGTCACCATGGACGTGATCTCTGATTCACAGCCCTGGATGAGGAGGAAAATTATGATTTCAGTCGAAATCAAGTCGGTGAACTGACACATGGGCAGAATCCAAACGGATTTAATGGCGAATGAATGTAAGCAGGCAAACAAAGTGGCCCGTGTAGGCTGAGGGGGCGGTAAATAAATTACAATACTTGAGAATGTGGAAGGGAAAAAAAAAAAAATCATGAGCAAGAGGGGAAAATTGTGTGTTTAGGTGCCGAGGCTGGTAAGGAATTTAGATTTAAGTTTCATATATTCATGTTCTGTTTGGGGCTCAAGGATGAGAATTCCCTCCGCTTGGCCATTTCCATAGACAGGGCTCAAACAGCTCAGAGCTAAGATCCGTCAATCAATGCTCTGCATTTTGATGAGCTGCCCCTGTCCAAACTACGCTAAACTGAAAATCATTTTCCAGCTCAGATTTTGCACAAACACAGGCTCATGCACACGTTAACGCAGGCACCGCAGGAAGCACAAAATGTCACAGCACGGTCTTCAGCTTCCATCTTTACCTGAATGAGCAGCTGGAAGAATCCTCCCATCTTCTTCACTTGGCCCCTGAGTTCCTCGGCGAGGGCATACAGGAAGCCAGACACGGGTTTGACACTCGTCAGCCACTGCGTGGTCACAAAGGCTGCGCTCTCCATGGCTGCTGTGGCCTTGACCAGCTGAGTCTGCGCCGCCAGGTTACTAACAAACACTGCAGGAGGGGGAAAGGGTTCATGCACCAACAGAAGATAAACCTTCGGTCTGACTGAGGAGAAACATTAAGGCATCAAGTCTGAATTCAGTCACATGCAAAGCGATTCTCCCAGTTCTCGCCAGACTATCCACTCACTCGTCACACATTAAAACGAGTGAACCTCTCACCGCTCTCCTGGCTGTCGTCGTCCAGGCTGCCGTACAGGTCAGCCAAGGTTTGCACAGCCTCGTGCACCAGGCTCAGATCAGAGGCCAGCCTGTCAGCCATGCTCTCATCTGTCGCACCACATCCACGGAGACGGGCCAAGGACTGTCCGATCAGCTCTTTGCAGATGCCAGGCAGGGCGGAGTCGGCGCTGCTGGAATGGGTGGAGGGAGGCTTGGCGACACCCATCAACCCTGAGACGAGCACAGCGATGAAGATGAAGGGTGTGCGACGGCATCATTCTTTCAACATTTGCATTTGTTTTGTGCCTCACCAGGGGACTGGGAGGAGCCATTGTGGAGGCTCTGAATGGGATGAACCCGGATCTCGTATAGACGCCCGGAGATCCTCTTGCTCTTCAACAAACTCCTGCTCCTGTAGACAAACAAACCAAACACATTGACACTTTTTAATGTATTGATTCTCTCATTTAGAATATTTTAGTGCTCAAATACATGCACTTGAAATTAATTGAATTTGTTTTTTATTATTTAATGTTTATTTCTGTCTATTCAATTTGGTAATCCTTTGAGAGTTTCAGAAACAAAAACAACTCACCAGCTGTGTTAGATTGTTATCCAATTTTAAATGTATTATTTTGCCAAAGTGTATGTTCAAAGGTTAAGAATAAAGGTTTACTACTAATGCAGGAAAATAAACTGTAGGTGGGACGGTTCAGTAAACAGCTGTGGTTTTAATGGAGAGAGAGAGAGAGAGAGAGAGAGTATAAAAAGGAACGACAGACCGTGTGCCATGTTTCGTTTGGCTGCGTCTGCTGCTTGTTCAGGCCCCACCAGAAACACCATAAACACGTTTTCACAAGACTAACTACAATATGAGGGGAAAATGTTGGGGATGTGCGTGAACCAAAAGGTACTGTGTGTGTGTGTGTTTGGATTACAGGCAGCAGAGTGAGAAACACAGGGCCCCTCTCAGTGCCTGTTTCTTTTCTGAACCCCTTGGCCTGGCCTGCATGGAAATAAAATTAATAAACAGAGCAAAAGGAATAAAGAGGGAAATACACTGCGGTCAGCAACTTCATGTCAACGTTTCGAGAAAGAAAAAAAAGGGATGTGTTGAAAATGGTCAACATGTGCCAGGTCGTAAATTACATCGGTGGCGACGAGGAACGCTTTGTGAAAACAACCAGAATCTTCCGAACTGTTTGACAAAATGATTTTCCATGTCCCGTCAGCATACTTTTCAACTTTCCATATACATCCAGTTGTCTGACATATTGTTCTCGTTAAAGAAGGTGAGCACCAGCGCCATTAGGGTGACAGCGTTTCCCGTGCAGGCACTGAGAGCTGTTGAATGATGGGAAGGTTGGTGCCACCCTCAGCAACACGCTGCACGGCTTTCTGAACAAATGTCCACTCACAAATGTTCAATAACTGGGCGAGACTACAATTCATTCCTGAACTCTAAATGTAAACGTATGGCGCTGGACTGACGGAGAGGAGGAGAGAAGAGCCGGATAATTACCTTCGGCGTGAGAACGATGAGGTGGAGGCAGAGGAGGCCGATATATCTTGCTCCCACTCATCATTGGGGTCGTAAAACACATCGTCATCTTTAGAGGTGGAATCCCCCTGTGGAGAGTAAACCATCGCTGACATGCCCGCTCTCATTTACACAACTTAATGAGAAAAGCACAGCAAAGTGAAGCAGCATCCCTCTGTCAGGCATAAAACGGCCCATTCTGGACTGTAAATAAGGTCAAACATCTGGGAAATTGGCAATCGCACCCGAGCTGATGGCAGGGAGAATATGCAGAATGAGGAACAGAGCTGGCTGCTTGCATACGCTTCATTCAACAGCCAGCACCTATTAGCTGCTTAGAGCCCTGCTCAAATCTAATAACTGAACATTCATGTGGATTTCTAAGCAATGTTTTGGTGCTCATCATCATCTTATTTATCAGGTGCCTCCAGACTGCATGACATTTACAGGTGTAAAAATGCTTTTGATTTATTGCACCCATGATCATTCTGACTCTCCACAATGTCCAACAATACTCTGGCAATAAAACATGTTGAATATTCTTAACGGCCCTAAATGATAACCAGAGCCAGCTGCAGCTGATCTCAGATAAACAGAGCGAGAGACTCGGAAATACCCTGAGTAAGTGGAAACCATGTGAGTGTTTTACGATTCTGAATAGGAATATGCAGAATCTATTAAAAAGGAGGATTTCAGCTTCTTTTTGTTTGATAGACTTTCCAATCAATCTGAAAAATTGATCCAATTAAGGAAAACCTGCTGCCTTCAACCAGTCTTTTTCCTATAATTCTCCCCAGGTGAGGAATCAATAATCACTCGATCACATCAGGGAAAATGTTGAAGAACTGATCTAAAGCCCAACCTGCTCGAGTTCCCTCATGGCAGCCATGTTGTTCTGGAACTTGTCCAGGCTCCAGAACGTGGAGATGCCCAGCTTTGTGTTTTGAACCCGCACCTGGGGCAAACCATTGGCTTCCTGATTTTCGCTGTCAGAGCTTTCGTGTCTAAGAATGAGGACAGTTGAGTTTTATTGATGCAATAAAACAAAGTAATGGGGAGGAAAAAAATTAAATTTCAATACCTTCTAAAAATGGTGTTCTTCTTCAGTTTAGCACTGATCTTATTCGCCTCCTCGATCATCAGGGACATCTTCATGGTATCCCAATGTGGAGAGACTGGCATACAGAAATGTAACTCATGAAAGAAATCCAATGTTATTGAAAATATAAGTAATTATTATTAAACCAATACATGATTCTGATTTTATCTTTGGCCAAGACTTGAGAGGTCTCACCATTTCTCGGAGTGTGGATTTCCCTTAAAGCTCTTTTCTTTTGCATCTCCTCCAGCTCTCTGCCAAGCTTCTTCTTCTCCGCCTCCAGGGCCTCGACAATCCTCACTTGACTCACACGGTGTTCCTCCATCGCCTGGAATGAATCATGGTAATGTAAACAATATTTAAAGAAAAAAAACACCGTTACGCCTCAAGCCAAGCTCCACCACAACCCAATGGCCCATCAGTTAAACATAAACCCCTGCGTCAGCACGTCTTTGCTGATCATCAGAAAACATGAGAATGTTCAAATGAAGGCAATGATGTCATTTACAGTTACAGGAATAATGTTTCGTATCAAGAGAGAGCTCTGAAGATTCACACAGAGAAAACTGGATTAGGATCTGTTACTTATTTTCTCTTGGATGCTGCAGCTCTACCAAACCACTGGCCTGAATCTGTGAGGCCAAGTCGTTATTATTTATTTTGGCCACGGTCTCTTCCAAAAGAACATTTTGAGTGAGCTCAACGGTGTCAAGGCAACAAATGAGACCTGTAAAGCTGTTGATATTCAGAAGTTCTGAAAGGCTAACGGACACTGACAGTGGGACAAAGCAAACAAACGTGATTCGTCATGGAACAACCCCTGTGTGCTGACCTGAGCCTCCATGTGCAGACGGAGGTGTTTCTTGTGGGAGTCCACCTTCTGCTCCAGCTCCAGCTTGGCCATCTTCAGCTCCGCCATCTCACTGGCCACCCTCTGCTGGTCTAACTCCTGTTGACGTTTCCACGCACTCTCCTCCGTCTGAATAAATTACATTTTGCCATGACTCAGTGCTGGCAGTGCAGTCTGACAGCGTGTAGGGACTTACATAAATTACACATGACAAGAAGTATTTGACCACTGATTATGCAACGCAGAGCAAAGGTACCAGCTCTCTCTCCAGGGCTCGGATCTTGTCCTCGTAAAGCGCCCTCTGATCACAAAGCTCCTTCTGGGCCACCTCCTTGGCCATCTGGATCCCCTGCATCATCTCCTCCTTCGCCTTCAAATGGGCTTCCTCTATCTCTGCCTCCAGCCTGAGAAACAAAAAAGATGTCTTTAGGGGAGTTATTGCATATGTTGCCCTGAAACAAAATGTTTGAGAAAAATAAAAAATAATAAATGCAGGGTAGGTCCTCAGACTCACTGAGCTCTCTGAGCCTTAAGAAGTTCATTTTTAGCAAATTCAAAATCTTTCTGGCCGTCGCCTGTGCCGGTCCAACATGAAACACGCTTCCCAGACTGCACCTCAGCTGGGTGGTTGAAGCGGAAGTAGTGGTCTCCGCCTAGAATCACTCTGTCGCCCTGCAATTCAAATAGGGAAAAGGGAATAGTGAATTCTATGAACTGAAGCAGTGATTCTCAACCATACACATACTCACATGATGGAGGACAGTGGACTCTGAGATCAGGTTCCCATTCACAAACGTCTTGGCACTTTCCATGGGTGTGATGCTGACGATACCGTGTCTGCTGGTTATAACGCTAAAAATAAATACATCACAAAAACATCAGTTCATTTTGAGCCCTTTGTCTCTAATAGAGAAACACTGTGGTGCACACTCATTATTTGACCCAACCAGTCACCAATGTTCTCACCAGTGCTGGTCAGCAATGAGGGCTCCGGTCAGCTGGATGTCTTGGCTGGAGTTGGACTTGACTTTGCCCACGGTGGTCTGACCCTCTTTGATCATGTAGAGGAGCATCTCTGACAGCTGGGGGTCCTCGTTCAGGTTCACCAGGTTGGGAAGACGATTGTCCACTTTGAACGTCACGCCTGCTTTCTGGAGAGCAAGAACACAGATGACGTGACATCCAAGTGAAATGCAAGATAAAGGAAGTCACTTCCATAGATAAAGTGTCCTATTACCTGCAACTCTTTGGTCTCCTCACGTTTGCGTATTTCAGCTTGTTCCAGTTTCTCTCTCCAGGCCCTGGTCACAAATTAAAGTTCAAATAATAACCTTAAAAACTGAAAAATAAATAACCTTCTGTAGGTTTTATTGCTATCATATTTTGGAGGGGACGGATGCTTAATATATAAATATAAAGTGGTCTCTCATTTTTGGGTCCTATCCTTTGTACACACAGTGAGAACACGTGTGAATAAATAAAATATATAAGCTGCTAAAATAGTGAATGATAGGGAATATGTAGAAACCTTGTGTGATTATGTTCATGTAAATCTGCTACAGCTTTCTTAATTAAAAAGAAAAACAGGTGTGTAGATCAAAGGAATGAAAAATAAACTGGCAATGTCGGCAGTAACACTGACCGGTTGGCCTCAGCCATCTCTCTCTCCTGCTGACAGAGTTTAGTCTTCAGGGCAGTGATCTCCTGCAGGAAGAGCCGGACACTCTCTGGTTCGATCCCCTGTGAGCTCATCTGGGCGGCTCGCAGCTTCTCCACCTCCGCCTTCAGCTCTAAAACACACAGTTTGTTCAATATACCTTACACAGCTTCATTATATAATTAAACAGTGCTGACGAAATATAAACTTAGGGTATGACTTCAACAGAGGCCACAAATTAAAATCAGATTTTAAGATCTGAACAATAAAATTTACAGAACACAATTCATACTGAGTGGATTTGTAATGTTGAAGTCTGTTATAGTCTCCAACTGACATGAGAGAAAAATCACAGCAAGAGCTCCCCTTAGTGCCGAGAGCGTGCAACAGCAGCACAATCGGCTCCTGAAAAATAATACTTGCATGACAGTTAGCCGCCATGTGCAGCTGACAGTGCATAAATATGGCCTGGAGGCAAGGTTAGGGCCAGGCCTTAATTGAACTGGGTAGTGCATAAGTTGGTGATGGATAGATGAGCAGACAGGAGGGTATATGTGGGAGAGGAGAGAGGAGAAGATCAAGTGCAAGACATGAATAGTAAGATGGACGTGCATGTATATAGAAAGAGAACAAGAGAGCTAAACAAACGAAGCCAGACAGAGTAGGAGTTGGTGAAGAGAGAATGAATGATGTTTCAATTGAACTTGTGCACATACGTATTGAGAGGTTATTGAAGAAAGTGGACTGTGTTTATAAAGTTCTGTTTGAAAACTCCACTTTGCACGGATGAGGATTTTTTCCCATGCACAAATACTTTTACCAGATGCCAGGAAGCATACCGGGTAGAAACATCAGTCAGGCATAGAAAATCAATTTCTTTGTGAATAAGGACATGCAGGTGTGTGCTGTTCATGTAGGACGGCAGATGTTCACGTCTCAAAAAACAGGACCTCCAGAGAAACATAATGTCCATGAAAGTGCACAGCAGAAAGAAAAACTCTCTCCGAGTTGAAAATTATTTTCTCAAAGGGAGAGTGGTGTTATGTGACCTTTGTGTGAAGTCACAAAGGTCACATCCGCCTATAAATGTAAATATATATTTTAAAAATATGGCCTGAATGACAAGCTCTCATACAACCACAGTGATGTGGCCATGGAGATAAATTAACAAGTTTTAAAGTGTTTCTGAATGCCTCACCTCTGATGAGCTTTGCACTGGTGTCTTCATTGACCTTGGCAACGTTGATGATTGTTCGGGCCTGCTGGGCATAGCGCAGAGTGCTGAGACTTTCCTCCACGTTGCTGCCTGCTGGGCTCAGTGTGGCGATCATGGCTGTCTTAGAGTTCCCCCCAAGGCTTTCTTTCAACAGCCTGCAGAAGAAAAACCAAGGTCAAGATCAGGGTTCTCAAAAAATAAACCTGTTTCCAGTTCAGCTATTACGATTTCTATATCCTAACTTTAAATGTTTCCAGTATTGCGAACATCTGTGTTTGTAAGAATGTAAAGATGTACAAATACTCCAACACAATGCTTTTAATTTTCTTGTTATATTTAAGAGAGTCTTCATAAATAAAGATGTCTCACCATGTGAGGACAGACTCCCTGTAGGGTATGAAGACCTTCTTCCTGCTCAGTGCCTGCTCAGACAGAGCGGAGATGACCTTTCCAAGGGTGAGCAGGGATTTGTTAATGCTAGCACCCTCCTGCCGTGACGAAAGAAGTGCATGGTGTTCAATAGGAGACAATCATCTGCGAAGCCATAGCTCAGTGTGTCTGTGTTTGTACCCTGAGTCGGTCTCCACTCGTCTGAGCCGTTTTACTGCGCTCGCTGCCGGCCAAGTCCACCAGGTTGATCCTGCTGGTGATGCTGTGCTCGTGCTCCTCGTCTTCCACAAGCTCTGTCTGCGAACAAAACCACAAACTTGTGACTTATGTTCGTTCAAAAGGAGCAAGTGACAGCTCAGACGCATCAGCAAGTCTCTGATAAATCAGACTTTACAGGGCTAAGTTGTTTTGTTGCGCAGATCAGGTGGTACCTTGGTCTGGGTCATAACCAGCGTGAAGACGGAGTGAGATCTGGAGCTCTTGTCGTTCATCCCTGTAGCTGCTGTGGCTCTCTGCTTGTTGCCGAGCTCCAGCCAACCCTAAAGACAATAGTCAGGAGTAAGTTTTAGCTTCCATGTCACCAGCTGAATATACTGTAGAAAAGCTTCGTCTTCATGTGCACGCCCACAGACGCTGATGGGTCTGTACCACTGAACCTTGACCCGCTCCATTAGTCTAGTGTTTGTTGGTTTCAAACTCACCTGGATGTCATTGTAAGAGCTCACAACATTCCTGTGAAGAAATGACAAAGTAAGCAATTCTCAAAACAACATCAATCGATAATGTTCTCATTGTCTTATACAAAAAGTACCAAGTGTTTCTTACGTGGACAGTTCAGCAACGTAGGGACCATCAACAGGATGCTCTCTCACCCGCAGCTGGAAACACAAACCAACTAGATTTATCATGTGTGGAATTCATGTCAACTCATAAATCAAAGACTAAATACAAATCTAGAAAGCAGACAAAGTACGTTCCAAAATGATTGAGCGAACAATTGCAAATGACTCACAGGCATCCTCCTCTGGTTTGGATCATCCCTGGTAACCAGGAGGTCGTGGATCTTCTCGTTGTAAACTTCAAAGTAGCTCATCTCTACATGACATTTGACCTGAAACATAACACGGCAACGTCTCATTTGATAATTCATGAAAGTATTGTTAACATGAAGGACATGTGGGTGAAGGAGGTTCTATGCAACATTGTACCTCTTTATTTTCAATCGAGGTCAATCTGGAAAAAAGCTCGCGACAAAACCGGGGGATAACCCCGGCTTCTTCTCCGAAGCCCATCATTCTGCAAAGAAAGAGATTTAAACAATTCAAACTTTCACTCAATCGTGATTCATGGCGTAGACGTAAGCGGATTAAAGGAGAATGCCTCAACGGGAAGAGGATGAATCTAACAAACAGAAATTACTCACGTGTACGACTTCCCAGATCCTGTTTGACCGTAAGCAAACAGACAGGTGTTGAATCCCTCGAAGGCCCTGAGCAGCAGAGGTTTGGCCAGCTTCTCGTACACCATCTGCTGGCTGGCGAATGTGGACTCTCTGTCATCCACCGAGCAGAAGGAGAAGTCATAGGTGAAGGAGTAGCTCTGTTTGGACTCGGGATGCTGGACACTGGTCTCCTGGCCATTCATGAAAATGACCTGCGAGGCCTTCTCCGCCTTCTCCCTGTTCAAAGATTAGATAGATTCAAATTCTGATTCCATACGATCTGCATATGTTTCATTATAAATCAAAGTATTCCAGTCAAATGACCACGTGTGAACCTATAATTAACCAATTAAGCAGTAGATCAAATTAACCCTTTGAGAATGAGCCTAGTTTTGATTTGACACAGAGAATGTACCAAACATCTTGACAACATTTCTGTGAAGTTGCGTAAATGGTTCAACTCCCTTAGAATGGCAAGAGGATGAACAGGGTTCAATCAAAGTAACTGTAGCTTGATTTGAGCGGGCACTTTAAAATAAACCTCGCTCTCCCCTGCAGGCTGGCCGGGGGAGTAGTGTCGGACCTACCGAGCACTGAAAGGCCTGACCCGGACCGCCACCGTCACAGCGCTGTTCTCCATCTTGAATGAATCCTGCTGCTTCACAGCCTCACTGTGTCTGGGTCTCTCGGACAGGGGCTGCTGGGTGGTACTTGCAGGGGTAGGAGCAGGGGTGGAGGGCCCGGCCTGGGTCACGTCTCCCCTCTGGTCGGAGCTGGACGTCCTGCTCACCTGTGACGCAGGGTTGAGCCTGTGCACACCTGCTTTACTGAGCCGAGGGGCCGGTGCAGGTTTGGGGTCCGGAGCTGGCTGCAGTCGAGGTCTGGGTCTTTCCAGACTCGCAGACTTGACCGCCACCACTTTAGGGACTTCCTTCCCGGCCAGTCTCTCGAACACGTCCCTCTTGGCGGCGATCTTCTCAAAGGGGGTCTTCTTTGTGGGGGTTTTAAAAGTCTGGGTCTCCACCTGACTGTCCCTGCTTCTCTTCTTGGGGGCGGCCTCTTTCACGCTGGCAGACCGGAACACACTCGGGGTTCGGCCGTTTGGTTCGCCCAGGACCCTCGGCGGCGGCTGCACACCGGCACCGCTGAGCCCTCGCTGCCCCTGGGCGCTTTTATCCATGGAGGGGGTCCTGGTCCTCCGCTGCAGGGTCAGCCTCTTCTCCGGGGCCGGGGTGCTGTTCTGGCTGCTCTCAGTCACACTCTTCTCCCCCGGGTCCCCCCCGGTCCTCCGCTTTGACCTCCTCTGCAGGGTGAGTCGGCTCCGGTGAGGCGTCTGCGGTCCCCCGCCGCTTTTCAGCGCTGCAGACACGACATAGGTCCGGTTGACCTGCCGGCTCCCCTCGGAGGTCCTGCTGTCCTCGCTCGCAGATTCTCCGGATGCCGCCCCGCTTCTCTCCCGGGTCGTGTCGGATGATTTTCTCCCCCCCGGTGTCCTGGACAGGAGGTGGTCATAATACGCCGTGTGCTTCCTCGCCTGTACGCTGAATAACGACATGTTAGCCGAATGCTAAAAACAAAAATTAGCGGAGGGTTCGTCCACTTATCTTAAACTACAGCACGAAGCGACATTAAAAAACACGTCAGTCGGACCCTCGCCCGGTCGGACATTCTGGTTCAAAACATTTTAAAAGCTCATTCAATCCGACAAATTAAAAAAAAGGTGTTTCCGAGCTCAGACAAACTACTCATAGTTTGTTTTCATCCAGCTTCCGCTTTCGCCCGCTTCAATTTCAAACCGCCTCAGCTGCTGGCAGCTGATTGGCTCGATTCGCGGAAGTCGTTACGTCACGACTTGCTTAAAGCAGACGGTGTACCTGAGACTTACGCTAGGTGGCAGCAGGGCTCTAGTAGAGTTTTTACACACATTAACAACGGGAGAACGAAATGTGCAAAACAATGTACACAGGGAAAAAAAAACAATTTAAGTACATTAAAGAATACTATATATATATACACACACACACACACACACACACAAAAGAAATACTGTTTATAAAAATAACTAAGAAGTACGTAGAAACAAAATGCTAATGACAGGTATGTGCAAAAGCAGTGCAGAAATTGTACAAATGTGTGTGTGTGTACAGTTACTAGTATATTATTTTCTAAAATTAGCACCATGCCGTTAGTACAGTGACGTAAACCACATAGTTTACTCAACAAATCTCAGTTTATGTGAAAAGTTGAGTCAGGTTGTCAGGCTGAAGTGTTTCTATGGTCACCCTGAAATGTGAAGTAAACCCTGTAAGACTCCACTAAACCTGAGGTAAGACTGTGAAGTACGTTTAAAGATCACTTTCAAACAGACATGGACGTGTTGTGAATCAGTGGGTACAGAGAGAGGCTCCTGACCCTTCTTCACAGGAGAGATGTTTCTGTTCTGTTGTTTTTGGAACTCTACACACTCTATTTTCTATCCATGTTGCGTGTCTCCATGGTCACTGCATGCCCGTTAAAGTCCCTTTTAGAAAGTTTGCAGTTGTCTGAATTGTTTTACTGAAGTTTTTACGAGGGATGTTAACAGACATTTGGTCAAAGACTCCAAGTCTGTTAGGTAATCCGCCAGTGACCAGAAGTTACTGACGTTTTGATGTGCTCTCTTAAAACAGAGACACATTTATAAGACACGGTCATTTGAAAAAAACATTTTCTTTGGAACTTGTCTTAGTAGAATAAAAATGTCTGTCTTTATGTTGAATACACTCTCTTGATATACAAATTGAATTCCTGTTTTTAATGAAAATGTACAAAATAAACATTCAGCCTTTCTTCAATAAATAGGTAGCACCATCTACGGCTACTTCTTGCGCCGGTCGTGTTTCCTGATGATGTCTATGAGGTTGTTCTTGGTGACCAGCGTGTCCTCGGGCCTCTGTCTGTCCTTCTGTCTCTCCCTCCTCTGCTGCTCGTGGAGGTGGGGGGAGTTCAGGAGCTGTGGGGGGAGGATAGAGCCCGTGGGTTTGACCCGGTTCACCACCTCCAGGAAGAGCCGCCTGTTGTTGTTGTTGAGGAAAGTAAGGGCGGATCCCCTGTGTCCCAGTCGACCTGCTCTGCCCACCTGGGTGGACAGAAGTAGAGGTTTGAACAGAATACTTTGGAGAGACAATAAAACGCTGCTGCCAAGAAGATGTCTGTCTCTCATCAGGCTTCACACTCACCTGATGGACATACTCGTCCATTGTGTTTGGCATGTCGAAGTTCACCACCAGTCTAACGTTGACCAGGTCCAGTCCTCGTCCCAACACTCCAGTGCTGATCACCACCTCAAATTCTCCATCCAGAAGACCCTGAATTAACACATTTTCATTATTATGTTATATCACCTGCTCTGAAATTGAATCTGGATCAAACTGGGACTCTAATCCCTGTGTTTTATTACAGAGTTTGTGTTTGTACATTAGATTAGAAATAAGGGCTCGACTGACTGTTCTCTTTAGAACAGCAGGCTGAGAGAATTAATCATTCAACATTAGCATCATATTTAAATCCTTACACACAGTCCAGAGGTTAGTTTGGCTGCAGGGTTCTGCAGCAGCACTGGTGTTTAGCCACTCGGCTGGGCATGTTCTGGCTGCCATGGCACTCACCTTGAGGATGCGGTTCCGTTCCCGCTGGCTCTTGTCGGAGTGGATTGCCACTGTATTGAGGTCCATCACCTTGGTGACAGCCTCACACAGCAGATCAGCCCCAAGCTTACAGTCGACAAACACCACCACAGGAGGCTGGTACAGCTTACTGTCCTGCAGAGGGAAACGCACAAGCAAGGGTGGAGATATTAAACACTCCTGTAAGCTCCCTTCCTAAATAATGGAGATCAATATTAACTATAAAGGACATTTATGTCTTATTAAATGATCTACAATTGAGTATGTTTAACTTCCTGAGCTTCACTCTGACTCGAAGAGTGAACGAAGAAACATTCTTCCAATTGTAAGTCAATGAACCATCCAACTAAATTTTAAACTGTTGTTTTAGGGAAGATATTTTTAGTACATTGTTGCTTTAGTTGCATTTCTTTGTGTCTGCCCAGAGCCGAAATAAACACTATGAAATTAAGCTAAAGCTTAAATAATGACACTCTTGATTGATTTGGCTCCAATTTGAGGGAACACACTGGCTTTCTCACTTTAGTTGAAGTACATGTTCCTGGGTACTGTCCACTCTGGTTTTGGTTTTCACCGACAGCGCAGGGATCCTCAGCAATCCTGCAGCACCCGCACATTATATCACTGCTCTGTGATAGTGCTGGATTAATAACAGCAGTCAGGAATGGAAAAAAAGAAAAATCGCCCCTCTATACAGAATATATGGTCTCCCCGTTACTCACTCACCCCCCCGGGTTAGGTGGAGCAGGCTCTGTGCCATGTTAATGGTACAAGCCATTGCTGGGATTCCTGGAGTGGCGCCATGGCTCTCGGCCCACCCGTTTCCTCCAGACTGGGGCCAGGGTGGCAGCAATGGCTGTCTAAATATGGTGTAGTTGGGAGACCGGACCATGCAGCTTGAGGAATTCCCAGCTTTACTCAACCAGTTGAAATAAATTGATGAGCTGGGACTGGTGCATGTGAAGTCAGCATGTGAAAATAAGCAACTATCTGTCCTTGACCCAAGCAGAACACTTTCTTGGTTCTGCAATGTCCACTTAAACTACAAAAACTGCCGACCAGTTAGAGAAAGCAGTGTTTGGAGTGTAGAGCTTAGTGACACTCCACCCAAAGTCCTGCTGACCAAAACAAAAGGAGAAACAATCCCTGAGGTGAACTGTGATTCAAACAACCCACATTTAGAATCTCAAACAGCTTCTTCTTCTTGGAGGGCTCCTCCACCCAAAGTAGGATCTGCCTGACATTGGCACAGGGCTGGTTCTTCTCTCCAATGACGATACGCACGGGCTCACGGACGAGCCGAGCAGCCAGCTCCTCCGTTCCCTTTGGGATAGTGGCTGAGGCCAGCAGAGTCTGGTGCTCCTCTGGGACCTGGTCCAGAACCTCCAGCACCTGCTGCTGGAAGCCCATCTTCAGCATGGTGTCCACCTGCAGGGAACACATGAAACCTACTGATTCAAATTTATAAGCACTTTGTTCTGAAATAAACAGAAAATATGAGCTGCAGTGTATCTCCTACCTCATCAACCACCACAACCTTTACTGCGTCCAGTGTTACCGCTTTCTGCCTCAAGATCTCCAGGAGTCGTCCGGGGGTGGCTATGACAATCTAATGGGTTCAGAGGAAGAAAGCTGAACGATAAAATTACGACAACGTTGATGTTGTAGAGGAATATAAAGAGAGAACAGTGTTAAAACTGTAGCTGCCTGGTACCTTGATGCTGGCTTTGAGGCGGTGCAGCTGTTGGGGCAGTGGCATGCCGCCCACCAGGAGGGCCGTCCTCATGTTGGGGAGGCGCATCACCAGCTCCTTGGCCTGTCTCTCGATCTGAATGGCCAGTTCTCTGGTGGGGGTCAGGACCAGCGCCGTGGGGCCCTGCACACTGCTCGCTGGTTTCTAGAGAAAAGAAACCAGAACGTTTGCTGCATGTGAATACGTATGAACGGCTTAACGCCAGTAGGTGACTTACCTGGAGTGCTCGGAGGACCACCGGCAGCATGAAGGCCACAGTCTTCCCTGACCCCGTGTCTGCGCTGGCGATCACATCCCTGCCACTGAGACCCACCGGCACCATCTGCATCTGGACCGGCGTGGGCGCCTCATAGCCCGCCTTCTTCAGGTTCCCACTCAGCGTGACAGGGAACCCGCAGTGCTCGAACTCAACGATGGGTCGCCTGACGTCCCTGCCCTGGGTGTCAATGCCGAGCTCCTGTTTGATCCGCTGCACCTGCTCCTCCGTCAGGCCCGAGATGAACGGATCTTCCCTGTAGGAATACCCTGCTTCACCTTCCCCCGCAGGCGGGATCTGTCCAGCTTCACTCGAGTCCTGACGGATAAAGGCGTCGGCCCCAGTTCCCATCCCCATCTGCAGCAGATGTTTGGCTTTGCATTCCAGACTGCAGACGTCATTGTCGGTGCTGTCACAGATGTACTCCCCGTAGCGACCACACATCACACAGACGGGCTCCCCCGGCTCAGGCCATCTCTGGCTCTTTTTGAAGGATTTCACCGGCTCCTCTTCCTCCTCGTCTTCTTCCCCGGAGGATAATTTAGGTCCATCTTCATGTGCCGAGCTCTCTGTCAGAGCTGCAGAGTCTCCACCTGTCTGATGTGTCTCATCGTCACGTGCCTCCTCCTTGTCAACAGGTGCCTCTGAACTGCTCTCATCTTTCTTCTCGTCCTCCTTCGTCTTGCTTTTCTTACTCAAAGTCTGTCCTGAGGTCGGGGCCGGTCTCTTCACCTTCAGAGCTCTTGGCATGAACATTGTTGTGATGAGGGATAATTAACCTGAGAACAACAACAAAAACAAAAAAGGAGAAGCCTAACGCTCAGTGTTAAGTGAATTTTGGAAATAAAATATTTATCTCACAATCAAAGCTAAAATAATGACAGCATGTTTAATAATAATAAAAGTCATATTCCCTGCCTGTGTTTTACACATCAACCTCATCACAATCTCGCGGAGACAAATAGAACACCGGCATGTTTTTGGAAACGAGTCAAACGTTTCCACATTTTCTTTATTTGTTAAATTCCAAACCGCGGTTCTCTCACAGCGCACTCACACGTTAGCGTGTTAGCTTCGCGTGTAATAAAATAACACACTTACCTCCTAACGTCAACTCCTCCAACGCTTCAAAACACTGCGACGCACACTGATGACGTAGCACCACTTTGCACTGTGGGATATGTGGTTCGCGAGCCAACCGCTTGCGCTTGGCCTCACTCAAAGCTTTCTTTAAAACACATTTACAACATGGGTATGATTCAATATAATAATAATAATTCAGTTCACAAAATCGTTTTATATGTTTTGAACTTTTAAATGTCAACGTCTTTTGTGTTGCATATGGTAGAGTGTTGTGAATAGAAGAGAAATTAATCTGGCATCACAGATCTATAGCATTTACCAATATTGTATATATTCAATAAAACTTTATCGATTATAAATTAAATGGCATTCTAATTTGGAATTACTCTTCTTTGTATATAGAGATAATTTTGTATTATATTGAACAGTATAAAAGTATTATATAGATATGTATTGTACTTTTATATTACTGCTACTAATGCAAATCTTATAATATTTATTGATGCTGCTGGAAACTCTGATTATCCTGAGGGAACCCTCCCGAAGGGATCAATAAAGTTCTATCTAACCCATTCTAATCTAACACATGTATGAATCAAAGGACGTGTGGTTTATACCTTAGTTGCAATAACGTTATTATTAACCATGTATAACTGTGAGGGCCTGCCAGCTTCTTGCTGATGTTAAAACAGGTTCTTTACAGAAAAAATAAAAATGGCAACATTCCCGACGGGAACTGAAGATATCCCCCGCGCATGCGCAGCAGGCAACAAAAGGTGCGGGGTCTGGAGAGCCTGAGTGCCGCAGGAAACCCGCAGCACGGCACCGAGGGTTCGTCCGGGACAGAGGCACAACACACGCAGGACCACATGGACGCGGACAAGGGGGACAGGCCGTGCGTGTCTCCAGGGACTCCGCAGAATGGAACTTAATCCGTTCCCATTCGGTCTCACCAGCAGCTCTTGTCCCCTGGAGCCCTCGGTCCATGTCCTCTCTCGGTGCAGGGACAGAATGGATGAGGACAAAAAGACACAATGACTGGAGACTCCTCGTGTCGAGACTGAGAAACACACGGACAGAGCAAGACGCCTTATTTTTACAGAGGAGCCTGTGAGGGAAAGTCTCGTCCACGTCTCTCCACGTCTCTGCTCGCATTGTTCCCCGGAGACAGCCCACTCCGGCGGGAAGATGCTCTGACGCTGCGTTCGAGTCTCGGGATCGCGTCGGGGAACCGGACCAGGGACCGACACCATGGGCGAAGCTGCCCGGAGTTCCGCGGCTCCGGCGGTGAAGTCCTTCGAGCACTATGACTTCTCCAGAGCCAAGATCCGCTGCAGCCTCACGTGGCTGGTGGCCCGGGCGTACGGCACAGGTGAGCGCGCCTCACCTGGGGGCACTCAGTCTAATCCTGCAATTACTGTTATTATTACAAAAGAAATCAATCTGGAATTAAATCAGCAACCACTGGGGGGGTAGAGGAGAGAAGGGGTGAAGAGAGAAAGAGAGAGAACTGTTGTGTAACCATCATGTTGGAGCTCAGTGTGTTATCATGAACATATTTACACAAGTAAGGATGCTATGGGTGGTAATAACAACAACAACAACAGGAGTTATATTAATATCACTGACAACTACACCAGAGAGAGGGTGTGATATCTGATACTATTTCTATTTATTGCAACTCTCTTGTTTGTTTGATAATATTGAATAGAAAACGTTTTTATACCTCCCTCACATATTCACAGTAGCTCAAAGGGAAAACGGTCTTTCATGAGGAAAGACAAACAGGCATTTTTGTTGTGAAGCTGAAATAGAGAAAACTACCAGGGCTGGGCAACACTATCATCTCAATTTCAATTAAATTATTAGCCAGGGAACAAAAGTCCTACATGAGTCCATATATATTGCTCTTTCATTGTGGAACCACTGTGAGGGTGTAAAACTTATTTGTTGTTTACAAAGTGCATCATGATGCGAGAGTGTTAAATAAAACCTTCATGGTTTTTAAACTTCCAGGTACATTAGAGACCTCATGTACTGCACAAGGTCATCGACCCAGCATATAGTCCTGTCTGTTCTCTGTAGGGGTATCACCGTGCTTCTCCTCCTCCTCATGAGCAGCATTGCTTACTGTTTCTGCTGCTATGGACCAAATTGAATGTCCTATTGGACAGACAATAAATACTATCGTCCCAGCAGGGAAGAGAAAAACAATTTGCTGATAACGAACCCAGTCATCGATAAGGGTCCTGTTCTATCAGCGTTCTCCGTCCCTCATCATGTCACCTTCAGGCTGCTGCGATCAAGGCAAATTTAGAAGCATCACATGTGGGATGTTTAATACCTTGTCAGCAGGCTGTGCAGCACACAGAGGTTGAATTAATTTGGATTCAATGAGCCTGAATGAGTGGCGGTTTGAGTCTAAACATCACGCAGTACGAGTGAGGCCTCGCTCCACACTCACTGACATGGAAAGGATTTGGCTGTAAAGCTGAGTTTTAGCAGGGAGGTCACTTTCATTACAGGCGTTGTAGAAGCACTGATTCTGCATCAGGTTAAATACTATGCTGGGTTTTAAGTTGGAGCTGGGCTGATCTGTGGCAGAATTACTCCTCTTCAGTATTTGTACATTTTGCCCACTTTCTTCAAAAACATGAAACATGTACATATGTCTAAGATTCTGTTTATTTCATAATTAGCTGCGATCCTTACGGCTGCTCACATGCTCACTGTTCTTGTATCACCAGTTCACAGAGCAGTTCTCTGCCAGCGCAGTAAAACATGAAATCTCTTGCACATCCTCTGTGTATTTTCAATCAGGACTAAGTGAAAGGGGCTGACTCTACAGAGAAGGGCTGAGGGGGAGTGTATGAAAAAGAGAGAGCGTGGCTCGTCTCCAGATTCCTTCCTACACGGCTCTCAATGCTTCACATGCGTCCTCCTCCTTCCACAGATGCAGAGTGCATCAGTTTGTTTGTTGAGTATGTGCACGACGCCAGACGCGGGAAATACCGTTGAATACTAAAACCCTGCAGATAGAAAGACATGCAACAAAATTGTTATTTGTTGTCTGTGAGCAGGATGCACAAACAAACAGCTCCAGGGCTGTTGATAGGTAGACCAGCCTGACCTCTGACCCCTGACCTCCCTGTGGAGTATGAAGGGGGAGGGGTAGAATAAACATTTAAGAAAAATGACCTTCAGGAAAAGTACACCCTAAATAGCTGTTGCTGTGCAGTATTAATATTTGTATCTCATTGTCCTTCTGCTGACACAGTGATGAGTGTGTGTGTGTGTGTGTGTGTGTGTGTGTGCAGCATCTCATTTAAAAGTATTACTACGTAATCAGACTGTAGAGAGCGAGGCGAGGACTCTTTTCAAACAGTGGTTTACAAAGATGCTTCCCAGCTCAGCAGACAGCATCAACAAAGACACGAGAAAGACAAAAGAAAGTAAAAAATAAAAAAAAACTATTCACTCACACGCAGGTTGGGTCTTTGAAGACCCCAGCAGTGAGAGGGGTGTTCCCAGGGAGCTGGAAGTTGCAGATCTACAAACGAGAAATGAATCGATCGAGTCCCAGCCCCTGCTGCAGTTGCCATAGCAACACTGAGATCTAGTCACACGTGTGTATGTCAAGATATTGTCGAAGCGTGAGAGGAAACTAATGAAGCTGACGTGTCAAATTCAAGTTCTGAGAGAGAATCATGAGCACTGAGGGTCCAGTTAGAGTCATTGCTGTTCTTACTCCATCTCACAGACAGCGTCCCCACAGACCTGAAGGATCCCTTCTACACAGACCAGTATGAGCAGGAGCACCTGAAGCCTCCTGTGGCCAGCCTCCTGCTGTCCGCCGACCTGTACTGCCGGGCCGGCAGCCTCATCATGAAGAGCGACACCTCCAAGCCCCTGCTGGGCCACGAGGCCGTGATCCAGGCGCTGGCCCAGCGTGGACTCTACGTCACAGACCAGGAGAGACTGGTCACCGAGCGGGACCTTCGAAAGAGGCCTCTGCAAATGGTAGGAGAGATTTGTAACCAAGTTACAAGCTGAGTTAAACCTCAAGGCTTCCCCTGCACAGTGTGTGTGTGTGTGTGTGTGTCATCCTAATAGTCCATGTCTCTGTCTCTGGATCTCACCCCAGAGGAGACTTTGTAGGCCGCCTATTGAGTCAGAAAGAGGGACGCTCATTATTTTGGGGCAGATTCTCAATGGGAGGTTTTATTGCTTCAGCGAGTTGCAACTGAGACGTGATTAGCGCACAGCGCGCCTGCAGTCTCTTTGCAGAGTCTCGCTGGGTTGGATTTCCCTTCCACGCTAAGTCAAAATGTATTTAAGTTTTGTTGGGGTTTACGTGTTTACGTACGAATGAAGCTACTGCTGCGTCATTTGAATGTGTGTAAATGTCACTGCTTTACAGACCAGTCCTCCATCCTGAGCTGAGGAACAGGAGGTGAGAGTGACTGAGCAGTTTGCTGCGATCGCTTTGATAATTAGCTGCTAGTGGGTTTTTTTTAATTTGCTGCCTTTTGCGATTCAATATTTTAGCCTCACACCCTGATTGTCTCCTTTCCCTCTCGCCTCTTTGCCACCGCTCTCACCTCCTCTTCTCTAATCTGCCTTTGCTCTCTCTTATTACTTATCTTTCTCCCTCTTGCCCTTCATCCATCATCACCTCACACATGCTCTCTGGGCTTCTCCTCTCCCTCACTAATTTCCTTCCCTTTTCACCTTCACTCACCTTCTTTCTCATTTCACTTTTTCACAATTTCAATCCTTCCCTGCAGCACCAGCTCTGTTTCTAGCAGAACCAGAGGTTGCTCTTGGTTTTTTTTTTTTTCCACCCTGTGTCTGCTATCGATTTCAGCGGCAGCTTTATTGTAGCTATTTCACAGCCCAGATCAAAGCTGAGTCCTTCCTTTAAAAGCATGTTCATTCAGAGCACGTGGAGGAAAACTGAGAAACCAGTAACGATCAAACTTCAAATCAAATCTAATCAGATTGTATTTATATGGCTCTTTGTGTGCATAAAAGCAATACAAAGTGCCTCACAAATTGTAAGAAAATCCCCAACCCTCCTACCCCCATGAATACACAAAAAAGACATCGAGACACACACGCAAACTCATACCCACTGCACACGCTAAAGAAACCGAGACCTTGAGCACCGAGGAAGCCTTTGGGGGCCGACCACAGCGAGACAACATGAGCTGCCGCTATGGAGAAAACCCCGACCCAGGCCGGAGACGTCCACAGGTCGGCACCACTGTCAGTGTCCCATGAGGACACACCGGAGCTGAAACCTGAGGGACTGAAAAGTAAAACGGCAGACATTCAGTGTTAAGAATGCATGTGATGAGCTGGTATGAGAAGTTATTTAGAGCCTGTCTCAGAGGAGGTGAGAGTCTGTGCAGCCTGAGCTGCCTTTTTTCCAGGAGGATTCGGAGTGCGTGGTTTGATGGCTTAAGAGGTTTTTCCCAAAATAAAAACACATTGAAAAAAGGAGCTAACTGCCTTTGTAACAATAAGCTGCTCCGGATAAGAGGGCCAGCCACGTCAAAATTAAATACGGCTTCCTGGCATTTTAGCTAGGGCATCATGTTTTTGTTTCTTTTAGCTCAGCAGTTTGCATAAAGACTAATGTTCAGAATAAGCAACTTTAGAGAATCCTGGGAGTTTCAGCCTGGTGCTGACGTTTCGTCCGTCACCATGTGTTTTCATAACGGGGCACATTTACTGACATTTTACCCGGGCTCGCCAAACCCGCTGTAGGTCTCAGTCCTATTCTTTCTGTGCTCGTTCCACCCACTCGCCACTGCGTCTTCAGCCATGTGACATGTTCCCACATGTGAAGACGCAGGCACTAAATTGCGCTCGCCGCCCACGCGGTTGCCCACGCTCACTCTGCAATCCCCGACACCGTCCTCCACCTGTAGCACTCGCCACAGAGATCTGTGGATTTGAAAATATTATTCTTACAGCCCACGTAGCTCTGCCATGAACGTACCAACACGCAGGTCCTTTTCAGAACCGTGAAATTGCTCAATCGGACGAGTTCAGAGTTTCATAAAGACACAAGCAGAAATCAAGTAAAAAATAGAACTTGTGTGTAGTGGAATTAAATATATCTACAGCTCACAGAGGCATGTGTCTCTACAGAAGGCTTCACTCTGACCTCATTGTGGTGCAGATGGAATCACTGTTTCTCCCAGAGGCCAAAGCTTGAACGGCAAAGCTTTAATATTTGATAAAGCTGTAGTAAACGCTGCAGCAATTAAGTGGAGTAAGAACAGTGTGAATATTTCTATCTATCAGCTCTGATGTTTGAATTCCTGTTATAGATTCTTTAATAACGTGGTATTATTTTGCTTTCACTCATTTTATTTGCTGTCATGGCATATTCAGTTTGATATATAATCATTATTGTATCGACATGGAACAGTCTGGATCCTCGCTGTGTGACAGATGGATTCATCCCCTCATCCATGGCGTAGATGAATAGAGGTGAACACTTTCCTTCCTGTTCGCCTCCCTCCCTCCCTTCTGCTGCCTCCATCACAACTCCTGTCGGGCAGGCGCTCCGTTTCCATGGTTACATTCCAGCAGGCAGGGTGCTGTGTGTGTGGGGTGCAAGAGTGGGGGTGCTGATGCTCGCATAGGTTGTATGTGCAGCTCCGTGCTCTCTCCGTGTACGTGTGGTGGGGGTTGTGATGAGCGCTGTCTGGCTCTGAGCCGCAGAACACTGAAATGCTGGATTCATATCGGCGTCGCTTCGAAGACGCTGCATCGCGCACAAAGACAGGATGAGGTACAGAAGCCGGCTTCCTCTGTCCTTCTCCTCGTCCCCTGCTCTTGATCTCACGAACAAAGACGAGCTGAAGCAGCAGGGTGGGAGAGAAGCCCGTCCAAGTACTGTCCGTCCTCGCAGGCCTCGGCAAATTCACAGCCAGTGTGTTCCGCCTGACGCCAGCAGCGAGTCGACTGCAGTACAGTATGGATGGTTGGCCAGCGACTCATGTGATGAGTCCACAGCATCTTTCTGTGCTTCGTAGAATTAGACTGATTTATGCAGACTGATTTCTATTTTCAGTCCTTGGGATGGGTCCCTGCTCTGTCTGTGTCGAGGCCTTTAAACGCTGCAGAGCAACATTTATTTAGCTGAGGTTTGGCCTTTAATTGTTGTTCGTCAATTTAGAACATTTATTGTTCGTTCTGCAGTGACATGTTACGAGGGGAAGAGTGAAGAATTGAGTTCCAGCCTCTTGTAGTTTTACTGTCTGTAAGCCTGCTGGCTGGTTTGAGGCATATTGACCCCAGGTAAAGACCCACAAGGGAATTTATGGATCAATATCTCCCAAACAAAGAAACCTCACCTCACCCAGGCTGGAGACCCCCTCAGGGCTCAGGGCTGGAAATAGAAAATGCAGGTGAGAGCCTGCTGGCAGTCTGAAGACGAAAGAAGAATCGTAAGTTAAATCATCTGGTTATACTATAACTAAGTTATTAATCAATGCTGGAGAAATAGAACAGTGGCAGCACTTTAAGCTCATTATACAGAGAAGATCTGCCCTCTCCTCTACAGAGTATAAGGCAGGGATTTTAGAAGATATTATTCTCACGCTGCAGCTTTGGGAATGTTAAATTCACCTGATTCTGATTCACTGACTTAAGAGACTGATGAAGCTGCTCAGGCATTGTAGGGTCCTATGCTCTAGGTTTGACCTTGTCCAGTAGTTTTACAGGAATGTCCTTGATTTTCTGTCCAGATGTAACAGTCATTTCTGATCTTTTACAATATTTGTTCTCTGCCTTAAATCAATATGTGAATGAAAACAATAAACTAGGTGACATAAACACGCACATAAAAAAAAAAAACAATGATAGGACATCGGACTCATGATTTAAAATTCATTAGCTTTACCAAGTAGCTTATCTCTTTACTGCTGTCCATCGTTTGTCTGTAAGGGGGATGGGGCCTGGCCAGTTTGGACATTTTCCTTGATGTCCGAGGGAATAATTCAGGGGCCCGGCAGATTCAGAGGCTGATCCAGATAATAATGTAGATCCATACGGATGGAAAGGTTGTTTTAAGGGTACTGTTGGGCAGAGATGTGCCCAAATGAGTTTAAATAAAAACACACTCATACTGACTTGGTAACTCTCTCTCTCTCTCTCTCTCCCCCATGAGATGTTAGAGCTTTTTACCTCCATCCTAAGTGTGAGATTGTTTGAAACGTTGGGGGGTGGTGGCTGGGAGTCCAGGCGTATCTCCGGGGGAGGCCGGCACTGGCTGGTGACCACGATCCTGTCCTCAGATAGTGTTCTAAGGTTAGCTTTGAGGTTTCTATGTAATTGCTAGGTTGGGTTTGGAGCATACGGAGGGGGAAGGTATGCTGCTTTAAAGCTCCACTCCCACAACTTGTGCCAGACCTCACAGTTGGTATTTTGCCGTTCCATAATGTGTGCCTGGGCATGAGCACAACAGTGTATGTGAGAGCTCACCACTGGGCAGGCTGTGAAGGACGTCGCGTTAATCTGCTTTTGAAAATGAGAAGAGAAAGAAAAGCAGGTTTCATTCTCCCAAAGTGTTTCCTCATATAACGGGGGAGTCTGTCCAAAGTCAAATTGCGAAGAGTCATAATTAGTTGAATGGTTTGTTTAATTTTAGTTTAAATTTAGCTTTGATGAGGTCAAGCCACAATAACAACCATGGCATGCTGCGTCACTTTGTCCCTGAAACATCTCAACAGCTGTTGGATCAATTGCCATGACATTTCCCAAAGAAAGAATCAGAGCAACTTTGGTTCTCCCGCAATATTTTGCAGGTTTATTCAATACTTTGCTTCTGATAGCGCTGTCAGTGTGAGCCTGTTAGCATTTAGCTCAAAGCTGGACAGAGCTGATATCATATTCTTTCAGTAACTGTCATAAAGGAACATGAAGCGTGAGGATTCAAATGTTGAGATACTCAAATCGATTGAGTACGTAATCGATTGACAACGTAACGTGCACAGAAGGAGACCTATGAATGAAAGATCAAATATGTGCTTCCCAACAAACTTTCTCAGTCCTGGCTTTTCCTCTAACGCCACAGTCCTCAGGGTGACCTGAAGGGGACGGCTGAGTGCTTTTTCATGTCCAGCTGAGTGGGCGTTCAGTTACCTGAAGCCCACCGGTCTAGCCAGCAGTGCTGGAACACTGAACGCAGACTGCATTTCAGCCCTGAGATGATGTTGATTCACTGTTTCTCAGTTTGACCTGAGGAGGTCCAGGACTCAGCTGGTTCTGCTCCCACTTAAGAAATAGAACTAGAAAGCCTTTACTGTCTGATTATGAGCCTCAACCCAAAAGAGCCATCTAAATGATTTTTCCTGTATTCCATCAGTGGAATTAAGCCTTCGTATTAGTTTTAATGCTTTTAAGAAGAGTGATGGAAGACTATTGAGCATGTTCCACCTGGTTGAGGCTTCAACAAGTTCTATTAATTAACAGCAGCCAGGTGAAATGCATCACACTCTCGTCTTTTGTAGGTCACAGCGCTTTGGATTTGCACTTCCTTTGTGCGATGTTAAATTAGGCTTCATCTCTCCTCTCTCGCTGAGGAGTCATATTAAAGACAGAGCGTGTTTGTCTGTTTTCCCCGGATGGAAATACTGAGATCCTGCCGTGTAACTGAACAATAAAAAAACAGGATATCGACCGTGGATGAGCGTCTTCTAACCTCGGGAGAAATCAATATGAGATTTACGAATGCAATCGGCTTAGACAGAAAAGCAATAGTGTTGATTGTGCCTTCGTGTCCTTAGTTAGTTGAATCCTTCATACGTGGCAAAATGACACAAGTCTGAGGTAATATAATAATAGATAATCTACACAGCCAGCATCTGATATACACAAGAAAAGAATCCGAAAATTAGAAAGTTGCCAGTTTGAATATTACGTAAAATATAGTGCTGTCTCGATGCCCACGAGCAAGAATGAAATCCCAGAGCTGCTCATCAGCCATTGGAGGCACCGAGGCTCCGAGGCACACGCAGAAATGAGAAGCTACCCAAGTGTGAAGTAAAGTGACACTGAGGGGAAGTATGTGCTCGACAGAAAAGGTTAAAAACATGACGTCATGAGAGAACACGGAGGAAACGCATTGGATGATTTCAGACTGTATACCAATAACCAATAAGAGTGGCTGTTAGCTGTGTACTGTCTTACAGTGTTTGGACATGCTGAATGAGGGTCTTGACAGTGTATCATTAACTGGGGTTGGTTTGTTGCTGGGCCATCAGATATAGTGGGAATTAAGCATTAACCTAATTGTGTGTTGTGCAGGAAATTCACGTCAGAGCTGTGGAATCAGCAGCTGTGTGTGTGTTTTTTTTTTTTTCTCGTATCAGCTGTGTTGCTGTTTGTTGTGTCACACTAACAAAGGAAGCAGCGAGGGATTACACACTCGAGTGCTCACCCTCTGAACATGAATTCTTCAGGAGACAATCAAACACTTCAGCAGCTACTCCAGACATCCCCTTTCACAATAAGAGAAAACTCTCTCCTGAATGATGCATTTATTTTTTTAACAGTGGTACTGTGCATCGCTGTGGATCTTCAGCGAGTTATTCTAATTGGATTAGCTCATGGAAAAGCCATTGCCCCTGTATAAACATGTCGTCATCCGATTACATGCTACATACACAGGACCATAGAGACTAACAGAGGGAGTTACTGAGAAGTAAAACACACAGAGCACCAGGTTTTTGAAGGATATACACATCATATTATTCTCAAAGATGTCCACATTCATCTTCATATTTAACACTGCAGACCAGAGTTATTGATTGTCTCCCTTACTCCATCTGAGGGGCTTTGCAGCGAAATCATGTTTTTATGCAAATTGTGAATTTGCCCTTGCTTTAATTTGCCTTTCATAGCATTGCAACAGATGCATGATGTTACGTAGCCAGATAGCATTGCTAATGAGTTGACTGTCTGCAATGACAATTAAAACAAAGGAAATCTATGCACAGAGGAGAACCTTTTGAAGTTGATGCTAATGAGTAAATAAGTGATTACAGAGTCCCGTTTACACGTGAGAGATGGAGCTGAATCAAAAAGTTCTAAAGTACGGGCACTGCGTAGGAAAAGGCTTTGGCTCCCGGTGTGCTGAGGTTTGCGGTCGGCAGTGCCAGTCGACCGCAGAGCGCAGGAGCGAGTGAACGTGTCTGTGGAGGGCTGAGCAAACAGTCAAAAGGTTAGCGACAGAGTTGGAGAGATAGCAAAGAGCTCTTTTCCCCTCATTATTAGTCTCCCATGTCTTCCCATCATGTCGATCCTGCTTCATCTAAAAAATATGCTGCTCAGTGTAACAAGGATGAGGCTGAGGGGGCTGATATCTGTGGGTGTGTGAACTGTGGTGCCGCTGGACGGGGTTTAAGTGGCACGTTGGACCTGGCAGCCACTGTCGTTTGTCTGAGTGCTGTCTAATTGGTCTCTGTCGTCAGCAGAGGAGGAGTCTTAACTAGGCTGCTCAGGAAGGCTGAGAGTCAGAGTTAGGAAAGTGGGTCGTGCAGCCAGGGATGGATGCACTTGTTTCCAGGGCAACAGCCACCAGGGGATATTAAAGTGAACGCAGGCTCTCAGATGTAAAGAACAGTGAAGGATGTGGAGTCCGGGTCCAATGTGAAGGAACTGAGCGATCAATGTCGATGAGCGTACGCTCACGTTACTCGAAAGTCGCTGTGACTGAGCAAACTACAGTGTGCAGGAAATGGAACATCTGCTTCCTGTTTCTGTTTCTCCACGCTCTAACTCTTCCCCTGCTTCGTCCGCCCTCTTTCAGAGCGCCCACCTGGCGATGATCGACACTCTGATGATGGCGTACACGGTGGAGGCTGTGAGCGTGGACAAGGTGATGGCCTGTGTGTCTCAGTACGTGCCCTGTAAGCCTGAGGTGGAGATGCCATATGATACGGAGGATGCAGTGACCACCTGGATCAACAAGGTGGGTTGTGGGGAACAGCACAGGTCTATGAACTGACCTTCTCTAATACATCATACAATGGTGTGATGTAACTCTCTGAAACTCACTTATCAGGATAAATAACTACAGAAGAGATAGATGGGCCTTAATTACCTTCAGTGTCTGTCAGAGCAGAGGAAGTCTGACCTAACCTTACCTAAATACCATCAAACCTGTCTCTCTCTCTCTCTCTCACACACACACACACACACACACACAGCACATCCCTGAGCCCTGGGGTCGGTGACTGCAAGAAGACCACAGGTGAACTCAGAACAAATGAGAAAACAATGCTGGAGGTGGACCATTCCACTGTCACTGATACTGAACCATGTTTTCTATACACGTCTGATATAGCCTCTCCATGACTCTTTGTATGTGCAGGACTACAGAAGCAGGATGAACAGAAAACATAACAATAAAACAGCGTTACATGAACCTTTGCACTTTTTCTTTTCATGGTGGCGTCCATTAACCTCATGGTCACATATGACAGATTGACTTTCCAAGACTAGTCCTGATAATAAAGGGTTAGTATTAAATCAGAGTATAGCTGTTTTCTAAGCCACAAATTTGTGTCTATTTGAATTTGTACATATTTGTGTCTTTAATTCCTTTTAGTTTAAAATGACTTTTATAGATATAAACTGGTTCGACTGGAACTAATAATCGTATACTGACGCCTGGTCAGGGCAGCGTTATTTTGTGAAGTTATTTTTTATTACCAATTTTTAAAGAAGTCTCTTTAGGAACTACGCGATAATAAATTCACATGTTATAACCGTGTTTCATAAAGCTCATTACTACTGCCTCCTTCACACAGAGACACAATGCCTGTTTACATTCTTCTAGCAGGAGCTCTGGGCTTCTGCCAGCTCTGTGCTTCACACACACACACACACACACGCACACGCACACGCACACGCACACACACACTCCCAGGAGGTGTGGTCATGCAGTCATACTGGTGGTGGGACATATGGTTCTCTGTTGGAGTCCCTGTGCGTCCTAAAAGGTCCAAAATCCACAAGCTTAGAAAACTGATTTCTGCTTTAACCGGATCCAGATCTGTCTTTAGCTTCACAGATGCAGAGCTGTCCAAAGTGCACGATGGAATGAGATTAGATCAAGGTTGATTTGAAGTCAGCTTAAACAGATTGCTGCGTCCTATCCTTACAAAGTGTTAAAAGATGGAAAAACTAATGATAGCATGGTCACACTGTTGTCATTGCTGTTTACTCCACAATCAAATTAAATGAAACCATAATTCTTCAGTGTCGCACTATGGATGCTAAACTTTCAATTTGAACTTTAACCAAATTAACTACCGAGGGTAAATTTAAATAACAAATGAAGTTAAATTGTAATTGGATTTCTCTTTGAATGAGATCAATATGAATTGAAGATGGATCTTACAGTTTTAGTTACTTTGGATTTCCCTTCTCCATGCGGCAGATGCTGGATCAGTGAAATCTAACCATGTTCGTTCTCCCTCTCCCTCACAGGTGAATGAATGTCTGAAAGACACCATGACTCAGGAGCAGAGGAAGAAGGAGGCGCTGAGTGACGAGCCTGCTGGGAGTCCTCGGGTGGGTTTCCTCTCCTCTCCTCTCGTCCCACAGCTTCCACACTCCACATGAACACACACACACACACACTCTGGATGGACAGTTTCACCCAGGCTAACTGAAATCCCTGGCTACACTTAAAGGATTTACAGCAGCCGTCGTCTTTTGACTGACAGCATTTGTCCGAGGCTTCTGTGTCACATTCATATCCGAGAGCAGTTTCCTCGACTGGAACTTAAAGCTGTTAAACTTCACCCACACTCACTGCGTCTGAGCCTTAGAAGAAGCTCTCAATCCGTATTTATGCAAAAGAAACAAGGGAGGAATCCACACTACATCTCTGATTTCAGAACGAGTTGACCCCCGCCCCCGGTGAGTGGACAAGCTTCACTCGCTGTGTGATCAGTGCTTTCTGCTCTCATTAGTGTTATATAAGCAGTCATTTCTAACACCATAAGACAGACTGGGGCCTGCGTCTCTGTTTGTGTCTATGTTATGTAATGAGAAACACGTTATGTGTCATGTATTCGAGTAACAGGAGTAATCTGTGTTTAGATTCTGAAGGAACGCCCCTCGCAATAAATCATTCACTGATCTGCTGAATAATGGATTTGTTCATTTGCTGCACATAAATCCCACAGAACAGCAGATTAAGTGACTGTGTATCGTTCACACATGCATTATTGCTCGATGGGTGTTTCTGTGGTCATGTAAACCAGTGGTTCACAACCTTTTTGGGGTCCTGGACTCGGTGCATGTCTCCGGACTGGACTCTGGTGAATGCCTGAAAGCAGTGCATCTCTGCGGCTCCATCCTGCAGCAGTGACCTCTCTGTGGTCGTGCAGAGGGTTGGAACAAGTTTTACTGACCCATGAAAGTCACGAGCAGCACGTGCTGGTTAGATAACCATGAGGATGAGCAGCGGCTGCCGCTCGCCTCATTAGTTTCTATTTTCTAGCTTCTCTTGATCTGCACTCGACTCCTCCGCGGTCTCGTCATCGCCATCGCCCCCGCGGCTGTTTTGGGTCGCACCTCCTCTCCCAGCTTCCTCTGTCTCAGGTCGTGTCAGGCTGCACACTCTGACACAACACTGGCAGTGCTCCAGTTGACCTCAGGGAAAACATCGCAACCCCTGTCCCACGTGTTCCATCGGGCAGGGAGCACTGCAGTCTGTATGTTTTCCGTCCCATCCCAGGGGCGTGGTGTTTGATGCTGATGTGACCAGTCAGTGTGCAGACACAGCACTGCATGCTTCAGCTGTCCCTCACAAACACACAGTGCTGAGTGCTGGCCAAGTCAAAAATAAGTGACATCATACTGTCACTGTCACTTGAATTTTTTTTATGCTTAACAGACAAGAAATCTTTCCAGAACGTGAGTGTTGATGAAAACCAGCCAATTCACATCTCTCAGAGCCAGAGTCTGCAGCAGTATCACTCAGTCTCAGCTGTCAATCATGACATTTCCAACTAAGTGATAAAAAAGTTTCCCACAGAAAAGAGCCATTACCAGTTCAGGTTGCGGGTCTTTGTTTGAAACCACTCTGCAGGCTTTGTATCAGGACAGTTCCAATCGTTTTTTCGTTTCTGTCTGAACTTCAAGGCCTCGCTGCCTCCAGCAGGAGACGTTGCGTAATCACCACTCGTTGGCAGGAGAAGCACAGACAATATTGTGGCCATGTGAATTTCAATAATGCTGCTTCATCGTTTATCTCTATCTCTCTAATGTTGGAATTTTTATTACTTTTCCTGTTTGTTATGGTGCAAGGGCCGAGTGTCTTAACATTATCTCTACTGGAGGATAATGAAACCATCCAGTTATGCTTCTGACCCACGGCCATTCTCTGCCTCTACAATCAGACCATATTTATTGTATTTTCATGTTGACTAAATGTTTTGTTTGCTTTGGGCTGCTCTCACAGTAACAAGGAGTCTTCCAATATTTATCAGTTTAACGTGATCAAGTTTTCATATAATAAAAAAAGAAAAATCAGCCCCCCCCCCCCCCCCCCCCCCCGCAGTGTGTGAGTCATACAGGCAGCTTCCCCCTCGGTTAGGCGTAAGAGAGACGTGTTTCCTCCGAGCTTTTACTAGGGCAACTGTGTTTTCATTGGGTGAGGGTGGGTGGAGGGCAGTGGGTGGGGGGGGGGGGCGCCCTCCTGCAGAGGCTGCATCAGGACAGAGAAAGATCCTGATCCTAATCCTGTTGAGTTGCAAAAGCTGAGCTGCAGTTCAGCTGGACACGTCTGGCTTGGATGAACTTTGACAGGAAGAGGCAAAGTCACAAGATGATTGAAGTGGGGTAGGGTGGGGTGTGTGTGTGTGTGTAAATATAGAAGGACTGTTACCGTTTATGTGGTGGTGTGTGTCTGTCAGGAGATGAGGGATTAGGGCTCTACCTCTCCCCAGGGGTCTGATTGGGGATGGATCCGATTTTGAACTCTGCCTCAGTTAAATCATTACTTCAGATACAGTCGGTCAGGAAGTGACTGTTCTCAGACTGGCCGTTGCTGCAGCTCCTCTCCTCAACCTCTGTCTGAAACACCCACTTTAATCTCTTGTCCCTCTGCCTTCTCCTGAAATTATGAAGATGGAAGTTAATTAAAAATGTATTTCCTCACCACCACCATCCGTGAGATGTAGTGAGGAGATACAACGTCCACAGGAGATGCTCATGATTAATTTGGGCTACACACTTTAATCTGATGAAGAGCCTGGCTCAGTCACGGCTATCAGTTTCCAAACAGATACGATTGATGAACTAATATGTTGTAGATTGGATTAAATGCAGGATTTTCCCACTGACACCATCAGACTCAAATTACCATTCACACAGTTGTGACGTTAATCAAATTGGGAGAATCCAAGCATGTGACCATTTATCTACTCATCCTCGCGCTACCTTGATTTTGCAGGGTTTCGGAACAAAGTGCCTGTATTTCCTCACCAGTCACAGCTTCTCTTTGAAGCCGATGACTCGTTCTTTGATGCTTCCAGGTTGTGTGAGAATGAGCCGTGACTGAGGCGACGATTCTCCTCTTCTGGAATGGGCTTCCACTGACAGCTCGGTTTAATATTCGCACTGTGGGGGTTCTACTTGTCCTCCTGCTGGAGTTACATTGAAAAACATTTTGTGGTATTGTTGGTGCCATAAATTGGCAATTTATACTTCTCTGCTATTTCTAGTGTTAGCCTTTGAATACAAGTACAGTACAAGTACACACAGTACAGTCCAGGCCAAACAGTTCCTTTAAATCCAATCTAGCTGCACCAAACTGCAAACTCATATAAACAAATCTGCCATTTGTTTTCATGGAAGTAGTTCAGCAGCTTTTGCAAAATCCTTCTGACAATATTTTGTCTGACCAATTACAGCAATTATGATAAAAGCGTACTACAGCTGAAGCACAAACGTTAAATTCCAATAGCGGTCAGCTGACCCCTCATGATTCAGCCTCCCTGTTTTATATGCACTTTGAAATGAGGTTTAGGAGACATCCTATCTGAGTGAATGTGGTCGTTATGTTGCACAATACAATACCAACACAGGCTTTCTGCTCTCTCCCATCCTCTGCACTGAAGGTGAAGATTTACACTGAGGCCCCAACCCCACATTACACTAAACACAATCCCACACTCCTCCTTGCTCTCTCACACCTGTCATGTCTCTCCTTGTATTGCTAATCGCATTACTAACTAATCTGACTAACAGGTATTTCTCTGTTGTTGTTGTTGTTTTTTATGTTGCTTTGCTGCTGCAGTCTCCAACCAAGTGGTACATGAAGCTTGTGCCTGTAAGTCTACGCTCTTTCATCTGCGTATCCATAGTGACCGTCTCTCCCGCCTCCCGTTTGTCTTGGTCGCCATCGTTTCATCACGAGCGTGCATCAGCCTGTGACTCACTGTGGCTCAAATACAGCTTTTTTCAATCACCCAGGGTTTTCGAGAGGAAGCGATCCACTGTGTTAAAGATGTATTTCATTTGAGCTCTTTGACGAGAGAGAGCAGCAGAGTGAGTCACCAGTTCAGTGATCCCTCAGGAGTCCATTAAAACCGTTTACCCTTACCTTACATTCATTGAAGTCTTTAAAATAGAAATGTGTGCATTTGAACGCTTCCCAAACTTACTTCCTTTTATGCTGATAAGTTTATTGCAAGTGGAACAGGAAACCCTCAGGGAATCACTGAAGAGGTCCCAAGAGATGCGCCTGAAAATGAAAAAAGCTTTATTTTATTAGAGTTTCGGTTTTACAGATGGAACGTTTGGGGCCATTTTGCACGCAACAATCCCAGAGACAGAGTCTCTGCAGCGGCACCACTCAGTGCAGAGCCTCTGTCTCTTTTCACTGCACGGACATGTAGCTAGCCTTACTTTTCTGTAACTGACTCACCAGTTTGGTTTCTGTATGTTTTAATTAAATAGTCTGCATGTGGAGAGGCTTTTTATTAAGATCTTTACCCAAACATTCGTACGCACACCATCTGGAAACATCAGCCTAGCCTCTCTGCAGCAGTGGGTGTTTGTTTCCTCTCAGCGGGCTCACTGTGTCTGCTGTTAACAGCTGACACACTGTGGTGCTCATGCTGTCAGCATCCAACTTTCATGCATGAGTAGATCCAACGACGCCTCATTGGGTTCTACGCTCCTCTGTAGTTGCTGTAGATAATGCTGGTGGTTTACATCACGCAGGCCCGGTACAGGAAGGAGCAGGCCTCGACCCTGTCGGCCCCCTGGATCCCCCCTGTGGACAACCTGCTGAAGGACAGCACAGACGGCTCGGCCCTGGGCGCGCTGCTGCACTTCTACTGCCCTCAGCTGCTACCGCTAGAAGGTAAGGTTTGGGACGTGAAAAGCTCTGGAATTCCATTGTCGTTCTAAATTGACATCTTCTTACTGAGATATTCCAAGTGGACTTCTTTCAGATTATTGCCCGTTGTAGATTTTCCCAACATCTTCCTGTCGTAGTTTTACAGAAGAGTTGAGTGTGAAATGTGTCGGGTCTCCTGCAGGTCTTTCAACAAATTCTTTAGGTGTGGATCTTTTCCACCTTCCACAGCTTTTCCTCTTTTCTTTGTTGCTGTTTGTTGAAACTTGTTTCCAATGATTCTGTCTATGCCTCATATTACCTGAGCTGGTTTTATTCCTAATTCATTTTTGGTGTTCAGTACTTATGATTCCAGAGTTACAGTGTTTGATCCACATCCACCTCTGAGCTTCAGTTATTACAGCAGAGCTCCATCTGCACACAATCACCTCACCTCACCTCGCTGATAACACAATCACTCAGCTAAACTAAAAGCATCAGGGGAACCAAAGATCAAGTCAGCACTCTTTAAATGCGTTAACTCACGGCTCCGCCCACTGTGGTGATTGCTCAGTCATCTACAAACCTTCACGCTGACACGCCTCAGCAACGCTGTGATCATAGCATCACTTTACACCCAGAGCCCTTTACTTGTTACTTTTACTTTGACCACTCTGACCCTGACACGCGATGGCTCCCTCTGCCCTCCCAGACGTGTGTCTGAAGGAGAACATGACGCTCGCTGACCGGCTCTACAACCTGCAGCTCATTCAGGACTTCTGCAGCGACAACCTGAGCAGCTGCTGCCACTTCAGCCTGGAGGACATGCTCTACGCCTCCTCCACCATCAAGGTACCCATCAGAAACAACAAACATTCACTCCCTCCATCCTGTGGAAACTTGAAGAATTCATGAATGCTGGATTTAAATGTGTGGCTGCTGGGATGAATTTAAGGGAACTGGGCCATGGCTGAGCTGTGCGCTGTTCTGAGTGATATTCATGGTGTTCAGTTTATTTCCCTGTTATACAGTTACACAGTTTGCATTGTGAGGCATGGGCCAGTCTCAGAATTTGAGCTTTGAAACACATTCTGTTCCTCCTACATGTCAAACTGTGCAGACACATGTGTCGTTGTTGAAAAAAGCCCAGCCTGAAGTGTTTTATGAAACTCATCCTGTCTGGTCGGCATGAGACATTCTCTTGGAAATCGCTTTGAAAGTCATTGTGTTACAGTCTCTGTCAGTGTTTACACAGCGACACCAAACCTGTCCTTGGAGCGTGTCTCAGCAGTAAGGAGTTGTGTGCCATGGGTAGGTAGTGGAAAAACCACCAAAAACATGAGCTCACACATCCCAACGTCCCAATGTGAAGTTACTGCTCGTTTCCATAAACTAACACAAATCCCATTTGTGCAGATTCATTCACAGAGTTTTGACTTAAGAAATTAGAGGACCAGATGGCCCCATTAGATGAAACAGGAAAATGGAGCAGCTCTGTTGGTCAGTGTGGTGACTCATGCTGTGGAAAAACCATCAAACTGTTCTGTCTTCAGCGACCACAGGCTTAGAGAGCCTGCTCCCTTAACATGTCTTTCTCTTTATTCATCTCACCCTTTTCTTTCCTTTGCCTATAATTCCTGGTCTTTGTTTGCTTGTCTCCTCATTTTTTTTGGTTTCAAACTCTAGTCTTTCTTCCCTGTTTCTATTGAGTTTCTGTGAGTAAAATTGTGTCCTATCATTCTGTGTCTCTGTCCCTGATCTGTCTTTATCAGTCATCTTGTTTCTCCTACTTTATCTTATGTTCACTCTCACAATTCTCTTCTGGCATCCATGCCACAACTGCACATGCATGTGAGTGCAGTAATGAGACTGTCATTGTCATTGATTTGCAGTTTCTACAATCCACAAAGTCATTTGGCAGACGCTTTTATCCAAAGTGACGTCCATCGATAGGTACAATTAGCATTAGCTCTGTTGCTGCAGGGAACAGACCTTTTCATAAAGTAGCTTGAATTATCACTTGAGTCTATAGTTCCCACAACACTCCCCACTGCCACTTTTACGGTCCATAAAAAGCATAATGGCTGTCAGGACAGTCAGGACCTGGCACTGCTGGTCTGGTGGTTTGGTGTCTGTGTCCTCTTGTGTGTCTGTGTCTGTCCAAATGTGTTTTTGCCTGAGCGCTGCATACAATGTTAAAAACAGTTGATGTGTCAGGACGAGTTTGACTCTGACTGTCCCCTCAGCTCGTCCTCTGCTGCAGGACAGTTGATCTCAGCAAATCCTGTTTAATTAAAGAGTCAGCCAAACTGTCTGGGCACTGACAGGGAATGTAATAGTCACAATATTGCTGTAAGCATCAGCCATTTGAATATTGGCCCTATCATCATCGTTGTATAGAGCAGTGGTTCTCAAGCTGTTTGGGGTACTAGACCCTCTGCATACAATACAATGAATGAATACAAAGAATGATTTAGACTAATAGATGTAATTAGTAGTTTAGGTAGATAAAGGTCACATTTGAATAAAATAATGCCATTTGTCTTAATGTCATAGGATCTCTTTTATAAGATAATTAATTTTCACAGACCTCTTTCAATTCCGTCACGGACCACTAGGGTTCCACGGACCCCCAGTTGAGAACCACTGATATAGAGGATATACACAAAGAAGAATCTTAACATCCCATCAACTGAAGACAACATGACAAAGATGATATGGAGTCATGTGAAACAGTGTTTCTGCTGACGCTGACTTCACAGGGGACAAACAACACGGCAGCGTCTCACAGTACCAGTAAGAGTCAGTAACCTTGACCCAGTTTCCAGGTAGGCTGCATGTCGTGACCCTTCATGCTAATGAAGACCTTATTATAGAGATGGAGCTGGGATATCAGAAGAGAGGGGAGGAGGAGGGAGGTGCTGATGCAGAAGGAAACAGGAGACAAGGAGAACTGATGACAGAGTTTAGAGAGGAGAGAAACGAAATGATGCGTTTACACTTGTCCGTCACTGAAACAGGCACATACACACACACACACAGTACCTTGTTTTCGCGTCAAATCCTAATGGAGATTTAAGAATTTAAATGTGGTATCATAAGGAGACTGTTGGACATCACAAATAATCACAAGAGGAGACACCTCAGTTGAATGTGAACATGATGACCAGACTGAGGCTGATGGGATTCAGACACTTTATCATGTTGTCTGAAGACAAAGAGATTCAGTAAGTGCAGCAAAGTTAGAGTATGAATCCTCCTCAGTCCACATTCTGCTCAGTTTGCATCAATGACAGACAATAGAGCCCAACCCCCTAAGCCTCTGAATACACACATTACTGAAAACCGTTCCTTCCTAATGCACACTGGGACAGTAAATTACGTCAACACACTCCCATCTACAGGCTCTTTGTTTAATTAATTCACAGTGCATCTAAATTACCATCTGTGGATCCAAGGAGGCGGAGGAACAAAATTCACCCTCTTTGGGCTTTTGCCTAATTACTTATATTTTATCAGTGGACGTGCTGAGGCTGCTCTGATGGAGGCAGTTAACACACTTTCTGCAAATCCTGAGATGTCTCTGCAATGCCACTTAAATGTGCATTTATTTGTTACTCTGAGATGTGCAGCAGATATGATGAGCGAATTCCTATTAGCTAATGCACTTTAATTTAGACGAGAATACACCTCAGTTATATAATAAGATGCACAAGTGTTATTTAAGCTCCAATATAGCATTATACCATCATGAGATCTACTCTGGACCCTTTAAAGATTTTTTAATATTTTTGTTTTACTATTTTTCGGACAGGCAGCTGGAGGCAGCCTGATTAACTTGGCAGTAAATCGTGGGTTTTCTAGATTAGAATGAGTCTGTGTGCTGGGCCTGGATCCTTCAATGAACCTTCTGGCCCAGTGGTTGTTGACATTAATGTCCCGTGGATGCTCGGGGTGTGGCTGCAGGTCCTGAGTGCTGCTGAATGGGATTGAACAGACCTGCTGTTTTTGCGAGCATGTCCACTGCGTTAAAATGTTAAATGGTGTGTGAATGAGAGTGTGTGCTGTTTATGCCCATCCCCCAGAGCGAATGTCACCCCCCCTCCTCCTCCTTTGAGCTCTTCCAGTGATCACCAATCAGGTTCCTGTTTTTACTCAGAGAGTGACACAGCCTGACGCTCGGATCTGGCAGCGCTGCAGCCCACGAGGTAGAGATGCCGGTCAGAGGGGACGTAGTGGCTGCTGACGGACGGTATTAAGCGTTAACCCTCACACCAGTAGTGTGCCAGTAGTGGTCCAACGCACAGATGGGAAGAGACAAGTGAGGTTGGATTACAGCCTCCAATCTGGACTGAACAGAACAGAGGAAATTGTTGCCTCTTCTTTGTTTGTATCTTAACTATGGGAGTTCTTCAAATGCTGAACAGATCGAAAAGGTAACCACAGCTTCAGTGTTTGATGTAGTGCTTGTTAAAAAATCTGTGTGTATCCGAATAGAAGAAAAGAATATGACTCAAAAGTAGGAATTGAAAAGGATGATGACATACTTTAAACTGACCCACTAATGAAACATTTAATTAATAATTAGATATTCTACTTACTTAACTTGAATCACTTTTGTTCAATGTGCTCTACCTTTCTCCACCTGACGGAGATTCTGTCACAGACACATGCACCTTCTCAGACTTTTGCAGCTCTGCACGTGGGAGGTAAAGACAAAAGAGGGGAAAAAATGTAAAATGCTGCAGTAACACTCGGGGGAGATGAGTGTTTCTGGTGTTAATTGCCTCAGCCCCTCCTGGTGAGCTTTTGGGCTGCAGTTTCGGGGCTTAAGGGGTGTGCACAACGTGTGTATGTTGGTGTGCGTGTGCGCTAGTGTGTGAGCAGAATGTTGCTGATGAGGTGAATCACATATGTTTAGAGCTGAGCGGTGCAGTGCTGTCTTTGTCTGGAGACCAGGCACTGAGGTCGGTGAGGGAGCGTGTTTCCTCAAGGTCGTCCCTGCAAAGACACGTCTGTGCATCTGTGAGTGAGGGCCGGGATGCTCACCATAAAAAACGGATGAGTTTGGCCTGACTGTTGAAGAAGAATTGATTCTGATTAAATAATGATGGGATAAGGTAGGCAGTGCCAGGTTATGTTATAGTCTCACAGTTCTTTACTTAAAAATAATAATAATAATACTCATAAGAAAGCTCATGGGTACAGTGACTACGTCAGGTGGATATATTTGCGATACACAGTCCTCAGTAGAAGCTTGACCGCCTACTGTACGTTGACCTAATTAATGCTTTGACATGACACAGCACAGCAATGGTGAAAATACCTGCCACAGTTCTGACAGTGTCTGTTCAGGCAGGGTGGTTGTTTACCTGCTGAACAAAAACCTTTTTATAAATTAGAAATAATCTAGAAATTAGGTTAATACTTTAATTCTCTCCTCTCAACTGCCACAGGTCTAGTGACATTATTAACTAAGTGGATGATTGGCTTATCCCCACCATGTGAAAAGCCATGGAACCATGTCACCTCCTTAGCAGAGTCTGTCTCTGGAGTCAGGCAGGCAACAGTGAAATGGAACGAACCTCACTCATTCAGCTATGTGCTGAAAAGCCTGATAAAGATGTATCGCTTCCAATTTCTGCACTGTAGTTTGATCTAGTTTTTGGGAGGATTTTCTGAAATGGAGCGAGGTTGGTGAATTATTTATACGCAGACTGGAAGATATATATGTAACGGGTATCTGTGGGGGGTCAACAGAGACACCTGCTGGAGAATTAAGCACTAAGCAACTGATGTCATGGACAAAGTGGAGGAATTTAATTAATAAGCTTATTTAGTTCATGTGACACAAGTTTCATGTTTTGTCTTTCCTCCAGAATAACTACCTGGTGTTCATGGCTGAGCTGTTTTGGTGGTTTGAGGTGGTCAAGCCATCTTTTGTGAAACCGAGACTGCTGGACAATGAAGACGCAGGCGAGTAGTAGTAGTATTGCAGTCTAGCAATAGTAACAGCAGTATTGTGTCTGTATTTTTACATAAAACACTCATATTTGATCAACTCTGTTGTGTCATCTCAGAAACCTCATCTTTGTTGAAGAATATAGCAGCCATCCCCATCTCCAAGGCAACCAAGAGGAGCTTCATGGAAAGACCCCCCAGTCCCAAAAGAGTCAGGTATGTTGACATTATGGTTTTTAATGTGATGTATAAAATGTAAAAAGCACACTGTGTGCCAGTGTGCTTTTTACATTTAAAAAGCAGCTCTGTGCGAGCTGCTTTTTGTCAGCTTTGTGGGACTGATTCATACTTTTAAGTCAGATAATTATATATATAATGTAAATTAAATTAAAAAATGCTTACAATGCTTGCTCATGCACAGTTTTAATTTTCTTTATGTCCCTTTCTAGCTTGCCCCTCCGACCTCAGCCTAAAAACTCAGGTGATTTTTTTTTTTTTAAATTGATTTATTTGACTTTAAATACTATAATGTGATTGCTTACATAACCGCTGTTTGTGTCCTCCTCTTTATTCTTCATATTCATTCATTCTTCTGCAGGAGAGATGAAGAGGTCGACCTCAATGTCCTTTGTTGATGGAAACCTTGGCACCTGGCCCAAGGAGAAGAGGTGGGTTGTGTTACTTTTCTAAAAATATATCATATTCCTAAAAGAATTTTAAGGGGGTAAAGCTCTCCTTAAATAACATTTTAAATGTATTACTAAAAAAACTTCTTGTGTGCTTCTGTTTAGGTCCGGGCCTTACGGAGTGTCTTTTGACATCCCCTTTGACAAAGATGACTCCAACCCCACGCCTCTTTCGTCCACGCGAGGCATGGTCAGATCTGTCAGCACAGACGATGGCTCTGGTTTTAAGGTCCACCACCTCCCCAGAGGAATGAAGCGCAACTTGTCCTTCCAGCCAGTGAACGGTCAGAGCATTAGCATCAAGGAGGAGGGCTGCCCGGACAGCCTAGCTGGCATGGAACCCAGCAGGCTAGCTTATCCCAATGGACAAGAGGGCATCATGGCAACAACTCCCTCCATGGAGGAGGCCCTTCTGATTATCCACAGTCCGAGCAGGCCCCCACTGGAGGGCATCAACAACGGTTTCTTCCTCCACAGTCAGGGCCCTGGGGCCAGTGGCTTAGAGCCGCTGTCGGAGTTGGACTCCAAAGGACCCTTAAGCGCCACTGACACTACAGAGGTGGACACAGGCATCCACATCCGAACAGAGGACATGCTAGATGAGGATTCCTCTTTGAAAGACTGCTCTGTGAACATGGAGCTTGATATGGACACGCCAAGCCCATGCCCGAGCAGCCAGAGCAAATCCCCCTCAGGAATGAAGCTGACCAATTTTGCAGAGCAGAAGTTAAGGAAGCTCAATCCATCAGCACCAGACTCAGGGAGGGGCAGCTGCAGCTCGCTCAAGACCACGCCCGAAGGCTCCGAGTTTGGCCTACCATTATCTGTCTCCTGGGCCCCAACCCCTGAGCACAGCCCCATCCACCAACAGACTCCACCACCCCCTCTTACTGTTCGGGCATCACCCACCGCTGTCCAGCTTCCACCCAATGACCCTGCTCAAGTCATGGCTACAGAGATGGTGCAGCTGAGGATGAGGTTGGAGGAGAAAAGGAAAGCCATCGAAGCACAGAAGAAGAAAGTGGAGGCTGCGTTTACAAGGCATCGGCAAAAGATGGGTCACTCTGCGTTCCTCAACGTGGTGAAGAGGAAAGGGGATGGTGCCGCGAGCGGGGAGGACGGAGGGAAAGTTGAGGGAGAAGGAAAGGCAGCAAGTCCCGTCTTTAAATTCGGGAGGAGCAAGGCTGACACACCTGATGGGGCGGAGCAAAGCAGCACTGCCTCCTGTTGGACCAAGTCTCCAGGAGCAGGAGAGGAGAGTGCACAAAGTCATGCTCAGCAAACCGAAGTGGACCTAACGGAGTACACGCGTTCTATAGAGAAACTCAACCACTCGCTGGCCTTCCTCCAGACGGAGATGCAGCGACTGGCTCAGCAGCAGGAGGTCATCATGGCCATGAGGGAGCAACAACATCAGCAGGCATGGGTCATCGCTCCTCCGTACACAAACCCCTCGCCACAAAAACACCGAGCCGTCACTCGATCCTCAGGACCTTCCTCTCCTGCGGACTCCCCTCATTCCACCCGCCGCTCCCCAACCAGCATCAAGCGCAAATCTGCCTCCTTTCACTCACGCAATCCCCGCACCGCGCGTCCCACCGAGCTCAAGCTGGCCCCCTACAACCGGGTTCTAACCGCCCCACAATCTGTCGACAGCATCCCAAGGCTGCGGCGATTTTCTCCCTGCCAGCCTTTGGCAAGTTCCTTTGTTTACATGGGAGACAAAGAGGCACAGCGCAACCCAGAGACAGTGGCCCCAGATGGAGAGAAAAATAAGGAGACAGATTTCCTTCATTCACCAGAGAGGGAGATTGCCAGTATGTGTGTAGGCCGCTCTCCCCCTACCTCCCCCAACCTGGGGAGCCAAAGAAGGCAAACAGAAGTGGAATCAAACACCAACACCAAGGAAATAGAGACACAGAGCCAAGCAGAAGTTCCTGGCTTGGAGGCAAATGACAAGAAACCCGCCATTCAGAAGTCAGCTGTAGATGTTCTGGCCCACCCAGTGGTGGAGACCTTCACAGTGACACCTACAGAGATCCCTCCCCAGCCAGAGGCCTCGGGCCAGGCAAAGAGCAGCCTCATTGAGGTTCCACTGTCAGTGGTGAAGCCGCTGGAGGACCTGACCCTGGATGATGCTTTGGAAATGCAGGAAAATGTGGACAGCTCAGACGAGCAGAGGAAGAGTCGCGGATTCTTCTTTAAGGTACGTTTCAGAGATAATTCTTTATTTCATTTCTGCTCTTTATCTATATTCTGTTGCATAAAACTAAAAAAGAGGAGCGAGGTAGCGCAGAACATATTGTGAAGGAACACAAAACCAATCATCAAAAAATGGATCCTTTCCGTGGCTCCATACACATGAGTGTAATAAAAATAGATTTTATAATATATATTTTATTAGAAAAATCATAGACATTTTCTGAATCCCATTTGGTCGAGAGGTAAACAGCACAGAGTAACAGTGCAGGTCGATAATATCACTAAATCTAATCAGTAAACATGCAGCATAAATAATAAAAACCATTGCGTGCAGCGTCCAGGTTACAGCCGTGCAGAATCACTGGAAGCCTTAAAATATGATGGTGCAGCTTGGCATAAATATAAAATAACATTAACATTTTAACCTCAGGGAGTGCATGTTTTTTTTTTTTTTTTTAAATCAGCAACTGAACATGTTCCTGACAAGAGATGAAGATTGGTTACAGGAAGCTTGACAGTTGGAGAAAGCGTTATCGTCCCAATTCGTGTTGGTTGTTGGACGGTTTGCTTGCCGCAGCCTGAGCGTCGATGTAGGTCAGAAAACTGGGGCTGTTGTGAATAATTCAGGCCCAGCTGTGAAAGCGTGGGGTCGGAGAAGTGTTAGGCTGGAGAGATGTGGGACTGGAGACTAATGGAGGAGCAAAGGATTCTCTCCTCTCTCCTCTTGCAGTCACGTAATGCAGATAGAGATCCACGTCCTTGCCTCACCCAGACCACACTGGAACGCACCATTTTCACTGTCTCGTTTAATTACACAAAGAACAGAACATGTCCTTTCATAGTAAGACATCAGATAAGAAATATATACAGTTATAATACTCTTCATCTCCAGCAGGTCACAACCATTAAAGGGTATAATATTTTTTAGATGAAAAATGTGTAAAAGACACTGATTCTTATTCTGCTGAGAACATTTACCCGAGGCTGTGGAAGTTGACTGGCTCTGTGTCCGTCACGGCTCAGGAGGACGGGAAGGCCGAGGAGAACATGGCTCAGAAGAGGGCGGTGCTGCTGGAGAAGAGGATGAGGAGGGAGAAGGAGAGTCAGCAGAAGAAGATGCAGCTGGAGGCCGAACTGGAGCAGAAGAAGGAGGAAGCTCGGTATGAGAATAAGTCCACACACAGTTAGAGCAACGCAGCGTTCAGATTAACCAGCATTACACATCACACTCATAACAACTACGACAGACTCAACTATTCAGAATATCTTCAGTCAAAAAAGATTCAAAACTCCACTACAATGCAGAAAACAATAAGCAAGTTTAAAGTGATCTGTTTCTCATTTCAGTGCATTGTCATGCATCCTAAACTAAAAACGCTCACAGATCTGACTCCGCTACCCTCCCTTTTTGTCTGTCGGTTCAGACTGAAAGCAGAGGAGGAGCGTCTCAGGAAGGAGGAGGACAAGGCCAGGAGGGAGTTCATCAAACAGGAGTATCTCAGGAGGAAGCAGCTCAAACTCATGCAGGACATGGACACCGTCATCAAACCAAGACCGGGTGGCGGCACCAAGCAGAGGCGGGGCCGGCCCAAGTCCATGCATCGCGACAGTATGGACTCCCCCAAAACCCCCGTCAGAGCTGCCACAGGTAACCACGGAAACCAACCGTCTTTCAAGTCAACCTCGTCCCATCTGTTCGAATCTGTGTCCTGCTTTCACTGCTGCTTTATGCCATCTGAAATACGTCTTATACAACCAAATATTATTTTATTATGTTTCTCATTCATCCTCAAATAATGACATTCAAACTATATAGAAGTGAATCAGGCTTTCAACTGGATAAACTATTTGTTCAATAGACTGATGAATCCTGCTCAGGACCGTATGTATATTTATGTATGTATATATTTTTTAGTATTTCAGTCACATCGCTGCAGTTGAAATACGTCTTATACAACCAAATATTATTTTATTATGTTTCTCATTCATCCTCAAATAATGACATTCAAACTATATAGAAGTGAATCAGGCTTTCAACTGGATAAACTATTTGTTCAATAGACTGATGAATCCTGCTCATGACCGTATGTATATTTATGTATGTATATATTTTTTAGTATTTCAGTCACATCGCTGCAGTGGCGCGGCACGGCGTGATTACACCGTGCCGCGCCACATGGCGTTGTCTCACATCCAGGTTCACGCCACCGTGTCTTTTCAGTCTCCAGCTTGTCCCTGGCGTCGCTCAGCCTCGGAGACGGCGACAGCGTTCACTCTGAGAAGAGGCCACCGAGGTGAGATGGCACGTTGATTTGTGAATAAAACTCGTCATGCAGCATATAGCTATATGTAGGAAATATGTGAAATTGACAATATGATGAAATTGTGATTTTTAAATCTAGCTTCTATAACTCACGTCTCTAAGTGTAACATTCCTCCTGTATATCTTTCTGTCTTTCCTGCTGTTCACACTTGTCAGGAGTGCTAGTTTAGCCTCTGGCACGCTCCTCTACTTTCTGAGCTCTCCTAAACTGAGACGGAGAAGGTTAGTTTCTGCGTCTCTGTTCAGCCCTAAGGTGCTTCACACTGTCCCAAGCACCAACCCTGCACATGAAACCCAGTCCCACCTTCACTGGGTTTTATCAGGGATTGAATGAGCACATGTAGGAGAAGTGTTTTTGTTCTCCCTTTTTTTTTTTTTTTTTTAGAAAACTCCTCTTGTCCAGCTTCTAATCACTTCTCTGATGCTTCGCTTTTAGCAGCATTGCTTCCAAGTGTCACTCTGTTGCACCCTGTGCACCATTTTACACTGCCTGCTGTTTTTCTTCACTTACAACTCAATCTAATGACACGATCAAGGCCTATGTCACATTCTGACACACAGGAGCAGAAACATAACATCATAGGTGGAGATATTAAAAGTTTCATCTTGTGTGTATGTAAATGGGCCGTGTGTGTGTGTGTGTTTTCCAGGCCAGACTCTGCAGATGGCTTCCTGTCCCCGAGTCGCTCCAGCAGCAGGAACGGAGAGAAGGACTGGGACAATGGATCCACCACCTCCTCTGTTACATCCAACACAGAGTACACTGGTACTCAATCTCTCGCATGTTTTTATCAGATATTCGTCGATTCCTTCATGGAGTTCTTTCTTGAGGAATCTTTTCTCCAAAGCTAACATACAGTACAGAATCATTTTTTATTGTCATCTGCTTGATATAATGATGTTAAATGGCCTTCTTTGTGTTGTTTCCCTCCCATAACCAGACTGACCGGAATCCATATGAATAATGTATCAAGACTGTGTAAATCATGGGGCGATGAGTCTTCTCCTTTGACATAACTGGAGTAGTTGCCATAACAACAGCCTCTCCTCTGTTCTCATTCAGGACCGAAGCTCTACAAAGAGCCGAGTGCAAAGTCTAATAAGCACATCATCCAGAATGCTCTGGCCCACTGCTGCCTCGCAGGCAAGGTCAATGAGGGCCAGAAGAATAAGATCCTGGAGGTAAGAGTGTGGAGCTTTTAATGTACACTTTATATATAGTGGAGGGGTCAGTTCCTTAAATATACCTGATTGTTTTCTTCAGGATCGATGAATTTCTAAATTCAATAAATTCCTGTATCTAAACTTTTGTCCAGGATCCACAATATTTGGTTCTTCTTTGACTCATGTCTGATGTTTTCACCATGTTTCTATTAAATTTGCTAAATTTTCGTGTTTGCTGACAAACAGAGTTTTCTTTTAAGACTAAATAATCAAAAGAAAAGGAAAGCCACGTATCGCTACAGCCGTTGTATCCACATGTCCTCCATACTGTAACTCAGGAGCTGCTCTTTCCTCGACTCAACAGGAAATGGAGAAGTCGGAGGCCAACAACTTCTTGGTGTTGTTCCGTGACGGCGGCTGCCAGTTCCGCTCGCTCTACACCTACTGCCCAGAGTCGGAGGAGATCAACAAGCTGACAGGCATTGGCCCTAAAAGCATCACGCGCAAGATGATCGACGGCCTCTACAAGTACAACTCGGACAAGAAGCAGTTCAGTCAGATCCCGGCCAAAACCATGTCGGCCAGCGTGGACGCTGTGACTATTCACAGCCACCTCTGGCAAACCAAGAAGCCACCCACCCCAAAAAAAGTAGTGCCTGCCCTGTCCTAATCAAACATCGCCGCTCCCCTGCTCTTATGGAACAACCCATTTGAAATTGCACTTCACTGTACATATCCATAAAGATTCAAACACCTGCAATGCCAGTTAGATGAATGCATATTTGTCTTTTTTTAAATGTCGGTCTGTTTTTTTCCTCTTATTGCATTCCTGTCTGTGTCTCTTCTCCCTGCCCTGGACTGATGGTGATCAGACTGAAAGATAAAGAACAACCGGAATGTATGCCCCAGTGGGAGAATGATGCTGTTCACTAGAGATTGTAGGAGTGTGGTCCGCGTTCCCTGTGTGCCAAACGTCAAAAAAAGAGACATTATGAATGCCAGGACTTTTTACTGAAGCACTGAATGTTTAAAATTCATGTACAGATTAACTTTGCATCGAGTCCTGCATTATGCTGTTGATGTGTGGCCTTATGCTTGTTTTGTTTTTAGCGTGCAAGTGTAACGAGGTGGTTGTAAAGCAGCGTATTTACATAGAGGCTTTTTTGTATTTGGAAGAAAACCTGTGTTTTGTCTTCATCTCAGTGGACGAAACAGTTTGTATATTGAGGTACGTAACACTACTAAGGGCCAAAAAGAAAACAATTGCATACAGCTAGCATTAGCCACACGGTACATGTGTGTTCAGCTCAACAAAGCAAAGCGGTTTCAGCTTTTTCACGAGCCCTGTTTTTTTTTTTTTTAAAGAATGCAGGACGTTACTTTAGATCACTGGTTCTCAACCTGCAGACGATCTGTGATCCCTGTGATATCGCCTGTCATTGTGATGAATTTCTTTTTTCTAAAGTAGTTGCGACCTCAAACCTTGCTCCAGTGATTACATAAAACTGCCTGACAGGAAATAATAAAGAAATAAATCCAGTGAGACGCTCACAGCAGGGGTTTTACACGTTTGACACACTGCTTCAGCCAAAACAGGTTTAAGAACCAGTGTTGTCGATCACTTTGCTGCTGGTTCACTGCAGGTTTGTGAACAAATAAAAACGTCTCAGTATTATTTCCTTTATTTTAATTTAAATACTTCTTATTGCTCAATGTAGGAACTTTTCTGTATTTTAAGATGTATCAACAACTAGAAGAGCACTCTGTAGAGCGCGTACTTCCAATGCCAAAAGTTCAGGAATTATTTCATGGGAAATTGGTGAAAATTCAAGCTAAAAAAAACAGCTAATGTTATAATGCCTGATGGATTCTTCTCAGGCAGATACTACATCCCTTCTCTAAATTTCACATAGTTGTTTTGTGTAATGTTGTTCAAACTAAAATTAACCTTGGTGGGGGTTATCCCACTCTGGTATCAGGAGTATGACTAATGACACAAAATCAGTATTTCTCTTTTTATCAAATTTGCCAAACTAGTAAAATAATATTATAATAATTATTATTAATAATTATAAATACGGCACTTCTGGACCACCAGGCGTATGTAGTAAATAAAAGTGCATTTGTACTAGTTTACATTTCTGAGTAAATACAATCAGTTCCTGTGTTATTTCAAAAGTCAGTCATGCATCAATGAGTTACTGCCGAAAGTCAAAATGGCCACACTGTCACATTTCGCACACGTCTGTGTATCAGCAGCATCTGTCACCTATAAATAAAACATGTCATTATTAGGCAATAAATCCATTAGAATTCTTTTCTGATCTGTTATGGGAGGAATCATTTCACGTACTAATGCATAGCACAAGGAGGTCCGATCCTCCTTGTTGTATAACGGGTATGAGACTCACCAGAGTTTCACTGGTGTCAGCGTCATTGTTCCCTGAACCACCGAATGTCAAATCAGCACTGCTCACTGGTTCACTGATTTCCAACCAATACAATCTGTAATCATGGTGCTTTGCTTTCAAGGGAGGGAGGGGTGGGGGGTATTTATGACCAAAATTGAACATATATGAACATGTTTTTGAAAATGTAAAAAAAATAATAATTTTACAATTGAAAAGGTGTTTGTGTTTATAGGAATAACTTCTCTCTGTCCACCTGTTTTTTTGGCTGTTTAAGGCCAAGAAAAGAAAAAGGATCATTTAAAGTGTAATGATATGTACAGTGTGTTCATGTTAGCTCATTCACTATGATGACTTTGTTTCCCTCAGACGCTGCGGCATCATTCAACAAACTGCTGAACATGTGGGGTTATTTTCTCTCATTGACATTAAATAAACTTAAGCATGGCCTCATGATCTGTGCTGTTTCTCGCAGTTAGTCAACGCAACCACACTCACATTCTTCAAAAAGGTTTTTCACGACTGAAAAAAACCTGGCGGCCACCGTGGAGAGGACTTTCTCCGGATGTGACCATAAAGTATTTAAACATAAAGGTTCATTCCAGGGTAAACAAAAGCTATTTGAACAAATTAGAAGAAACAAACCAGTGAAAACATAAGGAGGATTATTTTATATTTAACATCTGCCAACTATATTCCTTTACCCTGAAAAGAAGAGCCCCGTGTTGGTCGGAGGTTTGCCCCCCCTCAGCTGTGTGGAGCTGACCCCGACCCCCTGTGTGGTCCCCTTCAACACACACCTGAAATCAATGAATTCTAATAATAATAATAATAATAATAATAATAATAATAATAATAATACACTTTATTCATTTAGTAGAGTTAACAGAGGGCTTTATAAACAAAGCAAGATATTTTAAACTTAGGAGGAGGCATTGAAATGAATAAATGAGTGAATTAGTAAAATGATAAGTATCACATGAAGCCAAGTTTATAAAAACGGATGGCCAGAGAGAGACAAATAAACAAACCTCCATATGAGTCTTAGCAGTTCTTTAAATACAAGCGTGACGTCTGTATTTCCCAGCAGCGTTAGCGCCACCTCCCCCTGAAGTCACCGTCACCTCTACTTGATCTTTGGTCTCGTGCAGTGGGTGTGGCCTCCGGGCGTCACCGCCGCAGCTGATTGGTGCTTGAGTGACTGCGTCCGCATGGCAACCGCGAGCTGTGTACAAGAGTCCGGGCAGAGAGGAGCCTTTTTCTCCCTGAGACACTGACACTATTTGTCCTCTGTCCTCTGTCCTCTGTCCCTCAGACACACCTGGACACGCAGCCTGCTGCGGAGCGGCGCGTCGCTGGCGCAGTCTGACAGGTGAGCAGTGCGCACGGATTCACGGCGGTGGCGTGTTAGTGTGCAAGATGTCCCGCGCGATGTCCCGCAGCAGGGACAGCGACTGATACTGATGCATGCTGTTGTCCTGCGCGTGTGTGTGTTACATGCAGTCATGCTGGAAACAAGGTGTCGGCCGCGCACAGAGAAAGTGCTGAGTGTCAGGCCGCAGACCTGCCACTGCGTGTGCGTGTGTGTGCGGTAGAAACAGGGCGGTGTCAGCTCCACCTGAAGACACTGCTGCTCTCACTGCACTGACACCAACACGGAGAGCATCATCCGTAATGAGGAGGCCTGTGCAGCGTTTAACCACACACAGCCTGACCCTGCAGGGACACCTTGTCTCATCACGTGTCCACCGTGTTGATAGTGACGATGATGTGGTGGTGCCACCGACTGCAAACACTGTTTGTCCTTATATTCCCACTGTCGCCTTTAGCACGTCATGTAAGGTCACTTGAGAGTCAACATCGCATTCGCTCGCCACAGAAATGCTGTTGTTGGAGTCGATAGGCGCTGGATGATTCTATAAACCTTGTCGTTAGAGGTACTGAGGAGTTCTTTTGGGGCAAATGTTTGTATCAGTGGAGACGAAATTACTCCAACACCAGTGTTGTTGCTGTTGGTGTGATTGGCGGCTGGCATCCTGTCTTTAATTGTTGGACTTCCCTGTTCACCCAAACAACCTGCTTTACACACTGTGAGCTCCTGTTGGTCTGCTCCAGTAACCTCTCCCTTTCTCTGTGCGGCAGCCGACTAAACGCCTGTAACCATGACGGCAGAGGAGACGATCAACATCAAGGAGGCCGAGGTGATCAAGCTGATGCTGGACTTCCTGAACTCCAGGAAGCTGCACATCAGCATGCTGGCCCTGGAGAAGGAGAGCGGCGTCATTAACGGGCTCTACTCCGACGACATGCTCTTCCTCAGGTACGATGGCATGACACGACGAGCAGGAGCAGGTCAGAGGTCAGATCCTCATTCAGACCGCCGTGTTTCAACAGGCAGCTGATCCTGGACGGCCAGTGGGAGGAGGTGATGCAGTTCATCCAACCTCTGGAAGGAATGGACAAGTTTGAAAAGAAGAGGTAAATAAAGGAATAGTCGGTTTGTGCCTCAAGAAAAAAAAACAAGTTTACTTCTTAACACTGAAATTTCTGTTTCCAGATTCCGTTACATCATTCTGAAGCAGAAGTTTCTGGAAGCTCTGTGTGTAAATAACGCCATGTCAGCTGTTGAAGAACCTCACAATGTACGTATACGTGTGTGCGATTATTTTTTACTTATTTTTACTTTTTAATTTTGTCTTATTCTTTAATATTTATTAACAATTCTACATCTGCTGTAATATGTATATAAAATAATTATAAAAAATAATTTAATCATCATTTACATCTGCACCTCAGCCACTTTACTTTAAATGCTTACTTGATATTATTCCTTTTTGTGTTGTTAACTGTCTCGTTAATGTTATGCAGCTCTCTTGTGCCTTAAATTGTGGATTGGGGATAAATAAAGTTTTCTGAATCTGAAGACATGAAAACCTAAAAAGTTCCAACTAAGTTTGGAGAAAATCCATCCCTCCCTCAACTTCAAGTCAGATAAACTCAGATGCTGACGTCAGCGCAGTCGCTCACAGTTTGTACTGTCTCGTTCCGCCTCATTGTCTTACATCAACAACCCAGTGGGATCCTTTAAAGAAAGCATCATGGCCGCCACATGCTGTCTCACCCTCTGTTCTGATGCCTGCAGCTGGAGCTCACCATGCACGAGGCCGTCAAGTGCCTCCACAGCCTGGAGGAGTTCTGCCCGTCCAAGGAGGACTACAGCAAGCTGTGCCTCCTCCTCACCCTGCCCCGGCTCACCCACCACGCCGAGTTCAGGGACTGGAACCCGAGCACGGCGCGCGTCCACTGCTTCGAGGAGGCCTGCGGCATGGTGGCCGAGTTCATCCCCGCGGACAGGAAGCTGAGCGAGGCCGGCTTCAGGGCGAGCGGGAACCGCCTCTTCCAGCTGCTCATTAAAGGGATCCTGTACGAGTGCTGCGTGGAGTTCTGTCAGGTAACGTGACCCCGGGGTCACCGGCTGACGCCGCCGGACGCTTCTTCGACACGCAGGCGTGAACAGTTCCAGCTTGTGGTGAATGATCCTAACGTGGCTGCTCCTGTTCACCAGAGCAAAGCCACCGGCGAGGAGATCACAGAGGGGGAGGTGCTGCTCGGCGTGGATCTGCTCAGCGGTAACGGCTGCGATGAGCTGGACCTGTCCCTGCTGTCCTGGCTCCAGAACGTCTCTCCGGGCAACTTCTCCTGCGCCTTCCAGCAGAAGACGCTCAACATCCACGTGGACCGGCTGATGAAGCCCAGCAAGGCGGGCCACGCCGACCTCCTGACCCCGCTCATCAACCGCCTGTCTCCCTGCCCCGCCTCGCCCTTCCGCCAGAGGCCCCATTCGGCCGACACCTACATGTCCAGATCGCTCAACCCGGCCCTGGACGGCCTGTCCCACGGTTTGGCGGCGCAGGACAAGAGGGGCACGGAGGCCGCCGTGAAGTCCGCCCTGAGCCGGAGCCTCATGGAGAACAACGTGCACCAGCAGGATGATTCTCCAGAGAGGTGAGCAGCGGCCACTGCACTTCCTCAGACCCTCTTTGGCTCCCCCTGCTGGATGGAATCACAACATACAATTTAATACGTTTTAAATTAAACGTTTACGTTGACGCGCCCAGCTGAAGCACAGTATCAACATTTCAGTGAGCGTCTGAGGCTCTGACGTCTCACCTCATCTCTGCTGCTTGTTCGTTCCTTTTTTGGCTCATGAACCTTTCTCTCAGATTCTCTCTACTCAAACGAGCGATTGTGAACTGTTGCAGGAAACATCCACAGAGGCCCGAGGGTCCCAACGCCACACGCACGCCTCTTACCGCCGGGAAAGACGGCGAGCCGCCTTGCAGCGCGGACACGAACGAGGTGACATCAACAAACAGTCTGTTTGTTTCTGAGAGACTTATGCAAAACAACTTTTTTTTTTTTAAATGTTTCATACTAATGTTTTTGATGGATTTCCCAAATACTAATTAATTGATCCTGGTTTTAGAAAATCCAGCAGGGGCTTGATATCTCATTAATTCATCTTCAGCCTGGTCCATCACTGGTCCTCTTAGAATTTCAGTCTGTCGTCATTAAATCTGATTTAAGAGATTTGGAAAAGTTACCCGCTGAACCGCCACGCTTCATTAATCCTCCCCCGGAATGTCCACCACGCGTGTCCAAGGTGACGCCATCTCTCCCGCTGACCCTGTCCTGGTGGTGGTGGTGGTGGTGGGTGGGTGGGTGGCGGTCATGGACGCTGAAGGGAGATCCGATTTGATGTACGGACACTACCTCTGCCGTCGCTCATCTTTATGCAGCCCGAAAAGCAGTCAGAGAAAATAAACTGTAGACCCTTCGGATGTGATGGGGCCTTGGAAACTTTTTATGGGATGGATGATGGAGGACGAGGCCCTGGGAGTTGAAGAGCTGTCAGTGGAGGCTCTTGGGAGAGAGTTAGTCTATTATATTCTTAATGTGTGTGTGTGTGTGTGTGTGTGTGTGTGTGTGTGTGCATGGTGGCATTGAGCACTGCCAGGCTTTGAATCAGGGAAGCAATAATAAATATTCATTCAGGCTGCAGGGCCGGCTGAGGTCGGATGAATCCTGTCAGCGCCTCAGCGTTGGCCCCCCTGAGTCTGAGCCTGCGTGTGTCTCCAGGGCTGCGACTCGGAGGAGCACCTGCAGGAGTTTTACAGGCAGCACCACCGCGTGCAGCAGCACCTGGAGCAGAAGCAGCAGCAGAGGAAGCTGTATCAGCAGATGCTGCTGGAGGGGGGCGTGAAGCCGCAGGACCGGGCCCAGCACAACCTCACCGAGACCTTCCTGAGCAGGTGAGCAGCTCGGACGCTCAAAGATTCACGCCGATTGGCTTCACGCTTCGCTGCCGCCGCTCCCCGCCCCCCAGGTCCATCCAGAAGCTGGAGGAGATGAACGCGGGAATCGACCACAAAGGAGACGAGGTGATGACACACCTGGGACAGCAGTGGAGCGGCTTGACGGGGACCAACGGAGCCTCCAGCCCCAGGAACGCCAACGCCCGGCACACGCCGGACACCGGGCCGCCGAGGGACACGCCCAGTGGCGTCAGCAGCAGCACGCCGTTAAGGACCGGGGGCCACGGCTTGCCCTCGCTCAGCGAGTCTCCAGTTCCCACCAGTCAGAGGTCAGAGCCTGAGTCTGAATGATCACGTTTAATATTGATCGTGAGGTCGTTAACTTGTCTCATTCCAGCTGTCTCTGTTCTGAACCCACTTCATGTCTTATGTATTTTAATAATGATTCCTTTGTTATTATTATGACATAATTCGATAATTGGATTATTATTTGATTAACGGCAGTGCTGAGCGGATCAGAGTTTCTTGTCCCGCTCTGCAAGAAGAATCGGGAGGTTCTGCCACACGTCACACACAAGAGGTGCGGCCCAAACAAAGCTCTGTCCCACGTTCTGTCCCAAGTGAAATTAAATTAAAGTAAATTTAAATAATTTAAAATGACGTTCACGATTCTCTGTGACAGGCGGGGAAATCCAAAAGCCAGTTTGTGAGAGTGAACCAGCTGGAGGACACACAGGCCGTACGGGCAGTGGCCTTCCACCCCTCGGGGGCGCTCTACGCTGTCGGCTCCAACTCCAAAACCCTGCGAGTCTGCGCCTACCCAGAAACCCTTTCCACCAGGTAGGAGCCACACACAGACACGTTCCCGCTCAGGAGGACCATGTGACGGTGCAGTGAGGTCACTCCCCTCACTCAGGGTTCCTGAGGATACTTGAAAAGTCTTTAAAACCATCAAATTTGTGAATCTAAAAATAAGGCCTTAATTGTCATTAAATCAACCTGTCAAAGAGTGTAGCAAAAATGGGCAACTGGACGTGGCTAAAATTATTGAAAAATAATGTAAAGAATTCAAAGAATTTTAACCACGTCCAGTTTCCCCTGTTTGCTACACTTGTAAATAGTCAAATCTCAAAATAAATGCTATATTTAAAAAATAATGACTGACTCATTATAATGAGTGACTCTCTGTAACATCACATCACGATAGCGGAACCAACAAAGCAGAGATGTGGTTACAGCCGGGACTCTAAAAGAAGATGCACGTCATTCATGTAGAAACTTTGGACAACGTGGGAAAGAGTCAGTTCAATGTCCAACCAAGCTTATCCTTCATGGCTGAACATGCAGGCGATGTGTTCGAGGCACGGAGTATTTTGTGCAATCAATGCGTCAAACGTGATGGGCGTCAAGGCAGTGTTCTTTAACTTTCATTTCCAATGGCTTTAAAAAGTCTTGAATTAACCGTCTCTGAGTCGGTCCCTTGTGTTTCCTGGTCTCTCAGCCCCGGTGCAGTCAAGCAGCCGCTCGTGCGATTCAGGCGGAACAAACACCACAAAGGCTCCATCTACTGTGTGGCCTGGAGCCACTGCGGCCAGCTGCTGGCCACCGGCTCCAACGACAAATACGTCAAAGTGCTGCCGTTCAACGCCGACAGCTGCAACGCCACCGGTAACGACCGTTTAGACGTAGCGCTGGAAACCGCCGTTCAACCTTTCACGTGTGTGTGTGTGTGTGTGTGTGTCTTACCTTCAGGCCCGGACCTGGAGTTCAGCATGCACGACGGCACCATCAGGGACCTGGCCTTCATGGAGGGCCCGGAGAGCGGAGGGGCCATTCTGATGAGCGCCGGGGCCGGAGACTGCAACATCTACACCACGGACTGTCAGCGAGGGCAGGGCCTCCATGCCCTGAGCGGGCACACGGGTACGAATCAGTGACACGCAATTACAAACCCACCTGAGGTGTCTGACTCCTCCGTGTTGTTGAACAGGCCACATCCTGACCCTGTACACGTGGGGCGGGTGGATGATCGCCTCCGGCTCCCAGGACAAGACGGTGCGGTTCTGGGACCTGCGGGTGCCCAGCTGCGTCCGCGTGGTGGGGACAACGCTGCACGGCTCAGGTGGGTCGTGATTGACAGGTCACGTGATGGGCCACGCTGCTACAGGCTGGTCGGAGATGACACTTTCCTGTGCCTCACTCAGGGAGCGCGGTGGCGTCGGTGGCGGTGGATCCGAGCGGCCGCCTGCTCGCCACCGGTCAGGAGGACAGCACGTGCATGCTGTACGACATCAGAGGCGGGCGCATCGTGCAGACGCATCGACCACACGGCAGCGACATCCGCTCGGTGCGCTTCTCCCCCGGCGCCCACCATCTCCTGACCGGTTCCTACGACAACAAGATCCTCGTCAGTGACCTCACAGGTGGGAGCTCCTCATTTCACTTGCCGATCATGGCGGTGGTTTGACGCATTTAAACAAAATGTTTTTCTCCTGTCTGACCTCAGGTGACCTCACGAAGCCCCTCCCTCAGACGGTGGCGGGGGAGCACTGGGACAAGGTGATCCAGTGTCGGTGGCACCCCAATGACCGAACCTTCGTCTCCTCCTCCGCGGACCGGACCGTCGTCCTCTGGGCTCCAGGCCCTTGAGGGCCCGACAGCAGCAGGAGGGGCCACTGATTGTGTGTGCGTGTGTGTGTGTGTGTACATATGCAAACACATTGTGAACATCAAGCCGTACATATGTTGCACAGTTTAAAGGTATGTGTGTGTGTGTGTGTGTGTGTGTGTGTATACATTGCGTGACTGAAATCCAGTTGCTTAAAAAACGTACTGTGTGTTTTTGTTACGTGTGCGTGCATGTGTGTGCACGTGTGATTGAAACATTTTTAACGTTGAATATTCAGTTCCTATTAAAAGTAAAGTACTGCCGCAGTATTAGTGTAATTAAAGTAAAGGAGCTAATGATGTTGAAATGCTTGAAATTCAAGTGTGTGTGTGTGTGTTTTTGAGCATAGAGAAGAAAAAGCACAGGGGGGGTGACATGCATGGCATGAATGAGTGAACTGTGAGCACGTGTACGTTTCATTGTTTCCTCTAAATGTTTCTCATGAATGGACTATGGGGGCGGGGCCTTGCCTCATGTGGTGGGAGAAGCCATATGCTTGTTGATGCATATCATCACGTGCCTTTTCGTATCATGTGTAGCCTGAGAGATTGATTTACGTATTGCAGCTTTATCCTGCTCTCCACGTGTGTGTAGATCCAGTTCTGTCTCACATCTGTTGAATTCGCACTTTGCACAATTGCTGGACGTACACGTTGTTTCTAACGGCTGTGAACAAAAAGAAATAATTTCAGAATAAATCAATGGCAACACAAGCCTGAAAAAGCCGGTGTTGGGAATTCAATCAACTGTCACTGAGAGCCAGGACTTATATGAAAATGATAAAATAACAGAAAAGATTTAAACATGAAACAGATTCCTGTCTCGCCTGCTCCACAAGCATCACCCACCCAACAACTCAGACAGAGAGAACATGTGAGGACATGTTAAATCAGCCAAGAGACGCCGCGTCACTTCAGATGAAGCGACACACCCAGGCACACTTCAAAAGTCAGATTTTATTTTATAGAGAATCTAATTTTACCCAATGGCAGATTCAGCATCACTGTGGCTAAAGCCAGATAACGGCTTCACACAGTGGCTCTCTGATGCTTTGCAAACAGAATGAAGTATTTTTAAGTCTTAACGTGTCCAGGTGGTTTCATGTGAATTACAGACGGATGATGTGCACGGGGTGCTGTGTCCTCCTCACGTGGCTGTGAGGGGAAAAAACCTCATGAGAGAGTTTTCACGCAGGAGACAAAAGTTCAGGGCCGATGGATGTGCGGCAGGCGTGGGTCGGGGTGCACTGAGGTGTGTGCACGAGGGGGATTTACCACCGCTCACATGCTGCACTCGATCATTCCCTCTTTTGTGAGGTGGACAATGCCAGGCAGGGGTTCAGGGCTTAAAAAGGATACGCACACAGTTAGAGCGAGCGACCTGGAGGGACAGCGGCCGGCCCAGAGGTACCGGGACATTAACCAGAGACTGGGAAACACTCCGGAATTTACTGCTGTCAGAGGGTTTGATCTGCCTGTGCTGCTTTGACCCTGGAAGTGATCTGTGCAGGCCTGAGACCCGGCAGGTCATAACAGGTGCCGAGGTATCGTGGTCATTGGGACGTGCTTGTAGAACTTGGTGGTTCTGTAGCCTCCGCGGTGAGATGGTGGTGGTGGGGGGGCGGGGGGGTCTGAGGTGTGTTGGCCGGGTGACAGTGACAGTGCTGACGGTTCAGTTGTTCAGTGCCGGATTAGTTTTACGGTGCGTGCAGCGGAATTAGCAGAGAACAAAGGCGCTGGACTGCCAGATAGGCAAAGCCCATTGTCAGTGGCATGCAGCCGTTTGGTTCAAGTGCTTTGCTGGCTGCGAGCAGTTTAACAGCTTAGGGAGAATGACTCGGGCTTTGGTGTCGTTTGTGCGGAGATCACAATGTAAAAAAAAAAAACGAAGTTTTGGACGACTGAGCATTGCTTTGTGTTCTTGTACCGTCTCATATTGAAAGTAATCGTTCATTAAATATCTGTAAATATCTGGAGGAAGCTGTGGAGGGATCGTGCACCGGAGACGCTCGGCGCTTCAGGCCTGCAGCAGGTTTAATGTGCAGCGTCTGGGCGTAAATGATCGTTCTTTTTTTCTCCTCTTCTCTTGGAGTTCTTCTCTTTTTAACTTGCTTTTGTGAATTGTGTCCTCTTGTCCCCCGAGCAGCTGCTGCATGTTTAGGAGGACACGGTTTCCCCCGGCTCTTCCACTATGCTCTACACTTTAGCCGGAGGGGGCACGCTCTGCGGCGTGGCCGCCCTCGTGCTGCTCATCGTCTCTACGGCGACGGACTTCTGGATGCAGTACCGGTACTCGGGGAGCTCGGCCAATCAGGGGCTTTGGAGGTTCTGCATCAACCACAAATGCCACGCCCACACCATAACTGTAGGTGAGTTCATCCTCTCGAACAAAGGGAGGTGTCACTATCCCACTATTCTTATGAACTGTAATCTGAGCAACACGTTAAATCCTCCAAAGCAAACAGAACATAAAGAGACACCATGTGTCTGCAGCTTTCTGGGACGCCACCCGAGCCTTCATGCTGCTGGCGGTGCTGAGCTGCTTCGCCGGTGTCGTGCTCGGCCTCAGCGCCTTCACCAACGGCACCAAGAACAGGAGGGTGCGCACAGGAGGCATCGCCCTCGTCCTGTCAGGTAACCACGCCCACAACGTCCCGGGAACCTGGGGGTCAGAGACATTATCATCAAATATGTAAAACACAAGTTGGAAGTTAGCAAGAGATGTGTTCCAGTAGATGTATCTTAAACATTGTCTTTACCCGTTTCACTCCTCTCCATTGGTTGATTTTGGCGCCACCTGTTGACAGAAAACAAGGTTGAGAACCTTTAAAATGCATTTTCTGATGATTTCTGTCCAGTAGTCATATAATCAGATACGTCAAACTGCAGGTTCAGGGTCTGTGAGCTCTGTTTCTTCTCAGGCTTCCTGGCTCTGCTGGCTCTGGCGATCTACACCGGAGTGACGGTCACATTCTTTGGCAAACGCTTCCTGGACTGGCGCTTCTCCTGGTCCTACATCATCGGCTGGGTGGCCATCATCCTGGCGTTCGCAGCAGGTACTTACTGCGTTTGGTTTTTAACTTCAGATTCAGGAGTAAAGTCTGTGGACTCAAGTAATACGTTGACAGTGTGACATCACAGGACTTCACTCAAACTCAACATGGCGACATTACTGGGGATTAGCATCACGGTACTTTTTCCTCCAGGCGTGTTCCAGCTCTGTGCTTACCAGAGAACCTCAGCAGAACCTACTCCTTCGAACCACCCCGACACCTGAAGAAGACACAGCACGTTTCCCTGGAGGCTGCAGCAGCTGTCGGTCATTTATGCAAAGAATGGAATAAACTGAAATCATAGAATCATGAGAGGTTTCATTTCTCCTTCTTAGCCACCTCAGCTTGTCCTCAGCTAGAAAACACCACAATAATAAATCTAAGTTTAGTCACAGTGAGTGAGGAAACGACCTGGAGCATCACTGAAACTTTAGGCTTCAGACATTTCTCACTGTGCGTCTTCTCCACTAGAGGGCGGTGTTCAGTCTCCTGAAAAAACACACCTGAAAGAAGTCAACGCATCTCGAGTTCAAATAATTCAATTACAGATGTATTTGAAATATCCAAGGCCTTATAAGCCTTTTTTTTTCTTTGCTTTTGCTGGTTTAACGTTTGCAGGAACAGAAGGTTGAACACAGTTTAAATTATTTTCTTTGCAACAATTGGTTTATTTTCAACAATAACAAAGTCATCTCACAGAGATTACTTTGGATTACACAGAATGCAAATAAATATATAGGACCATAGTAGAATTAAGGACAAATACAACTGATACAAAATTATTTACAACACTCTGAATAGTGCAAAACTGCACAAACACTGCCCTCAATGAAATTCTTGCATTGAGCCCATGAGAACAGTGGATGTGTACTGCCCCCTGGTGGGCAAGTATAAGAACTGACAGTACTGTAGATGGCATGTTGACAAAACCTTATCACATTTTTTATGAGACTGTTGTGAAACAGGCTGCAGCCAAAGCCAGCGACCTGCTACCTCTGGTCCAGAGGAGGGATGGAAAATCACTGTGGTGGAGATATGCATTGAGTCAGCTGAGAAAGGGGAAAAGAAAAAAAAAAAGCCCAGTACACTAATCAATTAGTAAAATCTCAATTACATAAAGTGTCTTTTCTTTAAGAGACGCTTGAGAAACCATCAGAGCCACGACAGTGAGCACTGCACGTGGCGAGTGGGAGAAATGACAACCTTGCACCACGTGGCGTGTAGCGCCCACCACCCCTGAGTGAAAACTATTTAAAAAAAAAAGGTCTTAGCACCGTCAGATACCACAGAACGCCAGCGTTGCCTTTTCCTTCTCATTCCGCACACGCCATCATGGACAGCGACAGGCACAATACTTTTTTTTTTTTTAAAGTGCGCTCGCTCGCTTGAGCCATTCTTTCACTCACATTTTTCTTTTCCTTCTTCTGATACAATTTAATCCCCAAATACATCGAACTCCATTTACAAACAGCACACAGGTAAATTACACGTTGCCATGCATAATCATTTGTTGCATACTGAAATTTCTTTATCGGGACCACTCGTTCTTTTGCTGATGAAAACTTGGACCTTGCAGTCAGTGAGGCTCTGAATGGTCCTCTCTCTGCGACAAGCCAGGACGTACAGACGCTATCAGTCAAGTGTCGCTATTGAAGACACATGCATGGACATCAGAAACGAGAAAATGTCGGGCACATCCTCGTCCTGTTTGTCTTTTACATTTAAAAAAAATTTCAGGGGCCTGCTCTCGCTGGCCAGAAATGACGTCGCTGGTCCGTAATGATGTCATTTGTTAAAAATAGCCAGCTGGCCGGCATCCCTAATAAATTATAGGTGCTACTATAAATAATCTGAAAATTCTAGAAATGCCACCCGCTCAAATCAGGAGGTTTGCACTTGAACACAACATGGCAGACAGGACGTGAGCCGACACCTTTATGTCTCTTTAAAGAGCCAAGTCATAGAAAAGTCGTGCACAAAAACGCATGGTTCCATCTGAGACGACCTCCTCGTGGCCTGTTGGACTAAATGCGTGTGCATTGACAATGCGTTCGTCCAGCAGAGACTGGAAAAGAAGAATTACCTCTCAGCATTGATCCCTAAATTACATTTAAATCATGCCAACGATGAGGGGAGTAATACTGCGACCACTGCTGACTGGTGAAAGAGAGAAAGAGGAAGACCGTCAGGAGGTAATCAGGCCTCTGCAGGATGATCTGAATGACACGTTTCAGTTTTCATTGTTTCAACCCAGCCGCTGATTAAGAGAAGAACCCGATTCCAAACAGGGAGACAGCTTTGTAGAATGGTAAATAAGAGAATTAGAAACAGAAAGTCAAGTCATCTCTGTGCACTCATGCAATAGACGTGCACCGTGTGCATCTTTGGCTACGCAGCACTGAGGCTCCTCTGCTGGAGGACTAAGCACGACAACAGGCTAATGCTGACCGGTATAGCCCTGTTCAGACTGCATGCTCTGGGTGAGGAGAACACATGACGGACGATGAGTAACACAGGTTCACGATGTGACAGTGTTTGGAGGGAAGCGCCCCTCAAACTTTGCTAGTGTGGCACCTTGCTGAAGTAAACCGCTCGGCTTTGGTTTGAGTGACAGACACGCTGCAGCCAGGCAGCGTGTACGCGTTTTGGCTTGCTGTGACTCAGGTCGTGGCGCGTGCACTGCAGCGGGAGGAAGCATAGCCCTTCAAGTTGACAAGTCGTCTTTGAAATTGCACAGGTCGGCAGGTGTTCCTCGAGCCAACAGGGCAGGCCGTGGTGGAAGCACAGTCCGAGTACGTTGGAGTTCTCCCGCTGGGTTCTGCTGGGACGAGGCCATAAAACATCCTCAGGTCATCCGACCCATCTCTCCTTCGGTCGCTGAGTGTTATGTGTCCTGGCGGGACCTTAAAGGGGGAGCAGAGGGTCAGTTGAGAGCGGTGGACTGAATTAACTCGAGTGGTTAATGTGACAACGAGGAACACGCAACAGAGCAGAGAGCAGAATGAAAGAAATGGTCCAGGTGCGGTGTGTGTTGGGGCTGAACGATGATAAAACATGATTTCCTAACACCAAAAGCTGCGATTTGACCGGTCACGTGACTTGCAAGCAAGTCCATAAAGAAGATTTATGTATCATAAATCTGATTGTTTATTATTTCTGCTTCATTCCTGCGTGAACGACGTGCATCTTCTTTAAGCGTCTCTGCTTTTGTTGGTTCTGTCAACATATGATTGTGAGAGTCACTCTGCGAATTATTTTTAAATCATAAATGTTACAATTTATTTTGAGACTTGCTCACTGCTTGCTCATTGTGGGAACTGTTGGGTCTCTATGTTTCCAATACTGATTTGACCTCCTGTGTAAAGCGCCTTGAGATCACGTCTGTCATGATTTGGTGCTATACAAATAAAATTGAACATTTTTAAGACCTTTAATTAGAATGATTTAAGACATTTTACTGACAATTAAGGCCTTATTATTAGATTCATAAATTCAAGTTCCAGCAAACCCTGATTTTACATATACAACAATAATCCATGCAATTTTTCTTCCTTGTTCCAATGAAAACAAAACCTCTGAACATCCCCACGACATTAATATACACGCCATTTCCTAGAATCACAGGTGTCATTGAAACATCCTGTTCTTCCAGCCGCTCATCTCATGGTGACTGTGCGTGAGCGTGAAGCACGAACCTGCGCGTCTCGATACATTCTTGAGATGAGGGGTTAATTTTACGGGGCCAAATACAGCTGGCTTCCTCGTAATTGTTTTTAATGGCGCGGTGCAGTTGTGAGGCAGCATTGCTTTTTAACGTCTTTGCCGGGCAGCTTATTAAATGTATTCCATTTAAGCCCGACTTCAAAGCAGCTAAGAATAAAGAGACTGGAATCAGACTTACTCGCTCTGTACAGTGAACTCAGGCAGCGCCCCGAGCGATGTCAGCTGTTCTTCCAGAGCCACGATCCGCAGACCGATGTAGCCCGAGGACAGCAGCAGCAGCACAACCCTGCAGCACATGACGAGCCACATTTACCTCCCTTTTCATCAACAGTGATTGAGGTTTGATTCATAAACATTCTACATCTCTGCCCTCAGACGACAGAGACACAATGTCATCATCTACACAGAGACGGGGTGAAAGAGGTGCGACTCACAAAATCAAGTAAACGAAGAGAAGAGTGTTGAGCATGCTGGCCTCTCTCTGAACCAGCAGAGACTTGGCCTTTTCTGTCATATTCCAAACCCACGATCCACCTGAACCTGAGGGAGAGAAAACGCGGACGTTGTTTCAGAGAACGATTCGATATTAGAACACTTTTGTTTGTCTGTAAGTTTGAAAAGGACTGGCGACGGCATGCGCTGTTACCTGACACTGACTGCTCCTCTGAAGATGAGCTGTCGCTCTGCTGTGTGAGCACGCTCCTGAGCGCAGGGACGTTTCCATTAGGCACGGCCTCTGTAGAGGAAGGAGGACACAAGACTGGAGTTGAGCTCTGTGTGGCTCAGAAAATAATTCCCTACTTCTTGAAAAGATTATTTCAGGTACATTTACTTCTTGGGGCTGAAGGAGGTTTAGGATGGAGTGTGTGGTGACTGGGTGGGGGCCTCTCACCTTTGTAGGGTTTCAGCGGAGGCTGCTCAGGTAAAGACAGAGGCACAGAACCATCGAACTGGTCCAAGCTGTCATCCAGACTTGACAGACTGGAGTTCTGTTCAGAGGGAAACACACAATGTCAAAAACTGGTCGCAAACGCCTGAGCCCTTTATTCCAAATGACAATTTATGGGTTCAAATATACATTCATTGTATAACCACAGTAACACCTGTGAAGTTATTTAATATTTTTGAGGCCTCTTACCACAAGTTTGCTCTTGTCGAAGCTGGTCTCAGCTGAGGAGAAGATGGGGCTACTGTTTGTGCTACCGTCCTGGAACACAGACAGTTAGTGAGATAAGGGGTCTGAACCGTGGTGGGTTTTAAACCCCTTGCTTCAGAAGATGTGAAATACACTCACCTCTATCTGAGGGGAGACTGATCGCAGCAGCTGATAACACGACTCTCTGTTCCGCAGCGACACGAACAAGTACTGAACAACGAGAGAGAGAGAGAGAGAGAGAGAGAAGAATGAAAAACATTTGAATATGAGCCGTCTGTCAGCCTGAAATCCACTGAGTCATCAGGAGACAGCATCGAGAGCAAAGGTCAATTTGAGTCAAGACAAACCAAGTGTCAGTTACAGGCTGAGCGACACAGGAGGACAGAAAAAAACCCCACCTTGTCTCCGTGGGCGGTGCGGACCGACAAGGCGTTGGGCACGAGCAGGGCCGTGTTCTGCTTCTTCACGATGTGAATGCAGGAAACTGGAATCACCACCTGCAAGAGGAGCATGCAGAGAAAATATGTGGAGGTTAGAAACCGAACAAGTGAAACTTCAGGTTAAAAGCCTGCAGGTGCTAACCTTCGTGTCCTTGAGTAAGACTGAAGAGTAGAAACAGGCGTGAGAGTCGGTGATGTACAGTCGGCCATGGTAGGGCACTTCCTTTTGCAGGGCACAGATGTATGCTGGGAAAAAAAGGGGAGCACCAACATTTAGCTCCATACAGATCAATGACTGGCTCTGCTCTTTGAGCTCTCTCTCATTCACTTTTCTTTACTCACCATGTATCAAGTCTTCACTCTCAGGAATGTGAGGAAACAACTTGTGGAATGTCTTGTTGTGCTTTATGAAACTCTGAGGAAGGAAATTTAAGAATATTTAATCTCAGAAAATAATAGCAAAAAGTAGGACGTTAAAAATCATGAGCAGGTCCTTCTTGGCTCTGGAGGAACTTTCCATAAATTCACTGCTCTACTTTGAGGCCACCCACACCCACTCACCAAACAACATAAACGTTATGGTGCATTTAAGACCCGCCCCGCTCTGTCATCTAACTCTTTCAACATTTAAACCAATGGTTATGGTGAACCTACACTTTGTGTGCCCGTGCCTTCCGTCTTCTCCGAACCTCGGCTGTCCACATCGAACGTCTGTGACCTGCGGACACACAGCTGTCAGTCAGTCTTTGGTTTCAGCAGAGGTGTGTTAATGTGAGATGATAACGACAGGAAACGATTGCACATTTCAGGGCAGCCCACGATGTTCATTTTCAGCATGCAGTCACGCTGTCACACCCGGCCAAGAAAACCCATAGTGTTGATGAAACCACCTCAAGATTCAGCAACGTGACAACAGTTAAAGTGAAGATCAAAAGGAAATGAAAGTAGGAAAGGAGAGAAAAGAGAAAGTTTTGACATGAGAATTCACTTTCTAATTTTTTTTCAAGGATCAAACTGATCTTTGCAGTTTGAGTTTTTCTCCCCACGTGAGGACAATGATGGCGGCTGCTGAATTTGTCTCAAAATTTCTTACTGAACTGAGTTGCATGTTTATTTAGTAATCAGTGTTTCTCAGAGTTCTTGGTAGTTGTTGTCTCGCTGTGCCAGAGCCAAAAGGAGTGTTGACAACCTATTTTTTAAATTACTTGTCACCAAAAGTAGCTGTGTATTCACACTGACACGTAACGCTCCCGAGAGGATGAAGATAACTCTTCACCCAGGCTAATATCACAAATCTGTACCACGCACTGAATCACTGAATCATGTGAGAAAACCGGTGGCCCACACCGGCTGCACAGTCATGTGTGTGTGTGACGACTGAACAGCAGCTGAGCGCCGACTCAGGTCTTGTGATGCATGTTCAGAATAGCTGAGAGTCTCCACTACGTCAATAGTGGGATTTTATGCTTTTTGAAGTGACCCCGGGTCCGTCAAACGTTTTCAGTGGTCCCACCTGGCTAATTGTCTGGTGAGGGTTTTGTGCTGTTGCTGGATCTCCATCTGGGCCGCCTCCAGGCTCAAGGCTTTCCTCGTCTCCACCTTCTTGATGCTGCCATTGCTCGAGCTGCTCTTGCTTTTCTTCACTTTGTCCGGCAGCCCGCCTCCGCTGCTCTCTACGGGATAGCTACTGAACACGGACAGAGAGGAAGAGAAGAGAAAAAAACAACAGATAAAGCAACATGCAAAATATCTTTCTTATTGTACAATCCTTCCTCATTTGCTCATGCAAAAGCATTCCTAAAAGGACACTACGCAACAAAAACAAGAAATACATTAAGTCCCAAACAGAGCGCTGACGTTAGAAACCTAACTCGAACAACTCTTCATCCGAAGACACTACAGAGCAAACAAACAAACGTGACCTCAGTTTGACAGCAAGCATGAGCCTGAGGAGATGAGAATTTAACAACAACCATCACACAAATGCCACTAAACTTCAATTTGTATTTTCACACACGCCAGCAACCATCACTGCTTCCATTTTAATGTTCAACAGACCTGATATCAACTTTACTTGCTTCTACGAATAAGAAAATTCTTAGTGCAGGATCCAGACACTTCATGTCGAAATGAATTCACCGATGCACGTTGCATCACTGCTATGGCTGAGATAAAACCTCCAGGATGCTTTTACAAGCTGATTCACGCAAGCTCAAAAACTGCCCATAGTGTAAAAACTAAACTAGTGTCTCATAAACAGGGTTTACAGCAGCTGACGTGCACTTCAAAGAGCTGTGGCCTGGAAAATATTAAAATATTAAAAAAACCTGACACACAGCTAAACCTGGAAATGAGGTTAACAACAACACAGGGCACAGCCTGACAGGGTTTGAGAGAAGCCACGATTTAAAGTGAATAACAACAATGTAAAACTACTGAAGACAAACAACAACAAAGAGCATCTTACCTGGTGAATTTAAATCGCTTGGACGAACGGAAACTCATATACCTGCTGACAGTAGGCATTTCCTTTCCGTAAGGGGAAAAAAAAGCTACTTTTATCCTAAATCATACACAAAGATTTCACGCCATAAAAGCTGAGATGTAAAAAAAAATAAACACTTAAAAAGTGAACATTCTAAATGTGTAGTTCCAAAGGAGGTTTGGTGCTGGTTAAAGTCAGATCCTTCAACCAGAAAAAACTGTTGCCGTATGAATGTGCTGCTAAAGAGGAAGTCACTTTGTGTTGAGAATGGTGTGACACTTCGTAGTGTGTGACGTCAAACTTAACCACTCCCCCTGAGCCAAACAAGCATGAAAGGGACCAACGTGCACACGGCCTCTCACATACACACAAACACAGAGAGAGCAGAGTGCAACTCAAGCACCGACACGTTTTACAAAACAAGGCTCAACTCATAAAATCTTCCACTGACTCTGGAACACGACATCAAAAATCCCATCTTGTTGAGATTCGTTCTGGTCGGGTCAAGCAAGATCAGAGACTCTGAAGCACTGTGTGTGTTTGTGTGTGTTTTATGTGTGTCTGAGAGAGAGAGAGAGAGAGAGAAAGTGAAATACTTGTGAGGAGCTCAGACTCGCCCTTTGAGGTGTGGTGCACGTCTCCTTTCGGGCAATAAATCCAACCAAGTAAACAGAAGAACACAATGTTAAGTCTTCTCTCAACTCCAACAGAGGAAGTCAGAATCTGTGACACTGGTATTCAGATTAAAACTACTATATGGATTCTGTGCTCTCCCTCTATCAAGCCCAGCCATTAGCCTATATCTCATGTCCCCACCTTGCTGCATGACTAATTGGGGTAAAGGTCAGAGGAGAGTGAAGCTGAATCATAACATGGCGCTTCAGCCAAATATTTAGCCTGTAGGCTGGAAGCGCTACTGACTGACTGACACTTCACCTCCTGTCAGGAGAGTGCATTGAATTGTCATCAAATCTCCAAAAGTCCATTTTGAAAAGCTCAGTTATTAAATGTGAAATAAACAACACAGTAGTTTTATTTAATCTCACTATTGTATTCCTAAAACAAAGGCGCGTAAGGCACAGAAAATAAACTCTGAGGCTGGATAAGATGCTGCTGTTGTTGTTGTTGTTATTGAACTTGAGGCCAAACGCACGGAGAGAAATTTCATAACCATAGCTCCCCTTTTTTTTTTTCCTGCTCACCTGACACATTTCCAGAGGGCAGGGGTGAAAGCAGTAGGGCTCTATTATCACCGCATGACGGCGGCGAACTGTTTGAGTTTCCAAACAACTTCCTGTCTTTACTCAGGACTAACAGTAACCATTAACGAGATCCCGTTGAAGCCGATTCCTGGCAGCTGACGCCTGGTACCGCTCTTGGGCTCTTCCAATAGGCCACGCTCTATCAACCCAAACCTCAGTCCAAGGGTTGAAAGCTTCCCACAGACTATGGGTGTTAAGCAATTTTAATTTGTTCTAAAATTACAATGCCCTCATTTACGTCATGTCTCACTTTGTTAGTAGGAATAGTCGGCGATTCTATGAACAGATTCTACGTAAATTGTTGTTAATGTCACAACCATGCAACAGAAAACTTCCCTCCACTGTGTTCAATTATCAATGAAAGACGTTTGTGTTTTCATGCTAAGAAGAGCAAGCCTCTTCACTCAGAGTCCAGCCAATGGCCTCTGAAAGTGTTTAAGGCCAAACACATTTAGCCAAAGCAGGAACGACAGTAAAAGAGTTAACGAATGATTGCATAACCCATGCACTCCATAAAACACCTGCTTCAAAGTAATAAAATGGGTGTTTAATGTCAGACAGTGCCCTTGACCTTCGACCCGCTTGATTGAACTTCTATGACAAGACAAAAATCAAATCCAAGGCTGATTTTACTACCAGCACAGGCATATCAAATTTTATCCTGCAACAGATTTAGTTTACATTTATCTGGTCTAACTCCAAAGTACAATTTGTCTCTGGATAAAACAGCACAAAAAAAGCAAACTCGCATGATGTCATGTTCTGTGAAACAGATGATTGAAACATAGATTAATAAGTTCTGCGTAAGACGAGTGTAAAACGAAAGGTTTACAGGTGTGACGAGTACCAAGCTAGTGAGATAATGCTGGACTTTGAGAAGATAAGTACTTTCAACAGACTGTAGAAAGGAAAGCAAACATGTCTAACAAAGGTTGGAAGGGAAAAGACACGTCTCCATTGATCAACTTAATTGAAGAGGACACTAAGTTTTTAGAGTCAGTCTAGAAAGCGTTGCCTTATCTGAAACTGTTCCCATTTGGGGACGTGTACATTTGCCCGACCTACCTTCCCAAATCCTCTGGGTGTTTACAGTCGGCCACAAAACCTTGTTGGTTCTGCGAGCTTTTCACTCTCTCCATGACAAAGCTAAAAGTTCCCTTCTCGTCTTCCTCAATCTGTGAGAGCTTCCAGCCACCACTGGTCGAGCCAGCCCCACGTCTGCCCTTAGCCCTCAGTAATCTACAGGGTGTAAAGGTCTGTTTTACTGCAACGTTTTAAAGCGGCAGAAATACAAAGGAAGGAAATGAGAGAGGTGAGTGAAAAGCTTTGTCCCCTCTGGGGCCGTCGGACACTGTGTTGTCGAGGAGACAGGAAACAATGGAGACCATGCGGTGGAAATGTGGGGGATAAAAGAAACACTGCCAGATCATTCTCAGTGTTCATAGCCGGTTCTCAAAAACCACAAGGAGGTGGATTTAAAAGCAGCGTAAGGTGTATGACATCAGTTAGCCTCTTTGGAGCAGATGGAACTGGAGCCTTTACAGGGAAACCCTATTTGATTAATGGGAGGAAACTACGGTCGCTATTTCTACACCTAGGACATGACCAACAAGGAAACTCAATCTCAGCATTCAAGTTCAACTGCACTTGTGACATCAGTCCCAAATTAGCAACCATATATCTTACCACCACCTGCCACATTTTCAATGTAAACCTGTTGGCGTGCAGCCCCAGGATGAGCCCTGCTGCTCAGCTCTGTTATAAATAGGCTCTGCCATTATCAAAAGAGCAAAGAATTGATCCTTGCTGCATGTGGCCTCTCAGAGCTCTTTAGCTTCAAAGTGGAACTTTGGTCCCGGGTACTGACGATGGAAGACGTCAGCGTTGGACTGCCTGAAGGTTCAACAGGGCATTAAGCTGCTGCTTTATCCTTTAACACTGCTACTCCGCACAGCTCAAAGTATTTTCCTAAGTCTACAAAACATAAATAATGTGCAAATATTCTGTAAGATATAGTTTACATGCTTAGCTTGATCAAGCAACTTAAAACTGGAGGTTTTTGACTCAGCAAGTTAGACATTAGTGAATAGTGTGTAAACAGAATATATCTGCATCAGAATGATGGCAAGATGGGAAGAATATTTATTAATCTTAAATAACAGTTCTAACTTTCATTTCCAGTGTTTATACTGTTGAGTTCTCCATGAGCAACTCTAACAGGGTTATCACTTTTCCTTATATCTACAGATAAGGTTGCACAACACTTGCGAGAAGGTGCAAGAGCACTTCTTCTCGTCAATACTTAAGAGTATGACAAACTCCAAGTGTGTTAATTAAATTAAAATCTATTCGAAATTAGCTTGGGTTGAGGTGATGGCTGGTTTCTCCAGCTGAGAAAAGTACTGCCCAGGGCACGGTTGTGATGCTTTGATTTACTGCTGCTAATGGAGACAGATGATCCCTGCAAGACTGAGGCAGACGTCACCCGTTCGTCTGCCGGTGTGCAGCGTTAGAGAGTGAGTGTGTATGTGTGTGTGCGTGCGTGCGTGTATTTAGAAGCAGTCTTGTGTCAAACTTTTCCCACAGGAAGCACAGCTGTGACAAGACGGTGCAACAAGTTCTACATTCCATGAAATCTTTGAGGGCCACATGACAGGAGAGCACCATCTTCTGGAGGAGCTGTGGATCTTTTTTTATTTTTCCCAAGTAAACTTTTGATTCCCCATCACGCAATCACAATCCAAGTATGCAGTTTAAACATTTTCTCTGGATTGGTCAAGGATTAAAGACCCCAAAACATAATTCGGGATAAATTAGGGGGATATTTGAAGTTGACCATTTTAATGCATTCTAGGGCATTTTAAATCCAGATGGGCTTTCAAAAGAACAGCCAGGGCCGGCCAGTGTCCCTGGCAAAAATATCATATAGTCCAAGGCACCCTGCCATGACTTAGTGTACAGAACAACTGTGTGCGTGCGTCTCCAAATGGAACAGAGTGTGCCTTGTTTCATGTCTAACTGAAGAACTGTGTGTGAGTGGGAAGTCATGTGGCCCTGTGCATGCAGCATCACCCTCCACTTCCTCTGTGCTCACTGGGCATGCACACAGAGAGTGTCTTTCTTTCAGCCAACTCTCTCTGGCTCTCTCCTTCAGAAACCTGGCATGTGAGCAGGGGTAATGGCGTGGGGCTGGATGGTGGCTGGAAGGTCCCACTGGACTTTTAAAAAATGTTAAAAAGTGAAAGCTGGCTTCTCTACATGTTAATCTCAGCTCTTCGGGACAGCAGGATAAACGAACTGTAGGATATGAACTGAACTGAAGTGCATTCTTATTTTTTACAGTTTCCCATGACCACCTGGCTTTGGCAATGTGATGTCAGGGTGGTATTCTTTCCCAAGGACTAGGCTTAATTCAAATCCAGATCACCAATAACAGGGCTGACTTGCCAAATCAATGGGAAGTGAACCAACATTCTGTCAGTGAGGCGTTACACCAAATATTATCCTTCAGTTCAAAACTGAGCACACACCGACAAGCTTTAACTCACACTTTTAAATGAGCCCCCTTTACACCTCGTGTGTGTGAGTGGAATTCACCAGACTACTGTGAATACCAAAAGGTGAAAAAGCAACGTAGCGATTTTTTTTTTTTCTTGGCTCCGTGGCAGAAAGAGGTCAGGAGCACTAGCCCGACAGAGGCAGCAGACATGTGACCAGCTGTTTAGCGTGGAACCTTTCATTTAGCAATAAACAGCGCTGCAGATGTGGTTTTCCTTGTCCAACTTGGGCTTTCCCTCTGTGCCTGCAGCGCATTCTCTAATTTGAACCTACACGGTCGATCCTGCCCACAGTGGCAAGCTAGCGCTGTCCTAGGAGCATCTTCCTGGAGCCAACAGGATGCTTGCAAAGCTGCCCCACCCAGCCTATTCCGGGCTACTCCATCTCAGTAAACTGCAGCTAAACCAGGTTCCTTCCTACTTAAACAAAGCAATTGTATGCAGACCAATTTAAAATGAGATAGCAGCTAGGCGTAAAGAGTAAAGTCACAGTGTACTCACTCACGACTTTCATATAATTTATTCTCCATTATGGAGATTTGAGTGTTTTAAAGCTTAAGGTTAAAGGGTGTGGAATGACTTTAGTGATATGGACGTAAACTGGGCCCAGTGAGCCCTGACACAGCCACAACACTCCTGCAAACAGCTTATCAACACACATACCAAACACATCATAGCTATGCTGATAACCAGGAGGTTACGTCTCACTGGCAGGGCTTTTGGGATCCAGACGAGGCTATCTAGGGGGCTGGCTGGGGGGGGGGACGAGGAATACCAACAGCGCGACACAGGAACCATTTATATAACACCATGTAGCACCTGTGGTCTCCTCTGTCAGGCTAAAAATAGCATTTTTCTGAGAAAACATACACTAGCTTTGCCTTTCTATGAAAGGTGTGTGTGAGAACGTAGAGGCCCCACTGTGTGCGCACGTAAAAAATGAGAATGTTTGGATTATGTGGTTGTGTGAAAGTGCTTCTTCCAAGCTGGTCTCCTCTGGATGTCAACACTGAATCGAAAATGGCGAGCCATCTTTCTTTGAGTCCACTCTCCCTTGTGTAACGCTGTTTATTTAGCCGGCCCCTACACACAACAACATACATGACCCGACCTACACTGTGTAGGGCGGGTGAGTCACTCACTGTGTTCTTGGCAGTGATGTCAGCGGTGAAGCACACATGGGATTACAAATGAATCCTGCTGTCCTGTGTCAGATGATCCCAATATGAAGATGGTGACCCACATACTCTGAAATAAACACATCAGGGTCGCGCGGCTGCTAACAGCTCACTACAATACACTGGACGTGTCCACAGGGGATGTGAGCTGCTCAGATCCACCCATACTGATGCTAACCAGGCTAGAGACAGGATAACAGCAAAAGCCCCCTCAATAATGACTGTGGGAGTGAACACATTTTCAACAAAGATGTTCCTGGCCCCGAAAAGGGTTCCCATTGAAAGCCCAGAAAGGCCAAAAATGTTCCATTTCAGCGTCGGTGCCATGCTAGCTAATGCTACAGCCAATTTAAAGGGCAGCTCCTTCCAATCAAGCGAGCAGCTTCAGAGCTGTCCAGACGGTGCCTGATAGAAAATGTCTTAAAATGTTTTAAACAAGCAAACAAAAAAAAAAAAAAAAAAACATCGGCCCTTAAAACACCATACTTTACGGTTCAAGTGTGGGGCAGTGAAATAAAAATCGAAAAGGCTTCTTATCGGTGGGGCAGCCTCCAGTAGAGGGATGTGAACCGTTAGCCTCCACCCTGCCGCTGCTGCTCTGAAGCCGGCGGACAGCGGCTCAGGCCGGGCCACACTCACTCCGCTCACCTCTCCCTCATGAAGTGTTTGATTCGGACGATGGCCTTCTCGTCGATCTTGCGGATGAAGGTTTTCAATCTCTCCCTCTTGTTCTCGAGCATCCTTCCGTCCGCCAGCGGTGCTCGGCTCCTGCAGAAACGACGCTGCTCCACGCCTGACGCCGCTCGCTCCTTGTTTTGGCTCCTGCAGGTTTCTCCTCCTCCTCGACTCATCAGCGGCTCATTAGTATAATGAGCACGAATCGGACCAAGTGGCAGCAGCCAATCAGCGCCGGGAACTGCCGTGAAAAAGCGGTCATGTCAGACCGCTGAGCCAATCAGCGCGGGGTAGTCGGGCCCGCTGAGACCGCCCACAGCCAAATATGGTGGTTGGGCTCTTCCCTTTTCTCCGGAGCAAAGCGGATGTGGCGCGTGTCGATACGGGATTATGATCAATAATCTACAAGGCCAACATTTCACGTGTGAACAACAAGGAGTCAACCTTGTGACTGAGCAGCCGCGAGTCATGGGCCGCATCACGCCACGTTTAATGCGACACAGGCTTTGCTTCTCCTCCACGCATGTAAACAATGCATTTTAATGAGGGTTGAACTCATACAAACACTGATAAACAATATATTTAGACAATCAGAGTTCAAAATGAGTTAAACTGGAGTGAGATAAAAAGCAGAACAATTACAAACCAGTCACTGTGTGTGGTAGTGGAGCTACTGACAATACAAATATAATATTTTATATTATAATATATAATTTCTTTAATGTCCACTCATTTCAAGGAGGTATTTTTGCACTGTTCTACTTATTCTCACATTCATCCGTTTGGTACAACCCGTATCTGGATTGCCCTGTGTTTGTTGTCTGTGTTCTGTGTTGTGTTCTCATGTGTTGACTGAGTTTCACACCTGGTACAAGGAGAGAAATTACACATTATACAGAAATTGAACTAATCTAAATCTATGTGCTGTGCATTTGGCTGACTTGACAATAAAGTTAACTATTCGCACAAAATAAAGTTTATTTATGTTTTTGTTTACAATCTATAATGTGTCCTTGCATCCCTGGTAAGTGAAACTAATTAAGTATTTATTTTACATTTTTTGCCTGTTTTTTTATTATACTTTTCATTATCGTTTATACACATATGCACATTTTCTTTTGTGTGTGGGCCTCTGACTTTTCAAGAAACAAATTCAAATTCAAATTCAAATTCTCAGTTTGTTTTTGAAATAAGCATGTGTCAGAAACAACAACAAAGGTGGTCAAGAATACATAAAGTATCTGCTGTTGCATACAGAAGGCCTCAGATGTTTGAGATATTGGCATCATTAAAAGCAGAAAACAGAATTGGCTTTAATCTCTTGAATCTTAATGAGCTGTGGGATCAGAGACCACTTCTATTCATATGAAGGGAACTGGATCCCAGTGACTCAGAAAAGAAGCCAGTTACTCACTTGGTGGCTTTTATTCATGCTGTGGCCTTATATTATTAAGGCCACATCATGAGACCCTTTATCTGAGTGTCGTTGCATTGCTCGTGAAGCTGATGAAGGCCACGTCTCTCCTCGCCCTCACTGGCAACAACTGCAGCAACAAATGGCCAAGTCACACAACTGCTGCAGTGCAGTCAGCAGACCAAGGCCACGAGGCCAAAGTTTAGGTTGTCGCCTAAGTCACACAGGTGTGTTACTTGAGACTACATTGTGCTTTTTCAATTTGCAAAGGAATGTGCACCATGTTCATATTTAAAGTTTGGCTTTAAGCATTCAAGCAAATATTTGGCGGCAGTGAAGAACCTATTGAATTTTGGTGTGGCCTTAGACGGGATATAGTTTTGTTTTTTTTTTGTTTTTTTCATTCTATTACTGTAACATTGCAAGCTTAGGCTTTTGTCATATTTTCACCAATTGGCCAGAGAATAATGAAAAATACCAGGTATACTGGGGATCATTATTTCTATGAGTTTGTACAACTGAATGTAGTTTAATTGAAGGGAACTGTTGGGCCTTGGCAGAGGGATGAGCTCTTATTCTCGTTTTTCCTGATGACACTTTAATGTGTCGTGTTGTGACATCATCACGATGCTGTCTGATTTCAGCGCAGCTCTCTTACAATAGAGCAGTCGTCATCGGCAGTGGGTGTTATTTGCCCCCTCAGCAGGGAGCTCAGGCACCTCCACGAACAGAGGAGGCAGTGTGCGGCCACATGACACAGCAGTCTCGCCACCCTCACACAATCTGGCCCACGCCAGCCAGGCCTCCCTTCCTCCTCCGCGAGGAGCCAACGCAGATAGACAAGAGGAAATCACATTTCACAAGGCTGCGTGTGACGTAACCGGTGGGGGGCTTTTCACGTACCGTGGGCAACAGGCTTTTCTGTTTCGTGACAAAGCTGGACTGGGGGAAGATGCAGGGAGTGAGTTCATTTGAATCATGTGAGGTACAACATTACTCCTCTTGAAGCCTTATGTCATAGATCATATAAACATGTGACAGAGATAATCAGATTATTCATCTCATTCTGAAGGATATATTTGTTCGTGAAGCGTAGTTTAGTTGCTAATATAACATTTATTTAATATTTCAATATAGACTTGAAAGAGCCTAACTAGAGAACTAAAACTACATTAAGATGTACACATTAAGATGTACATGTCAGCCTAATATGAATAAAATGGGAATATTCCACATGTCCTAATTTGATTATTGCTTATTCGCAGGCTTTGATATTAATTTCATTACACAGTAATGAAAAACATTAAACAACAAGATAACACAAAACACACCCTTGACCTATGCGGTGAATATTTATCAAGTCCTTAATAAAACACCATCCACTAAGTAAATAGGTTCATTATGCTCATCATGTCTGTCTCGGTCATGACTATGACGTCTCTAATATTTTCCTGGTCAAATTTGCAGAGTAATACTTAAAAACATGTCAGAGTTTATTCATCACTCCTGTTGTACTTGTACTCTTCTGTACTTTTGGGAAGGTTTGGTCGGCAGTGGCAGTTTCAAATCCAATGTTTTGTTAATATTTACATGTGGAGAAAGTTTTACATACGCTCCCTCCAGAAATGTCTCCCTCAGTTACTGAAAGTAAGTTTCAGTCACTAGGAATACTGTATAATGAATACAAACAGATACCTTTTAAAAGTGCTGGTGGAAGAGCATTTACAAAAATGAATCCGTGCCCTAAATATAGTTTTGATGCTTTCCAAGCTGCACAGTCACAAGCTTACTGTGAGCGTCATGGTGGATGAGTGCGCTCGAAAACAACCACTTTGGAAATGATCAACACAAAATGAAGGTCCTCTTCTTTTCAGCAAACAATTTGTTTTTGTGTTTTCAGTTACAGAAAAAAACAGAACTAGACCAACAGTCTCTGATGTTACCTAACTCAACATCTGAGAGCAAGCAGAATGTCCTTATGCTTCAAGGATTGCCTGTTATCGCCAACCAGAGAGATCAGCTGCTGTGGTAAAGACACTGACCTTGGGAGGAAAGAAACACCTTGGCTATAAAAAAATAAATAAAATAAGAGGCTATGATGCACGCGGCTGCTGCAGCCACACGAGGTACGGCACAGGTGCACAGAATCGCTGATGAGGCAGGAGAAAAAAGGGCAGCACAATGATGAACTGCTGTAAGCAATGTGTCGAGGCTGCACACTCCTTTGTTTTCATACTTGGAATGTGAGCGCCATTAAAATAAGACTTTGTGTCGTGCAGCCGGAGCACACAGCGTGCATTCAGCTGGGAAACGCTCTCTGTCCCAGGGGAACCACAGAGCGTTTGCGTCCTAGCTGGGATTTCAGAATCCGAACGACACAAAGAAGTGGTTTTTGTGTCCTGACATAAAACTTCCCCCCTTCCCAGGAGTGAGACATCAGCTGGCACAAAGTGAGACGAATGAAATGGCTATGGGCATGTGATCACCATACCAGAGCCAAGTGGGAATTTTGAGTCGGGGTTTTTTTGTGGTATCTATCCACCATGTATTGGGATCTATATTCTATACATAAACTTCCTTTCCCCCAGCTCTGTTGGGGCCTTTCCAGTGACGCTGCATTCCACCATCGCTGAGTAGAAATTAGAATCCTAATGTTCAGTGAAGAACAACAGAACAGACCTTTCACCTCGACATTGATCAGTTCCTCTTATATTTGCAGTCAGGCATATTGACTCAGCCGAGAGCCTCAGTATTTGGCCACGTTGATTACATCACCAAAAACTCTTCAAAACAGCGAATTTCTCCTCATCGCGTCAGCATTGTTGAGGGAATTAGGTGTTTTACAATAAATAATAAATATATAAAATTTAGTGAGAAACTGGTGTACAAAGATTCCCCTTTCAAAACTGAATCCAAAGCACAAGCAACACACGTATACCTTAACTTCTAAATTAAATATGATAGGGACAATACAGTTTGTAATTTATTGTAGCAGCGAATTAGTTATATTCTATCAGGGAATATGATTCAAGGCCTTTTAGGTCACATGCAGACGTTTTAATGAGGAAACTGATATTTAAAGACATCTGTCGTCATCAGTTTATGTGTATTCAGTCTGTGGGGTCACAAAGGTCAGTGCATTACCAAGGATTCACCCCAGCAACAGCCTCATGCATTCACTGTGCCCAGTGAAGGGAGCGAGTGATATCACCTTACCTGCAGCGCTGGGCCGCTGTCGGTGGGCGGCGGACACCACTGAACGGCCCACATTTGATATTTTCCAGAATTCTGGGTAGTGTCACTCCTTCAGCTTTGTGTGTGTGTGTGTTTGTGTGTGTTGCTGTTGGATGATTAAATGTGTAACTGTGTCATGTTTATGAATGCCCCCCGTGCTTTGTTTGCGCTCTCTGAGTAAGCAAGCCAGAGTCTCAGGTGTAACACATACAATCCTCAACTCACAGGGTATTGGGTTTCTACCTGGTAGGGTCTGGCCGGCCTCTTCCAGATACTGTTACCAGGCTACCGTCATCACTAATTCATCTGGGCTGCTCACCACAAAGCTCCTGGTGGCTGGTGGATCGGCTGAGCGGGGGTAAGGACTGTGCAGCAGCAGGCCTCCCAGAGGACTGAGCACCTGAGCTGGGGCCAATGCAGAACGGGGAGACCATGGGTCCGCAGGACTCCAAGGCAGAGGACACGGGGGACCAGAAGGTTCAGAACCACAGCCGGACCGAGGGAAACATGGAGCCCACAGCGCCCCCACTGCCTCCACCATCCCCGCCACCGCCAGGGCCGCCGGAATACCCGAGACCACGGCTCATCTTCCACACTCAGCTGGCCCATGGAAGTCCCACAGGCCGCATTCATGGCTTTACCAATGTCAAGGAGCTGTATGCCAAGATTGCAGAAGTGTTCAACATCTCACCGTCAGAGGTACGCAAACCAAGCTGTGCATGTTGACATTGTCAGACTCTGAATTTGCAGTTATGGAAATCAACAACCTAAGTTAAATGTCCTTCTTCCTGCTCTAGTCTGACAGCCCCAGTAGCCTTTAGGTGTTGGGTTTCCATTCAAGTAGTTTTCCATGATGCAATATTGAAGATTATCGGCCCTCAGTACTTGTCTTCTATCGACCAGGCTCAATAATGGAAACAATCAGTAAACACAACGCACGCTTTGAATTCTACAAAGTCATTTGTCAGACGCTTTGATCCAAAGTGATGCACCAACGATAGGCACAAAGTACCTAAAGTAACTCAAATAATAAGTAGGTAAAAGAGCAAATGGTGCTTCAAGCGATGGCAGTCTACTCAAATAACTGTTTGAACAAACTAATTCTGAGGAAATTATCTGAAAATGAGCGTCAGCAGTGCTCCTTTCGCTCAGTGAGTCAGTGGGATCATGATGTGTAAATCCGAAAAACACTGGCCCCTACAGCTCATTAACACAAACATTCCCTCTGCCAAGGCAATGCCCACACAGGGTTCTTCTTGTGGTTGAAGTTTCCAAGACCAGTTAACCCTGATGGGATCACCACAGCTATTTCCAAAGACTTGACACAACTTCAGAGCTCCTGCAGAGCCACATTATTAACAAACATCTGACATGGGGGATCAGCTGGCACTTTGTTCAACTTGAGATTCAAGGGAGATGCATGATACAAGGATGCTGCACTTCAATCAATGACCCACCACTGCCCGTGGTGTCTCGTCAAAGCTTCAGCCCAAAAACAGTGAAAGCCAGATTGATGTTGATTTTACATGCACTTCAGGTTAGTTCATATCATAAAGTGGACAGTTGTTTGTCTGCCGGGATGCGCTGCAGCTCCCCTCCCTCCCTCCCTGACAAGCAGCAACAGATAACGGATGGATGGTCCTGCAGCTTCTTCTAGAATGTTATGGCTACACACTCAGCAACAGCAGCATTCACCATCGGCCCCATTAAGCCCTTATCAGTGGAGCTGCGAAGGCCGTCGGGAAGGCTCTTCCTATCTGTGTATTATGACCTGCTCAACATAAACAATCACAGCTGATGGGTTATTTGTGGACCAATGACCAGCACATCTAACAAGGTAACAAAGTGATGTGTGGCAGATCTAATGGCTCCGCATCTTCCCCTCGCTTTATGCAAGTCTCCAAACGCTGAACAAGTATTTTTGCGAAGCATTTCCACATGTTCATTAACATAGCATACAGGACTTTAAATCTCATCTACATTGTGTAGTTAAGGTACCACTCCTACATCTAATGATTTCCAGAGCCACAGGTGGAATTCACAGAGGATTTAAAGGAGACAGGTGAAGGTCCTTGTATCCATCTGTGTGGATCAGGGTTAGTTTCGAACCAATAATACTCAAGGGATTAGCACATAACCTGGTGACATTGGACACAGGAGAAGCCAGGGAAGGTCCAAACATTCAACAAAAAAAATATGTAGCTGTCTTCCCAGAGCAGCACTCAGGGAGTGTGAAGAAACTCAGGCCCAGTTAGAGAGAGTGTGGAAGTTGCTGTATCTTTTCTGAATTTAGGGCCAACCCTGGAAGAATACGAACAGCTGGACAGATTACGATTACTAACAAGTAATGCGAGGGTTCTAATGTTCAAGGCAAGTGTAAAGAGCTTCAAGGTCTGACAGGAAGAAACAAACAGCATTTGTTTAATTAGATGTCAGTGTGAAAGTTGCTGATCTAATAACCTGAGGTCTATCTTCAGGACCTTGAACTACACACAGACAGATATCAGATACCTTTCTAGGAGAAGATAGTGATAGCGAGAAGTGCAGCAGTCTCCTTGACCTCCTGTGGACTGAACAGCAGCAGCATAAAGTTTCAGAACAGGTAGATTCCAGAGGAGACCTTGGACTGTTTCAACTGGCCGAGAGCGTTACTGCTCCCGGTAAGATAACAGGTTATCTGGAATTTCCGTTATGGATTATACAGTAAATGAACTTCATCTTTTTAACATGAGCAATTCCAAGGTTCAAGCCCACAATATTCACAAATTCTTGGTACTTTTAATCTCACATCTATTATATAACACATTTAATATAACCGGTCTCTTTGCTGATGCAATTCCCAGGTTTTTACATTTATCCTGAAGTATAAAAACACTCTTACTACTGAATCCCAAAAATGCCTCATAACTAAATGACCCCAACAAGCACATGGTTCTACTGCCCTCTAGTGTTCAAACTCTGTACAGTAGAATGTTGACAGGATGCGGCTGCAGTGTTTCAACAGACGTTAGCTTCTCTTTCATATTAAGTATTCATGGTACATAGTTGTGCATGGGTGTAAATGATATTCGATTCTGAAATCAAGGCTAGAATCACTTCAGTGGTGTCATCCTGTTCCCGCCCTCAGATCCTGTTCTGCACCCTCAATTCCCATAAAGTGGACATGCAGAAACTCCTGGGGGGACAGATCGGACTGGAGGACTTCATCTTTGCTCACGTCAGAGGAGAAACCAAGGAGGTGGAGGTGACGAAGACAGAAGACGCCCTGGGCCTCACGATCACAGACAACGGAGCGGGATACGCTTTCATTAAGGTGAATGTGTGAAAGAGCCCAATGCACCGAGGAGCAATAGATTCAAATTGTTCTGAGGAATTTGGAGTAAAATTCAAGAATAGGGATGACCTTAAATAACCTGATCAGTCAAAGAACAGACGGCACAAACAAGCGCTGCAGCCTCTGATCCTTTATTCATGTGTTTCTGTGGACAGAGGATAAAAGAGGGCAGTACTATCGATCAGCTTAAGAGCGTGTGTGTCGGCGACCACATCGAGGCCATTAACGACCAGAGCATCGTGGGCTGTCGACACTATGAGGTGGCCAAGATGCTGAAGGAGCAGCCGAGAGGCATCCCCTTCACCCTTCGCCTGGTCGGGCCCAAGAAGGCGTTTGGTGAGTGCTGATCATACGCTCAGCAGGCAGACAACTTTAATACTTAGACACATGCATTCACTGTCTTGCACACAACTGGACGAATGAGCTGTTGCAACTCAGCACACATACCTGCAGCACCCAGAGCGCCTTAAGATGCCCCCTGGTGGTGAATCAAAATTCTGCTGGAGGTCCTATGTTGCTGACTTGAGTGTGTTTGGTGTTGGTGTGAGACGGACGTGCAACATTTGACATTAGAAGCTTCATCTACAGCTCATTATAATGGACAAATAGGTAAAGCACTGAAATGAGCATTTCTCACAACAAAGACGTCAACATTTTTGAGTCGTCCCAGGGGATTGTAACAGCCTCCCCTGAGCAGGCGTGTGAAGCACCATAACTGTCTGATTTAAAGTCAAGCGTTGTTTCCTGAACGCTATTATTATCATCGCATTAGAACCAGTGGCTGATACTGAAGGCAGGGTGCGTTTGATTAAAATCACCCCATGAGAAGCACTGTTATAATAACAGCGTTATTTCCTCAACATTGACAGAGGAAGAGCGATGTGCACGCTAGACTGGTTTTTTTTGTGCATTTTCCTGCTGCGAAATGTTAATTGTTATAATTGTCTTATGCAAACCAATTACATCCCCTTTAAAAAAAGTTCTGACATGCACATGTTGAACAGGTAAAAGTAAAGTTTAGCATGTTCAAATTTATTTAAACTTACACTAATTTAATGGTTTCAGCAGTCAAATATTTGCTTATCAGCTCATTTTTTATAGTTGACATTTTTGCATTTGCACATTTTTCCAGAGGTGACCTAATTTTACGGTTACTCACCTCCATTTTGTAAAAATACTATCATTTGATTCGATGTTTGATGAATCCTGGACCTTGAAACCGTTTCATTGCGACATGCTGATCCAGAGCTGAGCTGAAGCCAGTGGATCTTTGTTAAACCAGGACACGCTGTCTGATCTTCCCGTCACTGGCATCCTCTGAACTGAGGGAGCAGGAGTGGGTGGTGTTTGTGATTGAAAATGCAGCCTAAACCAAGCCAGCAGCTCATTTCCTACCAGTCTGTTCCCCAAGTGTTGATGGATATCAACATTCCGTAGTTTTCCACAACTCATCAGCCAAACAAGAAGGTCACAGTTTAGCGAGCCTGGGAAAGCTTAAACTGTTTTAGTTTTGATAATCCAATAAAAATGTAAAAGCAAATAACAATGTCAATCCTTCTGGTTGTAAGCAAATTCAATTCTTGCTCTTGTTTTTTTTGTCAGAGAGTGTATTGGAGATATAACTTTTAAATTCAGTTCCTGGAATATGTGTTCACTCCTGACCATGCAAGGTTGTCCCCATAAGGAGGACAAGTCTCCACCATGTGACCAGGAAAAATGTCCTCAGAATGAAAAAATGTTCTCACAACGTCAAAATGTCCTCACAATGATGAAGTGAACTAAAAACTGGCCTTCACAACTATAGATAGTAGCGTCTTGACTCATTCCTCGAGCGGTTGGTGTTTTTATTTCTGTGTTTATATCTCAAACTACGTCCACCGCTTTGACAGCCCTGAGAAAAATGTTTGCAATTTCAACCCTCTTGTGCAGCGTTCCTCCATATCGAGTCACCATTCTCTCCATTCACTTCCGAGAAATGTTTTTCCCTTCCAACGTACAGGAAGTGGCTCGTTATTTCATCGGGTGGAGAACATGGAGAGGAAGGACGGCCCTCTGACTGTGGGCCTGTCTGCAACCTCGCTTATCAAAATCCACGGACAACAGACTCACTTCCTGTTCTCCATCAGCTTCTCATGTTTCCGCTCTTAATATTTTCAGGACTCAACATAGCACTTAATAAAACAATCTCAAGTCAAGTTCTACTTCTCGCTCTTGACCTCTCGGCCATGGCCATCTTGCTCCACAACCGAAACTTTGCTCGCTATTAACAATGGAAGGACCCTCACATCGAGCAGAGGCGCCAGTCCTCCACCATAACTTGCACACTTCTTTTTTTCATGTTATTGTGTTTGCATGTGTGTATAATGACCTCTAACTACAAAACATGGTGTATTTATTAGCAGGGCCGGCCCTAGGATTTTGGTGGCCCTAAGCAAGATTTTGTGCATGGCTCCAAAACACTCACAGAGCAACCACCAAGTCACACACACACTGATCGGGTGCCCGCATGTAGCGTGTATTCCAGCTGATTGTTAGTATTACATGAACACTGACGCCTTTATATCAGGGTGGGTGGCTCCCACATGACTCAACATTTACGCTAGAAAAACTCATATTTTTATTGTACTTGTGTACACGTGTAGAGTCCACAATCCCACATGTGCATATTTATGGCTTGCACTTGCAGGACAGTAATTCATCTACCGACACTTTAACTCTACTTCCACGAAGCAGCAGAATCAATCGGCGTGATCCAACTCATGTGGTGTACAAACCAGCTGAGGACTGTCACGTGACCTCTGACCTTTCAGTGGACGACACTGAGCACAGCTGGGCATTATTTTCACCCCAGGGGTGTGTTTGATCGACTCCATGAGAAACACTTTAGCGCCTTGACTTGTTAGAGAAGGAAGAGCTGTGCGCATGGAAGGCCTGTTGTCTTGGATTCACCACGCTCACGGTTCTCACACGTGCACACGTTTAACAGGTAAAGTTTAGCATGTTCAAACTCAGAACTTAGTGTCTCAGAATGAGCGAAATTAGCAAATATTTGACATTAGTAAGTCACCAAGCATTTCTCCTTCATGTGGAGGTCAGCAAGTTTGAATTCAATTCTGAATGTTTTTCTCTTTTTAGAGGCATAAACTGAAGACTGGAGCAAATCAAAGTATTTCATTTGTTAAATCTAAAAGAAGAAAGATTGTGTCTGTGTAATAATAGAAGCAAACAGCTGCCCCCCTGAGAAAAAGAGGGTTGTAATATGATGGACTGCTGCCCTCCTGTTTGTGTGTGTTAGACATGATCGGAATGAGGACCAGAGCGCCAAAGTCAAACGAGGGCAAGATGGTGAATGGGCGAGAGACACTGCGCCTGCGCTCCAAGGGAGCCGCCACGGTCCAGGAAGTGGTGAGTTTCACATGCTCTACTCGACCACAGTGGCGTCCGCTTCCTGACGGCCTCGACACACCCACGTTACACGAGACTGACTCCAGTGCTTTATAAAATAATCATTTTAAAGTCAACACATGAGTATAAATTAATGAAGCAGCCAAAGGCAGCGTTGGGCCGTGAATGTTTTGGCGTGAGAAGATGTCCTCACGCAGTTTCCATCACCATATTTAGAGTGGGGACACTGGTGGACTTCCAGTAACACCTCTCTCCTTTTCCTGTGTGTGCTGACAGCAAAATGAGTTTGAGGAGCAGGCCACCAAGAAAGTGGACGACCTGCTGGAGAGCTACATGGGCATCAGAGACCTGGAGCTGGGTGAGGCCCCGCCTGTAACATTTTATTACATTTATTTTCAGTATCTCCACATCTGCTCAGCCCAAAGCTTTTGCCACATGTCTCTGAAACAGTTTGTCCCATCGTCATGGAGGTTCTTGTTATTTCATGCTCAGAGGAGTAAAGTCCACATGGAGAATCATTAAAAAGAGGAAGAAAACTCCAGAGACAGACTGGAGAACTCAGGAGAGGCCCTCTGCTTATATCCCCACCAGTACATCTGTCAAGTCCTTCTCTTGAGAAGTGGCTGATGTACTGATGGGGACACATACTGAACGCTCTCCCAAACCTTCAAGGTCAACGGCCTTGGATTTAATGATCTCTCAGTGTGTCCTTCACCCTGTTTGCTTGGAAATGATCCTACAAAAACAAACTCATCTTGTCCCAATCAAAGTACTGCACATAGGATTGATGTGACTCATCGACAACAGCTGACCTAACTCTGCCAAACGCAGCTTCAAACATCAAGTGGGGAACACGTCGCCTGGAGCAAGTCCATTTATTTTGAAAAAGTCTTTTTGCCCATTAAGATTCAGACTCACTCAATGTCATGCTTTTAAAAGCCACAAAGAAATAAAATTGAAGAATGTGGATCACTGTTGGATGTGGGCAGTATTCAGGGTCTGTGTTGACTGACGTGGGTGTCCCAAAAAGCCGTGCTGACAACAGCAGACATCGCTGAAGTTGCTCCTCAGAAGGAACCAATGTATCATGTGTCAGGACAGACTTGTCTGTTTAAGGAGCTTGTTTATCGTGTCTGATGTTTCATGAGGAAGAAAATAAACATGTCACAGCTCACAGTTAAGTATTATTATATAATCATATGTATTTTGTCGCCCTCTGTCTTCAGCGACCACCATAGTGGAGGCAGGCAAGGACAAGAAGAACCCCGACGACTTTGCCGAGGCCTTGGACTCCGTTCTGGGAGACTTTGCTTTCCCCGATGTTTTTTTGTTTGACGTATGGGGGGCTATTGGAGACGTCAAGAACGGCAGGATTTAGACATTTACAACATAGTTATTTCAGGTCATTTTAAAATGAAAGTATGTTGTTTGATTCTACATGAACATGAGCATATACAGGAAAGAGGAAGATGACATAACAGTGAAATTAAAAAACACTTATATAAGTCATTTATCAAACCCATCATCTGACTAATTCCACACCATCACGTCCAACAGGAAGCCATCTCGTAATTTCCCACGGTAAAAATAACAAGAGAAAAATGATTAGGATCAGCTGACGTGTACAGAGCATTTTCTCAGAGTTCCATGTGTTTCTTATTTCCTGAAGAAATGAAGGTCTTCTTGGTCACTAACAATAAAAACATTTATTTTGCCTTGTACATACAGTAGACCAGCTTGTGGAAGTTCTACTCCGCTCATCTTGTTCGACATCAGTATTTGTCTGACATTTTCACTCTTTGCATACGACTACTTTGAAGACCTGAGCAATGTATGGCACATATAAGATGTTTCAAATTGTAAGTAAAAAAAGTTTGAAAATGTAGTTCTCAATTCTGTGTTTGTTTCAAGTTTACTTAGAGAGGATTTTTCAATTTCAGATTTTTTTTTTTTACATAACATGAAGGATCAGTGTGTAAGTCGTGGTCCATGATTGGCCATGAAAAGATCATTTTGAATTTTCTGAATTTTCTCCTGACCAACTCTTAGTGTCACACACCTCTGGAAATGCCTGGGTACATGCACCTTAAATAAATGATGGCAAAAACAAGACAAGGAAAATTCTACTTTCTTCATGAATGTTGGATTTAAATACATTTTAACCAACCACATAATCAAAAATTGGAAAATTACACTGGACCAAAATTACAAAAGATTCAATAAATTGTCCCTTTTCATTTGTGCAAGCGTCATACCTTGCTACACACTAACATGAAGTGATAAAAAATAACATTAAAATCCAGACTATACGCAGCTGCGATCACATTTCACAGTATATATTTTATTTGATATAGGGTTGCATTGTCATATATATAGTTTTGTGTGTATCTAGAAAAACGAGTAACTGATCACGGCTGGGTATTTGTGCAAGCATTTACAACCATTGTACAGAAATGCTATTGATAATAAAACCACAGGCAGAATTACATTTTCTAGAGAAAAGTTAAATGAAAACCATGGAGACGTACTTCATACTCACATCAGCAGAATCAGCAGACTGTTGGATTGTTTTCATACATGTGATTGGATACGGTATCAAAAGAATTTCCCTTTGGGAATGAATAAAAGTACTTTCTATCTATCTATCTATCTATCTATCTATCTATCTATCTATCTATCTATCTATCTATCTATCTATCTATCTTCACTTTGATCGTCTCTGGATCATCTGCTCCGCCGGAATATTGAAGATTCAAATGTTAATTTAAACACTTTCAGGGGAAAAAAAAAGAACATGTGAGGGTGTAAAACAGGCTGAAACACGGGTACGGTACATGTTTCAAAGGCATCAAAGGAAAACACAGCAAACTGAAATGTTTTAAACTTCTCAGGCTGAGGACTCTCACGCAGCTCAATCAAGAAGGTCCTCAGCTAAGGTGTTTGAGTTGATTGATAGGTTTGATCGTTACACTTGTGTACACTTGCGTAGCTGTGAAGTAAAATGCACGTCATGGCATGAGATGACGTAATCCTGTCAGATGTGCAACATGATTTCTCACATTCTGTTGCAACTCAACCGGTCAAAGAGAAGGAGGGGCTGGCTTTAAGGTGGACGGGGGCGTCACGTTCAATTTCCCCGTCTCGCTGGTTTCACTTGACCCCACATTGCTCCTGATGGAGGAACGCGTCAGCCTGCGCACGGTGTCTCTGAGGTTAGGGTACAAGGTCATGATGGAGCCCCGGGACCAGTCGAAGCGCGGGTAGATTCTCTTGAGGACCGCCCTACGAAAAAGGATGTACACCCAGGGGTCCAGGATCTGGTTTAAGGTGGCGAAGCGCAGCCACAGCAGGAGGTATTTGACTTTGAGTGGCTCTCCCGACAGCACAGTGTGCGCAATAAAGATCTGAAAGATTGACAAGGGAGATAAGATGAGAGGGCAGGAAAGGAGGATGTGGGGGAAATGGAGGAGGAGAGGAATGTAAGCAGTTGTGGGAAAGAATATGTGAAACGAGGAACAACACAAACATATGACATTGGTAAACATTTTAAAAGCACACACAAGTTAGGCCTGTGAATTTTGAGCCAAGGCCTGAGAGTCGCATGCTAACAAGCTAGTTTAGGAAAGACACAGTGAGCAGTGCAGGAAAAACTAACCCACTGCACAGTGTTTGACATGTGTTGCATGCAGGTGTTGAGATGCTCCCAGAACGCAGCGTTAGTTAAAGGAGCTCCGGGGCCGGTCCACTTTGGCATTGGTTTGGGTTGTGGCTAATCTCTAGGCCGGAAATAGACAACATTCCTGGGTCTGCTTGGTGGCATCAGAGCTATTTCAAGCTTTGAGCATCAGCTGGGTCGCAATACTGCCGTCCACTTAAACGTACAACACATCAGAAACTGTTTCTCTATTTCCGTGAAGTGCGTGTTAATGAAAGGCCAGACAGGTCGGCCCCTGAATGAGCCAACGTGATCAGTAGGTTTTAATGGAACATCGTGAGTGATGGTGGGAGTGAGCAGCTGCTAACAGTGATTTGATTCTCTTTTTTACTCGCCTCAGTTGGGACACTTGAAACGTGATGTAAATCCAGGGGTCAAATATCTGATTGCAGGTGGCCATTCGTATGTAGAACAAAACTTTTTCCTCTCCTACGGGCGCAGCCGTCACAGTGCTCATCAGAATAAATATCTGTGCAGGGTGTCACATGACCGAGGTTAGACAGGAAGCAGAATATTCACTCATCCTGCAGATTACGATCAGCTGTTACTTTGAAAATCTACCGTTTAACTTCATTTTGTCAGATTGTTCAACGCATTGGTTGGAAATCAAAACGGTAGCTTTTGTATTCGGGGAATTTTAGCTCAGTGGAGATGTGTTGTCATGTTTGCCTCTGTGTCAGCTGATCTCAGACCCAAAGCCTCGAGCAATAACAGCTGCAGCTTCATAAGAATTGGAGTTTTCCTTTAAAGGTGCTGTTTGGCCCATGCTCCCTAAGTGAAGTCAGGTGTCATCACAAGAAAAGTGATGGAGGCTCAGATCAGCGAACCCTCCAGCTCACGGAGTCAGGCAGCTGAATGGCTCCGAAGAAACAAAGCATGAAGAGGGGGAGTGGAGAAAAGCAGCTTAAGACCTTGTGACGCCTCATTAGGGTTCAGACCGTTGAGGAGCCGGGCGTTAGACAGCAGCAGCTGGACAGAACATTCAACCTCTCACAGTTTGAGTTTTCACTTCATCTTCATCGTTTAGTATCAAACAGATGTAAACACACACATGCACGCAATAAAATATATTTCACAGAAATCGACTATTACCTGGTATGAAGTATGAATATCTTATATATAAAGTCACACAAGCCAATGCTTTCTTCTCAAAATATTCCTTAAAAATATTAATTGTAAAATAAGTCATTAGTAATAAAGTAAATCATTATTATTATATTATTATTATGTAAATGTTTTTGGATTTGATTATTTAACTGTTTAAAGGTGTTGACTGTTGGATCCTATAGCTGAATGTATGCGTTTATATTTTTCCTGATTTGTATTTTTGTCTGTACAACATCTTGGCAGCTGGTGTTTGAACCTTTTGAAGCCATCTCATTTCCTGACATTTTAATGTCTACTTAGTTTTTTTATATTTAAGCGTAGGTTGTGGTACGTTTTGGTGAACTCACCAGGAGGGGGCACCAGCAGATGGAGGCAATGGCCATGATCAGGATGAGCTGGACCATCATCTCCACTTCGTGATCTCGGCGCCGCTGGCTGCCGTCCTGTCCGCAGCAGACCTTGATCAGGGTCACCACGCTTATCGTGTTCAGCACAAACGACACGGCGATGCACAGCAACCCAACAAAGGAGAAGATCAGGGAAAAGACCAGGTCGTTGCCCTGAGAGCTGATGTTGAAGAAACACCAGGAGCCCGGTTTCTGCATGTGGTATGCCCCGACGCCTGCCAGTGGCAGCAATGCGATGCAGCCGGCGATTAACCAAACCATCAACACCATGGAGATCGTCCGGGTCTTGCTCACGGTGGAGGAGCGTGCAAACGGCCAGTTGATGCCAATGAAACGCTCCAGTGCCATGGAGGCGCCGAGCAGCAGTGGGCACAGACCATAGAACACCATGGACATGCCCATGAAGTTGCAGAAATGGCAGTCTGGGTCTACAACTCGCCAATTAAAGTGAGTGAGATGGAACGACACCACTATGGTGCCAGTGACCAGAAGACCCATGAAGTCGGTGACCACCAGGCCGCCGAGGAAGATAAGGAAGAAGGAGCGCGAGCGGCTCTGCGTTCGCTGGAAGGACTTCACTAGAACTACGAGGGCGATGAGGTTGGAGGTGAGACCTAGGGCCATGAAGATGGACGAGTAGTAGCTTGAGGCGGTGTACTTGAACGGGGGGCTGTTTTTGGTGTAGCAGAGTGGGGTGTAGTTGGTGAGGGGCGGGGCTGAGCTGTTCATGGTGGCCAGCGAGTGGAGGGGCGTCGCTCTTCAAAGATGTAACAATAGTTCCCGTCTCGTCAACCTCCAAAGTAAAAAGAGAAGCGCATCAGTCATCAGTAAGACTAGGTACAAACTAAAGGAGCACAACAACACTTAGTGTACAAAATACTCAATATTTAATGCTATTTATTCAATTCTTAACTTTAAGACAAGCAAAACTACATATGCTGAGAACTGGTCCCTCTTCAATTATCCATCTTCTATGAACGTTTCTATTATTAGAGTCACAAGGGCTGAAGTCTATCCTAGCATGCACTGTTGGAAAATGAATTGACTGAGTGTTCAGTTTCACATTATAGTTTTGTGTTCCCGCAGTATTTGGGCAATAAAGTCCGGCCCTGTTAAAGTCACGGGTTCAGATCAGCCAACAGTGGAGCTGGGGTCTGCAAACTGCTTTAACTGGAGCTAAGAGTTAAAGTCCAAATTAAAACCCAAATGTGATTTGGATTTGATAATTGTATTCAGTGAATGGATTCCAAGACTGAAGCAGGACCTCAGTTTGTAAACTGTGATGGATGGTTTGTGTTGTTCATTTGCCTTTTCCCTTCATCTTCTCCCTTTGATCTGGAGCGTTTAAAAATGTTGGATCATGTGACGAAGCAGCGTTCACTGACATGACTGCACTTATTGATCAGATAGATTCAAACTAATGTACTCAGACCACAGCTCTAACACACCAGATGTCCTTCAAACATCTAGAGTAACTTCATTTTTACGGCCACAGCTGAGGCAGAGTCAAACTCACAGAAACGCAGTCGAGAGACGGAGACACTCAGCGTCTGAGAGCTGGCACATCCTGGCAGGAAACGCTCTGCTCAATACTTAAAAAAGAAAAAAAACTCTGTGCACTTAACTCAGGATGTGACGTCATATCACCCAGGGACGAGAACAGGTCGATAACGTAAGTGCAGTGGAGGCCCATGGTTCTCAAGCTGAGACGATTGTAATGACTTTAACAAAGATGGAAGTAATGTTTATATAACACAGTGAAAGTAATCCGACTGAGAGTGAAAGCTTCAGTTTATATAGAGACAACGCCCAGTCATAAAAACCACCACAGCACATGATAAATATTTTGAAAGGTGTCCAGGTAATTTCCATTTGGTTTAACCTCCATTGTTCAATCAAGGAAATCACAGGAAGCTTCCAGACGAAGAAGCAGCAGGAGAACCTCACCTCATTCCTCCAACTTCCTGAGTCCGAGTGATTCACCGGGAACAAGAACATCCATCTATATTATTTAGCTTTTGTCTCAGTGCAGCTGTGCAGTGCTGCCTTTAATGTGAAGGCCACAAGCAGCACCACAACAACAACAACAACAACCAAACAACAACTTTAACAACTCTAACTCCACAGAGGTTGGAGATGGTATAAATACAAACACTCCACCTCCATCGCTTCAGTCCCTCTCCAGACAGGACCACATGACTTCATCCCGGTCTAATTATGTCAAACGTTATAACGACCAGTTACTTCTCCCTCAGCACGAACACATGAAGGCAACATGTAGATGACACCTAAAGCTGGATTTGGACTCGTGTGAGAATCAGCAGCTGTGAGCTGAGTATCAGGGAAACTAAAGGGAAAAGACAAACATCGTTCTGAGTATGATGTCATTACTGTTGTGTAATCCTAGAAGATCAGCTGCTGCCTGAGTTCAAACGGGGAACGCGGAGCTGGGCTTTAGAAGGTTTTACAAATGAATAATAATAATAGCAGTTGTCACATGGGTTTGGTGTGTGTGTGGTGACATCAGAGAGGAAGAAGTGTGAAGTTAGCACTGAATCCATCTGCATGATGTTCAAAGTGCTTTTGTAGTTTCCTTATGCAGCCGATCACCAAGACGTGCACGGGTTCCCTTTGCTGTTCATGAACTATTACTGGGGCGGGGCCTTTAATGTAAAGGTTGAACGAAGCAGAGGGAGGACAGCAAACACAACGAACAGACAGGGGACAAAGGAAAACCAAGAGACTCAATTCTAAACCGACTGACAAAGAAACCAGACACAGGTGGGAGCCAGGGACAGGAAATCAAACAACACACTAGGGAGCAGGTACTTCAAAATAAAACATGACATGAACAGGAAGTCAGAGGAAAACACTCAGAACCAGAAACTACAAAATAAGACATGAAATAACTAAAACATGAAACATGACTAAGACTACAAAATAAAACATGACACAAGACAAAGACAAGGAGATACAAACAAGGAACATGACATGGCTTTAAACAGACATAACCGTGACAGCTATGCTATTTTCTTAGCTTATTAAATCACGACAGTGAAGCTATTCTTGAAATCTAAAAATGTCATTATATCTGTTGTACTTCATTACTTTCTGCACGTATGCAGTGAGAGGATCCTCCACCAATCAGTACCTGGACAATAATCACATCCATCCATCCCTCAGAGGACAGCGGGCTGAGACAGACAAGGCTCAGCTCCGTGACCCTGAAGACCTCCTGAAAGTGCCATTAGCCAAAGTGCCGGTCTGCATCTGCAGCCACACTCAGCATCGTTTCATTACAACAAATGGTTCAAACTAATGGGAAACCACGTGACTCTCCCGAGGGCAGGGCTTTGATTTTTTATTGATTTTATTTTTATGGCCGAAGAGATGTTAAAATGTCTTTTAAGAGTTTAGTATTGTGGAACATTTATGCTCTACATGTGGTTGTTTAAAATTAAAACAGTGTGAGGCTCTGGTTTCTATAGAGGGTTTTTCATTTTCCAGCTTTTTAAGCGTCTTGATGGATATGTTTTCATCAGGCTATATTCATTTATACAGAATCCACAATTTACATGAATCAGACATAATGAAAACAAGAGCAGGATGGGGGGGGGGGTTCAATTCCAACAGATAAAGCTGATAAAGCTCCGGTTCCACCCTGACTGGTATGAACGTGTTGATATCAGTTATCTCAACACTGATTCAATCTGCTGAGGAAACAGAAACATCTTTGACCCTCTGAGATCGATTGCAAGGCACTAGCAGGTGAAATGTTTTCGATGGGGACTTTCACCGGAGACACTGCAGCTTCAGAAAACCGCAGACGCGTCTTCCAAAACGCTCGGGGATTATTTTATCATAAACTGATGTTTTGGTGTCTGGCAAATGAAACCAGAACATGAACTTGTGGAGCCCTTCAAGGAAAATATACGAGTGCAGATTGAGCTGGATTTCAACGGAGCATCGTTCAGTTCAGTCTGGTCTCTTCTTTCTCTGCAGCCTTCACCTTCTCATTCTAATTCTGGAAACATCTGTCTGAAGAAATGAAGCTGTGATGTGGTGCCAATAAATCATAATAAACGAACCCCAGTGACATATGAAAGGATGTAAACTCATTTTTATTTCTAATGTTTAGATCTTTCACGTTTCCTTGCTGTCAGGTCACAAATCAACTTTCCACAGTTGATTTAAGATCACATTTCTAAAAACTGTTGGATTTTAAGTGTGCACTTTGACAGTGCTCCTCTCTGTTCCACTCAAACTGCTGGAATTACATAAACAAATATGAGGCTTGAAATAGACTGTGAGTTTATGTAAATAAGAACTTACCAGCTCAGGACATCTGTGGAGGACACAGCCGACTCTAAGGTTTCCTCTGCTCCATCTCCTCTGCTCTTCTCTGTCAGATCACTAACAGACCCTAGACCACAGTGTGTGGGGGGGGGTATGACACACTGGGTCCTGGCTGATGGAGTCTCACCCCTTGTCCCACAGTAGGCCGGTCAGCTCCTCTCCCTTCCTCCAGCTGTTGTGGCTCTCCCCCTCAGCTCACGTTGCCACGCCCCGGAAGACAAGGGGGCGGGGCCGTGGGACGGCACCAGGCAGGACAATGAGCAGCAGAGGAATGTCAACATGTGTCAACGTGGAGGTGATGCACAGCGGGGGAGGGGCAGGGGGCATTTAGCTCATGTTTGTGTTTTATTACTTTTTATTACTTCATACCTGCAACACATTATTAGAGGAGCTGAGGCTGCAGGACAGAGTCAGTGCAAGACAATGTATGTAATGTGACTTGTTGTTGGTTTGATTGGCGGCTGACATTCAAGATTCAAGAGTCTTTATAATTATTATACAGGATACAAGATGCAGGATAACACAATTTTGAAAAGCCCCCTGGCTTTTTAAGAAAACAGTACAAAAAAACACATACCACAAAATAAAGAGGCATATGATACATTATTATGTAAAATAATGAATAGAAAGCATTGCAAAAGAGTAATTAAATAAATAAACAAGGGTTTTACGGGTTAAATAATATAATATAATATAATATTTTTCTTGCCTCTGACTGCTTGTGAAACTGTAGGAAGTCAGAAAGCTAAAAACTAAAGATTTGGGTAGCAAAACAACATCGAGAGAATGGTCGCACAGTCACTGGCTGTCCAGAACTCTGATGATGTGAGATAGATTGAAGTCTGTTCTGAAACCAGCGTTAAAGGCTCCACATTCCAGCAGCAGATGTGTGTGTGTGTGGCGTTAGTTTCACATAAAATGGGATCTCAGAGAGTTTACACAGCAGAGGAACCCCAGAGACACGTGTGCTGCAGATGTGTATGATCCTCTGCATGGTCTCTCTCCCTCTCTCCCTCTCTCATGCAGTGAGGACGATCTCTGGCTCCTCACCCTGACCACTGGTCCGACCCGGCCCAGGTGATCGTCCAGTGGCAGCACGATCAGTGATGAACCCCCCCCCCCCAGCTGCCAGGAAGCAGCAGATGCTTTCAGCCTGTTATTTCAAGGGTTTTGTCTCGCTTCAGGGTCGACCGACAGCAACACAACAAACTAAAGCAGCCTGAAGGTGAACGACCGAGATTCAAACATGCAGCCCCAACTTTTACCGAACCAGGCCAGCACATCGAGCAAGAGCTCTGAACACAATCGGCAAGATTTGATTTTGACAGTGGAGACAGAGAGAGAACACACACACACACACACACACACACACACACACACACACACACACACACCGTCTATTGTTGGTGTCAGTTTCTTCATTGTGTTGACACAAGTGAATGAAGTTGAACTTTCAGGTGGGGCAGTTCAACAGAGCCAAACCTCAAAGGTCAGCTTTGTTTACGCTGAAGTCACGAGTCAACGAGATTGGATCATTTGAGCCAAACTCCGGGCTGAATATTTGTTCTAATAGATTGAAGATCAAACAAAATGTGATTGGCAAAATATGAAAATCTAATCTAATCTCTCTATTACATTAACAGAAATGTGATTAGCTGTTGTTAATCAGTGGATTTATGGAGTATTTTTACATCAAACTCCATATTTAAGACATGAAAGTCAGGCATGGACTAATCCAGTAAAAACTAAAAACCCTCTGTCCCTCTCTTAACTTCCTGTAATGTTTGCTTCCTTTTTTGAAGTATATTTGCATTTAATTATTGAAATGCGTTGTTATGAATATTTCATCATTAAACATCGCAAACAAAAACACAAGTTAAAAACTACCAGCTCCAGCAGTAAAGTGCAGCACATGAAGCCGAGCCCCGGCTCAGCGGGCGGTTTCACTTCAATAAGCTGCGGCCGGGCTCCGGGGCAGCGTGGATGTTTTCCCCCCACAAACGCAGAACTGGTATTCCCTCATCTGTTCCTCGTGTGGCAGATGAAAGGGCTCGGAGATAAGGACTGGAACGCTGAGTGTCTGAATCACCACAATTTACTGTGTACAAACAATCCTCTGGGCTTCCATGCAGCAGAGGCTCCTGGGAGAAAACAGGCGATGAGCAGCGCAGCCCCGTTCAGAGGTGGTACGCTGAAGTTTGCTCCATCGTGTCTTCACTGGTGCAGCGGCTCTTAATGAACACACTCGTTCTCTCGTGCTGAGCAGAGTCCACGACATACTGTAATTTTCTACTTGCTGTTTTAAAGATTAGATTAGATTCAACAGAACTTTATTGATCCCTTCGGGAGGGCTCCCTCAGGAAAATTAGATTTCCCAGCAGCATCAACAATAAATAATATAAAATAAAATACTAAACAATACAAGAGAAATATAATATAAGAAAACAAGACAGTAGAGGCCGTGAATCAAACAAGAATTGTGCGACTGATAATACAAAAAACATATGACAATATATTGCACTTAACTTTATTGCACTAGGGATGAGCTGCTGTTATTGCTGCAGAGGGTGGTGTGTGTTCATCCCACCTGGTTCATCTCCACTGACGAGTTCATTTCTACCTGTTCACATGAGTGGTTAATATAGGCTTGAATAATGGAGAATAACCTTCACATCCTTTCAAAATAAAATCTCTGCAATTTAACTCGATAGAAAGCTTTGCAACAACATGCTGTGCTTTTACTTTGAAGAACACTTGTCAAAGAGGAAGTGGTTCCAGTGGTCCTGAGAGGAACCGACCTCATCTCCAGCAGCTAATGACACCAACATGTCTCGTTATTGTTACTAAAAGTACTGAGCGGGGTATGACACGACGGCCTTTTCAACAATAAAGTAAAAAAAGGAACAAACAGGAAGCAGGAGAACCACGTCAGCCCCGACCACAGCTCTCTGTGTGGTGGCCAATCACGGGTCGTTGGCACCGTGAGACGTGGTTTGTGAAGAACCCAACGATGGCGCAGTGCACGCCACCGTTTGAGGTCCAGACGCATGCCACACCATCAAAGCTAGAAACGTCTTAAAAACATGAGAACAACATGTCACCAGAGCGATGACTCACTCCGCTGTTCCAAACATCAGGCGAAGGTTGCAGAGAAAGAAGAGCACAAACGTAACTGAACAATGGAAAATCATCTCCTGTCCTCTGCCTGAGAGATTCAGATCATCGTGACCCAGCATCCTGAAGCGGTTCAGTCCCAGTCCTCTTTGCACTAGTAGCCCCCACCAGTTACACTGGTCCATCTTGTTGTACTTTTCCAACTCAGATCCACATAAAACTCAATAAATGACACAAAGGATTTCCATAACAACCAGGACTTTCCCAGAATCACGTCTCATGATCTGCCTCCAGTATCAGTCATACTAAAGAAAGAGTTTGCACCCACACAGCACATCTGGTTTCTGTTCCTGTGGCCAACACACATCCATCTACAGTGCACGAGCCCTCGGGCACGCCGCTGCCTCTTTATCCTAATGAGCGCTGAAGCTTTGGGAGAAAACAGCCGAGTGAACTCTGCCTGAACTCAGCCGGAGGGTGGCACCGGTGGCGAACGTCTCCGTGAAAGCGGCACAGACACAACAAACATGTTTTGAAATCTCGCAGCGCGGCATCAGCGACGATGTCTCTGACAATACGCAAGCTCCTGGAAAACGGCCACAGACGATTTCTTTCGGCCTACAGACGAACGTGAACGCTCCTCTTCACTCCCGTCCACGTCTGCAGGCGTGCTGCAGCTGACACGTCAGAGCCAATTACATAAAAGCCAAGTGTCGGGAGGTTAGAGGAGCTGAAAAACATTCTTTCATCACAATCGGTATCTCAGGATATGTGACGTGTTTCCGATGTTTCAGTGTTGACATTTTGCTTTAATGAGGCCTGGCGATGGATCACATGTCAGGCGTGCTCAGGGACACGCGGCGTCAAGGTTTAATCAGTAAAATCAGAAAAATCAAGAACACATGTTGTTACTGTTTACACACAGATCTACAGCTCTAGACACAGTGCAGTTTGGAAATCCCACTAATTCAGATACAAAGTGTCAAAGGTCATGGTCTCACTCACTCGAACAGTGCAGTTTGTGAGGAATACATGTGTGTTTAACCACGATGACGTCACGGTCCAGCAGCAGCACAGGAGGTTGTGATCCTTTAAACAGATTCATGGTTAATGAACATTAAATAAACTGTGCTCTCTCTCTCTCTCTGTCTTACGATGCCTTAAATGGCCCCTTTTAACGTGGCTTAAATCACGTCACCACAGATAATGAAACAGAGGCAGGCGACTCAGTGTCCAACAACAATACATGAATCCAGTTATTCAGTGATGAATAAACAGCTGAGGAGGCAACGATGAGACGACTACCCTGATAGGTCACAGACCGTGTTTTGTGTTTTAACGTCTCCGCGATCTCTTTGGTGGTGACAGCGTGATCATAACAGCGAGCCCATTGCCATGGAAACAGGAATGAATAGAAATAAAGCAAATACTCTCTTCCAGGCTCTGTGATGCGAGTTCATTAAGAGGCCGCACATTAAAGGATGGATGGAGGGATGGATGGATGGTAGCTGATCATGAAAAAATGATGATGATGATTGATGGATGGATGTTGATAATCTAAAAGGAAGGATGGATGATGATGGACGGATGCTGGTGGATGAAGGACGGAGCTCAGCTTCTCCTGTGTTTGTCGAACGCGACGGTGTGTTTACAGGGAGGCTCTAATGGCTCCACTGCAGGCGGTCTAATGTGTCCTTAATCAGGGCCGTAAAATTCACCCGGAGCAGATGACACCACAGCTTTTACTCTCTGCCATCATTCTCTGTGTCTTATTACCCAACATCACCAACCATCATCACCATGAGGAAAGAGAGCGCCGCTCTCTATGTCCATGTCTCCCCTGGAAACAACCATCTGGACGAGCGGTCTCCTTCAGCTCAGAGTTTGGAGCCGTGGACAAATCCCAGGCAGCTGTTATCTAACAGCGACTGTAACCAGACACATTCTTTGTCCGTTTATGGGAATGTAGAAAAACAAGAGTTAACAAGAGCGATGTGGTTTCCATCTGAGCCGCGGAGCCTGGATCATCTCTTCCATCAAACACTGGATCAAACCCCTTCAGCTGTGTGTGTGTGTGTGTGACGACATGTTTAAAACAATCTGATCATTAAACCTGAGCTCTCTTTCTCCCATCACTACACTTGAACAGTAGGTTTTTAAAAGCAGCACGGCTTCATATGAACTGAATCATTCTGTTAACAGCACCACACACAGTCAGCTGATCAGCTGATGTTCATGAGCTCTGCTCACCAACATCAACACCATCATCCTTCGACATCTTAGGCCATCAAACCATCAAATAATTGATTTTTTATTTTTAAGAGTATTACTCACCTGCCTCCATGTCCTTAGTGCTGCCCCAAGAGCCTTGTTCTAACGGTGACTTCATTTCTTACTAAGAACAAAACTGGTGGCTGTTAGTAATTTGCAGAAGAAGTCAAGCATGGCCCTCACCAACATGACTCTTGGTTTTAGTGTCGGAGAGGAATGGGGGGCCATGGCAACGTACAGGGCCGCACCTAGGTCTGTTTAGACAAAAATGAATAGTTATATGTTGAAATAAAGAGAGGGTGAAAAAAATAAATCACACACTGATCGTGAACCCACCCCCAGCAGTTGTGGCTCTAAACAACCGCATGGAGTGTTTATGCCATGTAGGAAAACACAGAGAAAGAGAAGGAATGAATGCTGGGAGTGTGAAAGAGGCACCACCTCCTCCTCCTCCTGAGCAACAGGGGCCTGTCTTTTTAATAGCAGCGATCCGTCAGCAGAGGAGCCCGGCTCTGACACACGGGCACAGAAATGATGGCGGCAACACAAGACAGATCATAGGAAATAACGGCAGCGGGGCGTAAACACAGGAGTCGCTCAGGAAGGGACGGATGAAAAGAAAATAACACGGAGATTCCTTATGTTGGTGTGGGCACTCGTGTCCCCGTCCTCACCTGTGTCCATCTCTGAGTCTCTGAAGCACCGCTTGTCCAGCAGATGGCAGCAGAGGCCCGTGAGAGATCAGTCAATGGCGTCTCGCTCCTGAAAGGGAAGAAGAAGCGGCGTTTAGTGAAACCCCGGTTTGGAGAGAAAGAAAAGATTTAAAGTGTAATCAAACCAGTCAAATGATTTTTATTAGCCAGAGTCTTGTGTTTTCAAATGGTTTAAAACGTGTATAATTTAGCCGTCTATTTATCCGTCCATCCATCCATCTCCTCAGCTTTGCCCATCAACATCAGCCCGGTGTTTTATCGGCCGGTTGAGTCATGGCGGTGACATTCAGCGATAATGATTTGACAGGTAGATGGAGCAGATCCATCACTTTTACTCAGAGAATAACCTGAGGTGGGAACAGATCCCGTCGCCGCCGCCTTTTATTTATTTATTTATTATACGGCTCCTCTGCTGCTCATTTACATCTTCAGGATCTGGAGGCGGAGCCAGGTCCCACCCCACCCCCACCCCCACGCCACGACACCTTTACCGTCCTGGCTGAAGTTCAAATGTCGATAAATCTCTCATTGTAAAAGATGGTCATAAACACCTAATGGACTGCCATGAATATTTCAGAGCCCTGGGTATCAGACGGAAATGACCTCTGGAAAACCACAACCTTAACGCGGCACATCTGAGACGGATCACCTCCAACGCCAGGGCCCATCTCCTTGTCTTTTTTTGTTCCTGGCACGATCTGGATTGATTTGTCATTTGCGACAGAAAGCGCTTGGCCACGGGGCTGTGGATAATCCAATTTATCGCTTTGCCATTTATTACAAATTTCTGTGGCTTTTGGGTCCACTGTCACATCGATTCGTTGATTGCTTGCTTAGCTGGGTCCTAATGAGCTGCTGTCTGAATCACTGCATAATCGCCGCCCTAATTCACTTCCCTGCCTATACCCTCGCACTCGCTCGGCTGGCTCGCCACGATTAGAAAAGAATGGACTGAGAGCACGGATCCCTGCGCCGGCGATTAGCCACGTCACCCATGAAACTGGAGTGCGGCTCTTTTGTGTTCGACTCTTTCATCAACAACGTGCCGCTGCTGCCTCCGGTGGCGACAAACTCGACAGGTTTTCTTCATCTTTGCATCAGGATGATAAAGGACGCTGTGAGAGGCTGATTCTACTTGAACTCACGACATCATTCATTCGATCTTTCACTCATTCATCTTCAAACGCTTGTCCATCAGTGGGTCGCGGGGCGCTCGGTCTTTGAAACCCACGCAGCAAGGGGAGAACATGCTAACTCCACGCTGAAAAGCCGTCCTTACCAACCCATCACACCATCATGACATCTTTAAACTGGAAGAACTCCTGCTGCTTCCACTGTAACACTGAAGTTTCCTCACAGGTTTCCGACACTGAGTTCTGATTGTGGTGCCGTGAGGTGTCGTTACTGGACTCGTCCACTGTCTTCAGAGATGACCACACAAGTCAAGTCCTGGGTGTGGTAACACATTTAATCCCTGCAGTGAGTTCTGGCTCTGCCCCAGTCTCCTCCCATTTGGGGCGTGGCCCTGTAAACATCCACCTACAACAGCCAAAGATTTACTGGATTTCCTGAGAAGTTACGAAACTTCACTTGCGGAAATGACGGCGTCAGAAAAAAAATAAAATCACAGGCCGAAGGCTTTTCAGACAACATTTCTTTAATACAAAGTCAACATATCTACATACACAGTGGCTTCAAACCAATTATTGTTTCAGTTAGAATTAACAGTTTGAAAGTGATAGCACTTCATACAAAGGAAAAACTATTTTGCTGAGTTTGGATGTTTTTCCTGTCGTCGGTATGTTCTGTTTATGTTCTACTCTTTTTTATGTCTTTTTTTTTGTTTTTTTGTTAGTGATGTTTTTCTTTTTGTTAGTCCCTCCCCGCCCGAATGTTCGGCGACATGTTCCAGGTAAAACTGTTTTCAAAAGTCTAGCATCTTTACATGGAGTCAAAATGGTTTACACATTGCACAAGCTTCCAATGACCTCCTCAGGGTTTTCGGTTTTTGACATGACCCCCCCCCCCCCCCCCCCACCCTTTTTCAGCCACGTCCCCCCCCCCCCCCCCCTCCCTTTTTCAAACCAGTCTTTTCAGAAGTGAGTTCCAGAAGTCCTCGGTTCCTTTGATATTTTTAGTTCTTCGTGAATTTCCCACTATTCAGAAATGATGTGCTGAAAATGACGATTTGCAGCAAGTGTTTTTTTTGGTTGTCTCGGGCTCCCGCCGGCTGCACCGCACGGCTCGCGTTTCCCTTCAGCCCAGGGGTCTCTCTGCATCCCAGAAATGAAACGTGGTCCAACAGAAAAAAACAAAAAGCACAGATGATTCTATACAACTGCAGCTGAACTATTTCTGCGCTCAACCCCCAGGTGGATCCCGGTAAAACCTCGTCAGACTGCTGGGAAGCTTTTTCAGGGGGTTTGTGGGAAACCGAGGGAATGAGAAACAACCCAGGCTCCTGCCGTTACTCATAGTGGACGTTTAATTATTTCAACACTATCAGAGTTTGTCTCTGGTTGCAGAGAAGTTTAACTCGAGCTGATGCCAGGGTAAGAAAAAAAAGAAGAATCCTCGACCACTTCACCAATGAGAAACTTAACCAACCCTCGAATTGGAGCGTGATTAACAATTCAGTCGGTCGCAGGGCGGAGTGGATGAGCCTCCTGCGGATCACCGGGGCTGAGCTCGTGCCCTCGCTGAGGCGAGCGGCGCCTCCCGGTTTAACGGGTGAAATCAAAGGCAGGTGTTCAAGAAATTAAATGAAAACGCACAGGGAGGAGAGAAAACAGGCTTCACAAACACAGGGAAGTCAGATGTGAGCGGCTCTTCGCTCCGTTTAAACTTTGAGATCTTCGGGGTCAAATGATACAAATACATATAATCTATATATTTGTTTATTTACAGGTATATTCTAGATCATAGTGGATATCTAACAAAATGAATGACCACATTATGTCTGGAAATTAAAAACATGAAAACAAAAAAGAGAAAGATGGTTTTTCCTTCGAAGCTGTGAGGGTCCTAGTCTGTACATGATCTGGGGTCCAGTCGAAAAAGATCAGCTATTCTGTTTTTTGATTAGACATTTTAAAAACCAGTTGGTCAACAGCTGCTCGAAATAAAATAAATCAAATCTAACGAACACTAATGCCTACAAGTTAATGACAATAAAGACTCTCAGCAAGGGTTTAAAATGGCGTCTCCACCCAGAGGACGGAGCTTAAACACTGGCGATCTAATCGATCCTCTGCTCATTCTGAAGAAACACACAAGGTTAAGAAGAAAAGTCAAAAATAAAATGAAGTTTTACTAAATAAAATAAAAACTAAATGAAATAACATGATCACTGGCTGGTATAAAAAAGAGGATGAGGAGGAAAATTGAATTCATACTACGTGTCTGGATATATTTTTATATTCTGCTTTTAAATATATGTGTGTGTGAGAGTGCATGTAGGCACGTACGCAGACATACGTGCACACATGCACTCTCACACACACTGACATGTTATATGTTTCTACAGTGAAAAAATAGAATGTCTTTTAATGTAATATGAACAAATAAGCATCTCGTCCTCTCCGGCTAAATTTTAAAAAATGCGATACAACATCTCTGTTAAAAAACTCAACCAACAGAAAAAAAACTAAAGCAAATAAAAAGTCAACTATGTAGTGTAAAATAAGTTGTCATAATACAACATTAATGCTCCATAATGTTACAATAACAATAAGGCTTTTTTGGAAATAAGAAGATTACACACCGTTCTGTCTTTTGCTCTGGTCTTTGTGCACAACTGCTGGAAACCTTCATCTCAAAATGAAAACCGGGTTTTTTCTTTTAAGCTGTCACGTGTTTCATTAGTGCGTCAACCTGCAGTTGTTCTGGGGTTTTTGTTTCAAGTTTCTTTTTGTTTCATTTTCTTCCTCGGGGATGTGCAGGTCAAGTATTTAGTACCAAAGAGTTTCGTTACCACATCATGGCGTCGAGATGGGCGTGACCCACGGAGACGCCGTCCATCAAACGAGGACGAAAAGATAGAAAGAAAAGAAAGCGTCTACTTCTGTTTATCCGACAAACACATACGGCGGAGCGAGAAGGCCGATCGTTCAACCACAGGAACGTAAAGCTTTGGAACGGCCGTGGGCCCCTGCTGCGCACGGTGGAACAGGAGGAGTTCTGGAGGAGCAGTCCGGTGGAACCATGATGTCAGGTGGACGCACCCCCCCCACCCCCAATGCACAGCTGGCATTTATTTTTAATTTTTTTCGTCACTTTCCTCTCCCTCAAGAGTCACACGTACAGCATACACAAGATAAGCAGCATGTTTGGTTTGACAGAAAAGATACAAAATTAAAGAGAATTCCTCAAAAGACAAAAAAAAAAAAAAAAAAAAAAAAAAAAAAAATTGAAACAAAAAAAAAGTTCCAAGTGATGATGAGTGTTGGTCACTGTACACGAAGAAAGCTCCGGCTGTTTGGTTGTTCCGTTCCCACCCACCATGTTCAGCTCTCACTGGGTGGGTGTCGACACCTGAGCCCCATGATGCAATGCTTCCAAAGAGAGGGCGTGATTGTAAAAGATTGTGGGACACTGTGTGTGCGCCTCCTCCTCCTCCTCCTCCCCCCGGGGTTTCTCCTGCGGCACCTTTCAGTAAATACATGGTGGTGCAGCGTCTCTGAGCCTCCGATGGAGACCACCGAAGTTCACGGTTCATGAGACGAACTGATTGTAAGTTGGTGTCGTCGCTTTTCTCCCCAGCAACGACCGACAGCGGCTCCTGGAGGCCGGAGAACAGTCACGCCGAGCAGGTCGCCGGTGGAGCGGTGTCAGACTCGCCGCACCGGAGGGTTCTTGTGACTCTTACGTTTCTCGTTTTTTTGTGGCTGGAGTTCGGGGGAGAACCGTTCGTGTTCACGGGGGCATCCTCCATTTTGGTCATTCCTCTGGATCCCACTCACAAAATGTGTCGATAGAAATACTTGAACCCCTTTCATATCAAAAAACCCGAAAGTCACCCCGCCTTGGCTACGCCCGCCTGCCTCTCGCCGATTCTCCGCCTTCTCCCTCATCACCCGGAGCTTGCCATTGCATGGCGAAGATATTATCGAGAAGAGAACACGTCCTCCACAGCGAAACACTTGAGGTAAGGTAAGCAGTCTGACACGTGGAGAGGGCCCCGCCCCACAGGTGGAGCCACGGCGTCCGCGCCCCCCCACCTGATGAGGACGTTCTTCTCTCGATGATGGACAAATGTTTTCTCTGAATCGGGCCGGAGTTCAAACCTAGGCTAACGTTGTTGGGCGTCGTCTACGTCAGGATCCTGTTTGGTGGGTCTGGACCAGCTGCTGTTCTGCAGGTCAGCGTTTTTAAATTTCGTTAAAGTTTCTATGGCTCAGGAGACTGTTGAAGGGTTGGGGGTAGGGGGAGGCGACTGGATTGTGGGAGGAGGGTGGGGTGGGGGAGGGGGCGGGGGGGAGAGAGATGGCTTTTTACGTTGCATAGTGATCAAAGCTTCCTAAGTACTCCAGAGCCGCGTGGTAGCAGAACTGGTACTCATCCTGTCAGGAGGGAAACAGACAAACAACATGTCAGGAAGGAAGAGTTCAGCCGTCACTGCACAGACTGAGACATTTAGGCTCGTGTGACCTCTGACCTCAGTCTGGACCATGGCTGGCCTCTGTGTCCGGAGCATCTTCACCGTCTGGAAGATGTCGACCACACCTTCGTAGCGCATTCTCTCCAGGACGATGCTGAGGGTGATGAAGACTCCGGTCCTGCCCACACCGGCACTGCACACACACACACACGATGAGAACATCAGTGACATTAACCTGGTTTCTCTGACACATGGATGAGGGACATTGTCTTTCTCTTTTGGTTCTTGGACTCATTCTGTCCTCTGGTTTGTTTTTTTGAAACGATGCATTTAGTTTGATAAAAACATGAAAATGAAGAGACGAATTCTTAAAAAAACCTTCCGTGAACTCTCTGACAGAGCAGATCGTCAAAGATCCTGCGGAACGGCCGGGACACGACTCGACAAAGCGAGACCTCAAGGACGCACAGCTGCATCGTGCACACAAACAACTGAGCAAACATTTTGTCTCGCTGAGCCCCTCCTCCCCTGTGTCGGGGGGGGGGGGGACTCAGCCTGCTGCCACAGCCGCTTTCCAGAAATACAGACTGAGTCTTAACTCTGATCCTGAAATACTTGAGAGCTGCCTCTCTAAGCTGCTTTGCTGTGAAATGATTTCCACTTCACCAAAGGAACAATAATTGATATGACAACAGATTTATTTGGGCTTCTTCCAGCCTCCGATGCTGCGCGGCTGAAAGAGGAGTGAAAGTGAGGGCTGCTCCGTGCACGTGTGTGTGTGCGCGGGGGCGAACACAGAAGTCTGACACAGGACAAAAGACGACTTCAATAATTTGATAATGAATTAAAATGACATCGAACTCAAGTCGTCACTCAGGCAAATCATGCACAACATACAACCACACACACACACACACACATGCAACCACCCGCTACCGTCTCCCGGCACGCAGCAGTATCTCTCAGCCCACCCAAAGCCTCTTCCTGAGAGTCGGTCACAGCTTGTCACTTAAACTCCCTCACAGTGCCTCTCTCTCTCTCTCTCTCTCTCTCACACACTCTTTCTTTTTTTCTCCTCCTCTATCTCTCCCTTTCTCTCTCCAGGAACACAGATTCTCCAAGTCTTGCCGGGCCGCTGGCGGCTGAGAGGATTTGGTGTCCCCTTTCACAGGAAGTAATCAGGCAATTAATGACAAAAAGCACGTGGGTCTGTTCGATAGTGGCTGAGGAAAGAGCGGGGAAGAAAAGGGGTCGGGAGAGGAGGAGAGGAAGGCTGGGAAGACGAATGGATGAAGAGTTGGAGAGGGAATGAGAGAGAGAGGATTAAGAAATAGACAGATGGATGACAGACGGGAAAGGCCGGGGACAGAGGACGACGGAGCAAGAGAAAAGAAAGACATAAGCTCTTGACTCGGAGACGACAAAGCCTGGGGGGGCGGGTGCATGAGGTGGTTTGATATCTGCGTTTAGATGGAGTGGAACCAAATGATGTGATAAAAAAAAACTCCCCCCAAAAAATCAAGTTAGGAACAAAGAAGGAGAAGTTCTGTGATAACACAGTGAACGTTTACACAAATCATTGGTTTGTGACCATGAATGCTGGCTCTCTGGAATCAAAATGCAGTGAGCTGCCAGGCGGGAGCCGTGCACGTCCTCCTGCTGCAGCCCATCCCCTCCCATAACGGCCTCGTAGAAGGAGGAATAACTCAGACTTATTAGAGCTTCCCTGACACATCTTAAAACTCCCAGAGGGCCGTTTGATGGCCGGTGACATCATTGCCTTTTAATGCAGGGGAGGTGATGTTATGTTTGATGATGTCATGGCGCCTGTGCCACAGAAATGTGTGTGTGTGTGTGTTATGGGGGTAAAACATGTTTGTGCGGAGGCAGTGAAGTCACACCAGTGCTTATTAACACCGGGGTTAGAGCGCACGGCGTCCTGCGCTCTCACGTCCGGGCAGACGGATCATTCTCTGTGTTGCAGCGCCGACAAAAACGGGGCAGTGAGAAATGTCCGTTCTTCGGTTGTTAACGGTAACAACTCATTCAAACGGCTCCCGCTCCTGATCCGCCGACGCTTTAAAAATCGTCCGAGGTCTTCGTGTCTCGGTGAGCAAATGTCAGTTTGTACCTGCGTGCGGCATTAATGACGAAGGGTACCTTGGCAGCTCTACCCGGGGTGATAAAAATGCATCACAGAGCAATCATAAACCCCCCCCCCCAAAAAAGAAAGGCCGCATCGGCTCGCGCGCCTCCCATTTGCAAATGCCAAGCAGCATCTCGGCTTTATCAATTATGGACGAGAGAAGTGCGGAGGGATCGTATCTGATGACGCCGTTAGAGATGCACGGCAGGAGGTGATGCACTGCCAAACTAAAAGCACCTTCAGGAGCGATTTAGCCGTGTGTTGATTCCTAAAGCCGTACATCTCCCTCCAGGAAGACGGTGTGTCTTTGGAGCGTAGTTTGAGGTGAAACAAGTTCCCTGTTCGTGCAGCCGATCACCAGCCCCTCCTCTCAAGTCTTACAAAGCACACAAACGTTGAATATTTATTAAAACTCCCGAGAAGGCGGCGAAGACTCACCTGCAGTGAACAGAGATGGGCCCGTCCTGTCCAAACTGCTCCTTCGTTTTATGAACCTGGCCGATGAAGTCGATGAAGCCCTCCCCGGATTTGGGGACGCCCTGCTCTGGCCAGTCAGTAAACTGGAACTGCCTGACTGTCCTGGACTGGCCATCCTGCAGGGACAGGGGACAGACAGTGAGGACACACAATGGAGTACAGCCCTGTCACTACTAATACGTGTTTCCCAGGCTTATGTGAGGACATCCTAACCTTTGACCATTGAAATCACAATCTGGGATCTGTTTAAGAGGAAAAAGCCTGTTCAGTGAGACTTTTAAGATCCTTGAGGCAAAACAACAGTTCAGTTCTTCTTTAACAATTAGAGCTTTTCCTCCAAAAGAACCAGGGGCTAGTTGGGTGCGTCAGGAGGTCACTGCATCAGCAGCCAGCCCAGCAATGAAGCAATGACTTGGTGCCTGCTCAGCGCCGGTATTTAGCACCGGTAGCCAGGGTCCAAACAGCACCAGCTTGGAACTAGCACTAGCACCAGCTCGGTGAAAATGAAACTTTGACGTATGAACGGTGACAATACTACAGATACACAAACAGGGACAGTGTGTCCTCTCCTCTACCCCCAAACTCAATTGTCTCGGTTTTCTCCCCTGTCAGTCTGTCTGTGTGTGTGTGTGGCATGAAGTAGGTGCTACTTAAAGCTAATCAATAGTGTATCTGCCATGACAAGCGTCTTCTCCCACACACCATGCTGAATAGGATAATCCTGCCATGGGATCGATGAGCGACCTGATGGATGGAGCGGGGACGGCGGACGGGACGATGAAAATTGAAAAGAAAAGAAAAAAAAAAACCCTCGGACGAGACATGCCTGGGACACAACATGTCGGCAACAATTTAATGTTGTATTGATTGTTGTAATCTTGTTTTAGAGGCGGAGCTCGAGTGAACTTCCTTCCGATGCAAACACAAAGCATTTCAATAGATTCTGACTCTCAGGTGGTTTCACACCAGGAGGAGATTGGTCAAAAGAAAAGAAAAAAAAAACCCTCGGACGCAGACATGCCTGGGACACAACATGTCGGCAACAATTTAATGTTGTATTGATTGTTGTAATCTTGTTTTAGAGGCGGAGCTTTAGTGAACTTCCTTCCGATGCAAACACAAAGCATTTCAATAGATTCTGACTCTCAGGTGGTTTCACACCAGGAGGAGATTGGTCTGAGAGAGGAGGGGATTGTTGAGTCTGCGAACAGTCGATACCTGTGTCCCTGAGAAAAACGCTCGAACGAGTCGTCTCGCAGACAGACAACAAATTTGTGAAGAATGCGAGAAATGTTTCTGCGTTCGGAGACGGGCCGTCTGCCCGGTGCTGCGGGTGACTACGCCAGTTGGGTTTTCATCGCACTGACACTTTCCTCCGTCCAGCAGACTCCGGTTTGGACGCGATGTGTCATTCTCACTCCTTCGCCTTTCGTTCCTTCACAGGCACAACTCAATCAACACTCGACTGGGAGGATAACTTGTGTGGACAGACTAACAGATTAACAGACCAGTTCAGAACTGGTCCGGACACACTGAAGCCAGAGATCCCATTACCAGTGGACAGCAATGATACAGATGTGTCCCCGTGGCAGAAAGAGAGCAAACAGCTTCAGCATGGACCAAATGAATGAACTGGATCTGACCAATCATTGTCATGTTGGGGGGGGGTTGTTATGTCAGTGGCAAACTAAAATCTACACGCGGACACAGAGAGGCGTAGAAAAGCATTTAAACTCCAGCAGGTCAGACACATCAGCCGGGGAGATGGCGCTTGACGGATTTGTGTTCACGCAGCGAAGATAATGTGGTGAGATGAATACAAACCGCATGTTATGATGGGAGCGCTTGGATCGCTCCACACATCCGAGAAACAAATACCAGCTGTTTGCGTGAGGTCTCACTGTGAGCGCCTGCTCCAGCTGAAAGCAGAGCGCGCTGGAGATTCTGAAGCTGTAGCCCTTGATCGCAGACCGCCCTCGCCGGCTGCCTCAGCTGAGACCTCAACACATTGGATCATCGGCGTTAAATAAACCAAATGTCAGCGCTCCTTTAATTTGGCGGGGACCATAAAAAACAGGTCATATATCTATAAAACGAGCTCTTAAAAATAAAATATGGACTTCCTCCGACACCTGTGTCAAACATGACATCAGCATCGTCCTCCGAGCCGAGTAAACAAGCACGAATCACGGATGCTGGCTGGTTTGGCATGGTGCTGCAAGCATGCTAAACTCAGATGGTGACTGAATGTATGGTTTATATATTATATAGCTTTATATTTGGAGGGATATACATAATCTGTCTATTGAATCCTTCGCTCGGTCTGAACGTGAACTCCTGCGTGGCAGAACGCCGCCGTCTTATCTGTTGACACGTTTCCACATGGCCGCCACGGAGATGCCGTGTTCTGCACTTTTTCATTTTACTTGACAAATGCAGTGATTTGAAAAGCGACGAGTTAAGCCGCGTGTGCCGAGTCTCTTTGTGCCACACGTCATGTCTCTGCTGCTGTTTTATGACGCGTCGCATGTTTTCTTTCTTCCCTCGCCTTTTGTTTTTCATCTCGAAAAAAACATTGTGCCTCAGCAAGGGGATTAAAAATGAAAAAAGGGGGCAGAGACAACAACACAATAAACCCCAGCACGCTAAAGAAAGAGAGGCGGGGAAAAAGGGAAAAGAGAGGAGGAAAATTTAACACACAACCTGAGGGCCCACGCGGTGTGTCAAATTGTGTGATTAAATACGTGACTGGCTCGCAAGATGTGAGTGCTGAGGCGTGGAGTCTGTGCTATTACTGCGCAGAGGCACACATCAATGGGGATCGTATGTATGATTGTATGATACGTGTTGTTAAATGCAGCTTACGCACACATACACACAACGTGCGCACACAACCTGTAAAATGATGTTAAGGGCTTAGAAATCTGTAAACATACATTCACATACAGGTATCTGTGTGTGTGTGTGTGTGTGTGTGTGTGCATGCACCTAACTTTCAGTTGCACACATCAAACACGCAACCTTTCCGTGTTTGGTGAAATATCTCTAACGCCATCGGACGCTTTGATGATCTGGGCCCTGTTAGAGTGCACGTGTGTTGGGGGTATTCATGGAGAAACATATATATATGTATATATTTATATGTGTTTCAGATTTTGCTCATCTTTCACAGGGTTATGTAAAAGTGCGTGTGTTGGATCATGGTATAGCAGCTTAAACAGCGTTTGAGTCTCATTTCCACACGGTGGTTACTGTGTCTAATTGTGTGTGTGTGTGGAGATACAGGTTTTAAAGAGAGTTACTTCATCATGAAGTCACCATGACATTTCGAGTGGAAACCCATCTAATTCTAGAAGAGACCACTATCTCAGATCTGAGGATCTGAGTAAAGTTATGTGATTTACTTCCATTTCTCTTTTTACGTGATTTTCTTTCACTGAACCTGCTTCGTCTTTACTGGACAGGTCCGCTGGTTTCTGTGACCCTGAGAGTGGGAATAAACTGGAGAATCATTTGTGATTCTTACCCTGGCGTCTGTGACCTTGAACTCTCGGAGGATGTACTGGGGCATGTTGTACTCGGCCATGGGGTCCACTACGAAGTACTGGTACCTGGCAGAGCGCTCAGCCGGCCAGTACTGGTGACACTTTTCCTGTTGGAGCAGGAGGACAAATTAGATTTGTTCCTCTGATACAGAAGAACATGGCTCCTGTCTGTGCGCTGGAGTCGTACCCGTCCCATCTCTCTCAGTTTGGTCAACATGACGACAATGGTGGAGTTGTTCTCCCAGAGCATCCTCCAGAAGTCTTCTGTGGTCTCGGCCAGAGGGCCCTGTGTGGCGATGTAGGCCTTCTGTTGCCTGCAGACACAGTGATACCACATCACGCATAATGGAAATCATTTTGTCTAACTTTAGCTACACCAGTGTTCAGTTAAGTAGCTCAACTGTTTTTTAGGGCTTTTCCACCAAACAGTGGTGCTAGTGCTTAGTAGGTTCTAAGCCCATTCTTCCTAAGAACCTAGTTGGTGCTTGCTCTGGCCCAGGAGCGAGTTACGCACCAGTATTTCACACCTCGGGCTGGTGGAAGCGGAAAGAACTGGTTCCAGCTCAGGCACTCATACGCAGCTAGCACTAGCACCAGCTCAGTGGAAAAGCCCCATTTGTCTTTTCCTGCGCCAACAACAAAAGGTTGTGATGTGTTTACTCTGTTTTCCACCCACCTGTATCCATCAATGAAGCTGGAGTTGATGTAGTCGGATCCTTCCAGGCCTCTGATTGGCTGCAGGCAGACGCGCGTGGTCTCGTAGGGCATGATGTTGACCAGCCGGTTCTTGAATTTGTTGCAGGGAAGGTTGGCACTGATGAAGCGCGACGTGTGGGCTTTGGAGTTGGCCAAACGCTGGGGACACAGAGACGCAGAGCGGGTGAGTGGACGAAGGGAGAGGAGGAGGACGAGAGAGGAAGGACAAACGCACAAAGTGTGGAAATGAGAGGTATGGAGGAGGAGGAGGAGGAAAAGAGAGCACAGTGGATTGGATTGGCAGAAGGCATGGACGTTACAAGTGGAGAAGAGGAGGCATGAAACGAGACGGAGCAATGGAGGAGCAGGAGAGGATGATAACAGGAGGAGAAAGGGAGGGAGGGAGGGAGAGAGGGAGGACAGGTGCGAGGCAGATAAAGAGAGGGAGAATATCAATGATGGAAAGTAATAAAGCGCACCCAATCTAATCTGATCTCTCACCAGCTCTCCCGATGATGGCACAACTTCAAAGGGCCATTGTTTATCGAAAATATTTTTTATCAGAAACTCGATCCCCTCCTGCGACTTGTGGGGTCGTGCAGGGTCACAGGCAGTGACGGAAAATCTGCCACACGCCAGGCTAACAAGCTTCTGGATCAAGACTGAACCAAACCCAGAACTGGGTCACCAGCGCCTTTGATAATGGCAGGGTAGTGTGTGTGTGCACAGAACACAGACTCACACAGAGATGTTCAGAAAGACAAACACACACACACACACACACACACACACACTCAAAATGAAAAGCTGTACAGCCACATCATCATCGTTATAAGGACCTCAGTGGGAGTTTGTGGGTCAGCAAGACTTACAACTTCCTTCAGTGCCTCAACAAAGGCTTTGTGTGTGTGTGTGTGTGTGTGTGAGTGCTTCAAATGGAAAAAACAACCCAGTCAGATTACTTGGGGCCCTCTCAGCCAGACAGAAGCATGACGCACTGAGGACACTCTGAGCTGCAGATTATATTTCCTGAACTTCTCAAAACACAAAGTCAGAGGGTCCCTCCTTGGCCCTCAGTGGAAACCTAGTCTCAGCGGCCATCTTTCCCTTTGAACTGACCTCCACGTTCTCTCTCTCCGGCCCGGGAGAGAGCCAGTGACCAGCAGGAGATCAGTTCTAACATGTAGAACACACTAACCAACATAAGGTGTTGTCTTCCTGAAAGAAGACGGTCCATGAGATATTTGAGGAACAGCCACCATCTCCTACTATTCATCTTCGTCATCCTCCCTTCCTTTCATCCGTCCATCCTGTCCCCACTTTGATCTGTGTTTCACAAAGGCACCTGGCAGGGCTAACCACCCAACCCAACCCCACAGTGGGGGCAGGGACCAGGGCCAGACCTGGCAACCCGTCATCCACCGGGGGCAGAAAAGCCCTAGGGGTGACTCTGGTTGGTTGCCAGTTCTATCTCAAATATAGAACAGTCTATTTGCTAAGCGGAAAGATACGAGAGCGTTTACATCACAACAAAGATGGCAGATTTTGACCCTGATGTGCCCTGACTCAAAAAACTGCCTTAATAATTCATGTGATTAAATAAACATCAATATCTGATCGCACTTTATTATTTATACTTTCCCAAGAAAGTATCACGTGACCGCATAAATGATGTGTAGGATGTAAACATGGATGTACCTAGAATTCCAAACCATGCCTTTAAACTTCTTTCAGTTTAGACGTCATCACTTCTATTTGGAACTGATTCTGAGTTCTTGTTTGTGTTCAGCTCCCGACTCTAGAAATTGCTCTTTTCCTTTTATTTTTTTCTATCTGTGTTGTGATTGGTGCCCCGTGTGCTTCAGAGAACAAATGTCTTCTGCACATCTCTCTGAGTGTCCTCGCTAGCTGCGCGCGAGCCACAGTCTGACAGCTTCACAACAAGCTTCTATTTGCCGGCTGAACTCCGGCGAGTCCCGTCAGTTACAGACACACGCACCTGGCAATGACAGAACCTCACCGCCGTCGCCGTAACGCAGTGCTCTGTCCAACCGCCTCCTCTGTGCCAAGTTAGCATACAGTCGTCCCTTTGTTCATTAGCCAAACATTCCTCCCTCTGCTGGCCCGGCCATCCACCTACATTTGTCATCATCAAGTATTAATTACTCGGCTCCCCCGCCCCTCCTCACAGACACCTCTCCTCGCCATCCTGACTGCGGCGTGCGGACGTTATTAATTCCTCTTTGACTCGCGATGCCGGCTCAGCACTATCCCCATTACGGATGGCGATGGAGATTCCATCACCGCTGTGCCCCCGTGAGCGGGAAAGAAAGAAGCTCACCTGCACCGTTACTGCGAAGGAAGGATGAATGATGGTTTGAGAGTGAGCATGTGTGAGCTTCAAGGTCAGCAGGAAGTGAGGCGGCTGCAGCTCAGGTGAGTTTATACCTTGATGAATCTCGAGATCTTTAATGGAGATCTATGTAAACACCTTTGCTTTGTCATGAATTTCTCTTACGCTCTCTTCTTTCCCCTCAAACCTCGACTCTTTGCTGCTTTCAGCCCAAACTCCTTTGTGCCGGATTAAACGCCCTTTCTTGGGTTTAGCCATTTCCCAATCCTCAGAAATGAACATTGCACACTGGCAGTTAAGGGTTTAACATTTCCCTTTGCAAAAAGATTCTGATTCAGTACGGTGTGTCTCTAAGTGAATTCATTATTGAAGCGAGTTCTGGAAATAAAGGGGATTTGCCTTCTGAGTCCATGTTCGATCCCATTACCTGGGCAGCATATAGACCGACAAACAGCTGCCAGCTATGGATGGCAGGTTTAATCTATATTCCACTTACCTGGGGCTGAAAGGCATTACATCGTCCACAGAAGTGTCTTTATCCCAAATGCTGAACAGTACACTGTGTTTATTCAGGGTTTGAGACGCCCCGCCTGTCTCTCTGAGTACTCTCTGTCAACTCACGCCTCACTGAGCGTGTCTTGTCCAGTCTCCTCAACTGGTTTTACAGTTTCTTGCCAGAAACACAGTTGATGGTCAATAACGACGTATTTTGTTCGAATCTTAAAATGCAAATAGCTGCATCCAACATATCTTGGAGGGGCGGAGCTGGCAGCGCTCCTCTTTTAAAAATGTATAATTGCTGGGCTTAAGGTGTCCAAACCCTTAATTCCAAAAAGTGAAGCCATGATATCTGAAGTGATTTGAATTTTGTCTTTCACATTTTTAAAATTATTATTATTATTATTATTATTATTATGTATTAATTAATTTTGCGAGCCTTTGCACATTGTTTTCAGATTGCACATTCTGTTTTGTATTTATTGTACTTAACTGTAAATAGGTAGGCTTTTAAGAGTATTTTTTTTTATCCTTAAAAAAAAAAAAATCTTAGTTAAACTTTTTCTGCTTTCACTGAGCTGCTGTAAATGTGTTTCCCCCATGGGGCAGGAATACAAACGTTCTATTCTATTCCATTAAATTAAATGTATAAATTAATACATTTTCATTTTTCTCAGCATAATTACACAGGGGGAAAACATTTTGATGAACAAATTGTTCAATGTTGGACCTGATCAGCTGCAGCATGATTGATGTTGAGGGGACTATTGAGAAAATACAAAATGGAGTCACCTCCCACCAAGTAAAGGCGGTCAGTGCCATGACTTACTGTGGAACCCCAAAATTAACCAAATGTAATGTCAAAGACTCTGTCATGATTTAATCCTGAGAGAGTGAGAGAGCCGTAGCTCCAACAATGGAGCAGCGTGTTACAGCAGCTACCTTGAACTCCAGCTCCATGCCGGTGACGTGCTCGCCGCTCTCCACCTGCGCCAGCTTCTGGATGTAGGAGTAGAGGCTGCGGGCGGCCACCTCGGTGTTGCCGCAGGCCACCGCCTCCAGCAGCGCGTCGTGGATGAAGCTGTACTGGTCCTCCGTCTGCACCATGTAGTTCCGCTGAGAGCGCATCAGCGTCACGTGGCCGTAAATGTCGACTGTCTTCTCGTGCTTGATGCGCTCGAGCATGGCGTCGATGACGATGAAGCAGCCCGTCCGCCCCACACCCGCACTATGGGAAGGAAGGAGAGAAGATGGAGGTTTTAAAGAGGCTCATTAAATAGAAATGGATTCCTCCCTTGTTCTTATTTCAAGGGTCTCATCCATTCACGGCGCTGTGGCCATGAATTCCTGTTTACCTAATACTAAGCTCCTGCCGCATTTATGCTGTAGATAATTGTAATTTACTGTTGTTCTCGCTGCTAAAATATTAAAGCACAAGGTGATTATGTATGTCCACTAATGCTTGTAAATTTGTTGTGGCATTACGGCTTAAATAATTAAGTAGCAGACCGCAGCAGAGGGATGCAGTGATACCTAGAGAGGAAACACACAAACAACAGGAGAGTGAGGGGAGCTGTCGAATTTCAGCCTTGGACTCACAAGGCTTCTTATCTTGGCCAAGAAGGAAGGTTTCAATTTGAATAAGCCATTTGAGAAATATCGCTTGTAAAATGAGGACGGGTTAAGGAGCAGAAAAGGGAGAAGCAGGGAAAATGGGAAAGGATTACTGAAAGGCTTTTTACAAAAGAGGGGAGGGGGGGGCGAGGAGGAGAGACTGAAGGGGGGTGGGGCTGCATTTAAGAGAACGATGATGTGACCAATGGAGAAAAGAAAAGATGGAGGTCTGGTAAGAAAGAGAGTGTGTGTTATGTAATGAATCAGAGCAGATAAACAGAGGAGTCGTCCACGCATGCACACACACACACACACACACACACACTCACCTGCAGTGGGCGATGATGGGGCCGGCATCAGGCGGGTTGCAGGTCTTTACTCTGCGGAGGAAGGCCAGGAACGGGGTGGGGTACTCTGGCACGCCGTGGTCAGGCCACGCCGTGAACTGGAACTGACGAACCTCCCGCTTCTCACTGGAGCCGTTCTGGAAAACAAATTCAATTCAATTTCGATTTAATGTCACATACATTTTAGACATACAAGTAAAACAACAGAAATACAGTAAAACATATCAAAAAGGTGTCCAGTAGTGTAATGAACTTGTAAAGTGAGTTCAGCTTATTTATTTATTATTTGAATAGAGGAGGGTTGGACGTGGTGGAGTAGTTTGGACTGGCTCAATAACTGACCGGGGTTCACTGTCTTACAGTATTATTCATCTTTTCTATGCGTCTAAATATATCTGCTGAAGGGCGGCGATGGGTTGGTCCTTAATGATTTTTGTCTCTAATTCCGTCAAACATAATCCAGCAGACCTTTTAGCACTGACAGAGCTGGGCATCGAACCACTGACCTTCTGTTCAGTGCATCAAACGCTCAATTGAACATGGAACAAACCAAACTTTAAATTACACAGTTCAGCCTCCAGCACAGCAGCTGTGTGTGTGAAGTCACTGATCAGCTGTGTACCTGCAGCTCTGTTACATACCCACCACCCAACATGTGCACGTTTAAACCACTGCGCTCTGAAAATAGATTCTTGGTAAAGCGTCTGTACGTACAGTTTAATCTTCCTCTGGGATGCCGATCGTACGATAAAGTGTGAGTGTGATCGTTTCTGCGCTGGACGGTTCTAGTGCTCTGCTGTCTCACGGCAGCTGGGCTCTGAACATCTGCAGATACACGCAGCAAACGCCCACATGACACGGCTCCCTGTCAGCTCCCATGTCAAACTCGACTCTCAGCCCATCAAAGATGCAGGCTGGGATCCAGGGGAAGGTTTGGAGAAGGATGAGTAAGAGGGAGGCTTGCATAATTCTGTCGTCTCCTCTCAGAAGAGTCCTCTAATGGAGGTGCTGTTTGCATTTCAATGCAGTGCCTCTGCTTGCCTGACAGAGGGACTGTTTTCCTTGCAGAATAAATGAATAAATGAGTGTGGTAATTAAAAGCAAACTGACCTACTTCTTATTTCCTTTGTTTTTTTTCCCCTTTCTGTTTTTGACATCTCTGCACTTAATGCTGTGCACACACGACTGGAGCGCCGTTGTTCCCTTTCAAATGTCAATGTTCTTGCACAGAATTCTGCACCAGTGCAGGACACACGTACACACGAATGTGTGGGTTTCGGTGTGTTCGTGCATTTGCTGCCAGTGGGAAAGGCTCAGGGAGAAATCCCAGTGATGAGGAGGGAGCTGCCAGTATCTTAGTATCTGCGGCGTCACTGGCTCACCATGGTGGTCTGTCGGCGCTGACATCAAGTGACGCTGTCGGGTTAAGAGGGCAAACCCTGCGAACATCTGCTGACGGCTCCCATTACGGCCGCAAGTGACAACAAGTTCACGTCATGTTGTGTGTGACATCATCTTTACGTGTGCCGACCGAGGTGTGTAAACACGTGTTCGGGCTTTTCCTGCTTCCGAGCCTGAGCTCATGGTTTTGGACATGTGAGCTTACACACATGTGCATATCGCTTCCTCTTAGTAATGTTTCATGCGTTTTGAGACTGCATATTCAGTGACTGTGTGTGTGTGTGTGTGTGTGTGAATGCGTGCTTGCACAGACCCATCAGAGCAGTCTGCCAATTATGTGTATTGAGTCTCTGCTCACTTTACCAAAGTGCTCTAATTTGGCAGACGCACATAAACAGATGATCGAGCGAGGCAGGAGAGAGCTGCACACGGTGACAAGGACGGACCGGGAAGACATATATCTGTCCACAAATGTTTACCTTAAAGGGACCAACAGCGGACGGTCTACATGTCTGGATCAGTATGAGTGGTCCAGCTGAGCCTCTGTGCTACTTTACAGGTGCTCTACTTTCCACTTTCCCAGAGTTTTATTTGACGTTTTGATATTTATAACATAATATATTTGTGGTTTTCACTATCAGAGATATTCTCAGAGCTCCTCTCCTGTGTTCCCCACGGCAGTGCTGACAAATATTTCTGCTTGTGGGGAAAGATGTAGGATGAAATGTTGGTTTCCTGACATCCAGTTATTTTGTTTGGTGTCAATATCTTTTAATCAGAGCCAGAGAATCAGAGAAATACTTAAGCTCCATTTGCTCCAGCCAGATAATTGAAGTTCATCCAGACCAAGACTACGACAATAAATTCATGAATTAATAAGAAGGAGTTTATAGGAAAGGCTTTTAAAAAATATACTATAAAATAGGAAAAAAATAATACAAATAAAAACATTAAAGAAAAAATAAAAATTTAAGAAAAAATATTGGATGACAGACTGAGGACATAGAATGTTTATTTATATGTCATAAATAAACAATAATAAAACAATAAACCACACAAAGTCACTGAAGGCTGCTTTTAGGGCAGATTTTGAATATAGATTTGCAGCTGCTTTACATCCAGAGAGGTTTAAAAATCTTAATTTCTACAAATCTCACCATGCGACCTTTGCAATAAACTCAAAGGCTATATTTTATGTGTGTGTGGACAGACAGAGAATTAAATCATCTCACCTTGTGCAAGGAGAACGTGCGGACGCAGAACGTGGCCAGCTCTATGGTGTCCAGCAGGGTGACCTGGGTCATGCCGTAGGTTTCTGTGCCACGACTGGGCCAGTACTGGTCACACTTGATCTGCCGGAGGGGGAGAGAAAGAAGGACGTCACTTTCTGACAAACGACGCCTCCTCTAACAAACACAATCAGGAGCGGCGAACATTCGAAGCCACTCTGCGGCTCGCACTCTCGTGCGGCTCGTGAAGCGGAGCCTCCCGACAGAAACACCGGGGTGGCTGCTCGCTGTGTCACATCTGAGAAACAGCACAGTGTACAGAGAACAGATATGACCGACGTAACAGCATCTCTGCTGTTCGAATCAAACATGTTTACAGGTCAGCCGTCAGGGCTGCGTCTCAGGCACGTTAGCGTTCTTAATTCAGGATCTATCTAAGGCTCTGCTAAGCACTGTAAAGCGCTGAAGATGAAGCCCCGGCTCCTGCGAGCCCGCTGCTTCATAAAGATTCCTTCACTATGGGCTGTGACGTGCCGGCGGACACCTGATGAGACGTGACAGCTACTGAGGGAGATGCGCCGCTCTCCTGCTTTCTCTCCCATTTCCTGCTCGAGCTGACACTCGCGCTCCGCCGGTCGCTAATCCTGATCACGTTTGACAGCAGAGGAGCGCGCACGTCGGGACGGAGAACAGGTAAACAACTGGAACGGCAGGGATAGAGGGAGAGAGAGTGGAGACACCTGGTGTTGACACAGGCCTGAGTTGACAGGATGAAACATCGGAGCTGGCTTTCTGACACTGAAGTCCAATAGATGTATCCCAAGAACACGCTCACGCCATTTTGGTTTCTTTTATGGCTCGTTGTTGCCGAAGTGAATTTCCAAATGTGCAGCGTGCGCTTGGTAAACAGGTGCGGGTTGACATAATGAGAAGCTGTTAGAGGCAAATGGGACTGATATGCTACCGTCGAACACTTTCCTTAACAGAGCTCTCCGCTGATCCGCCGTTATCGCAGTGAGAGTCGCCGTTATTTCTACTACATTTGCTGATTTGAATCTGATAGTTTGACGATGGTTTCAAATGGTGCTGTTGACTTCTTGCTCTGAAACTTTGATGTCGCAGACGTGAGGCTGAGTCCACTGGATGTCAGCGTACGAAAAGAAAATTGAAACAAAAGTGGATGAGTGCGATTACGCTCTTACATTAATCAACCAATCACATTTTATTTATATAGCCACACAGGGCTTCACAGAGTTCAGAGCATGTGGGCAAGGCTCTTAAATCGTATTCCTCCCTGATGAAGATGGTTTGTGGTCACAGGTGCTGCGAGGACTCTCAGCCTCTCTCGCTGCTTAAGTTTTAATTTTAGCGTCTCGCTCCATGTGGCTGTGGAGAACACGCAACAGATCTCCAGCTGCAAATAAGACGAGAAGTCTGTAAAGACCATCCCGGTGGACGCAGAGTCTAACTTATCAGAAGTGCATAGGTACACAGTCTTTGTATTAACTCGGTTTTATCAGCCTCCTCGGCTGTTTCCCCGACCACGTTCACACTTCCACTCCGCCAATGACATTCAGGTGTGCAACTGGGAAATCAGAGCGACATGTGGCTATTTTCAGCCATTGGTTCTTGGGCCTGGGTGTCACGCAGCAGTGACTTGATTTGGAGGTTAAGTTAAAAAACAGTTAAAGTGGTTTGTCAGGCCACTGGAGGGAGGCTTGAAAAAGAAACCCAGAGCCGTGGAGCACGCTTACCCGCGACTTCTCCTCCAGTCTGGTCATCATGACCACGGTGGCCGCCCTCTGCTCCCACACCATCCTCCAGAAGTCTCCGAACGTCTCAGGCAGAGGACCCTGGGTGGCGATGTAGGCGTTCTGCTTCCTGTAGCCGTCGATGTAGTTGGCGTTGATGTAGTCGCTCCCTGTGATACCTGGACGCAGAGAAGAACGTTTCATCCTTCAGTTTGACGCAATCCGCTGAAATAACTTACACCCTGACCCCGTGTCCCACACAACACACGCGTGGAGAAGTGAGTTACTTATGTAATGCGTCCTCACAGCTTTGTGCTGGTGAAACAAGTTAAAACCGGCTGAGATCAGATAAGACTTTGGAACTGTCCAGAGACAAATGGGGCTGTCTCAGATCCTGTCAGATTAAGGGCCTTGAAATATTACAGGTATTACTCCTTCCCAGTATTTGCTGGAGAAGTATTGCAGCCTTTCACACACGTCATAATGAAAGAAACCTGTTGTTCCATTTTGAATCCATGAAAATGAGCTCTTCTGCTGCTTCTTTACGGTTCTGTGGCTGTGGCTTGGCGTTCCTTGGATGATTTACCACCAACACCACCATGGCACTGTGACTGAAGATGGAGAACAACAGCACCAGCGACCATCCCTCCCACCCCACCCGGCGCTCTGTCACGCCGGCTCCACTGAATCGCCCTGCGAGGAAGCTCCGTCTGCGTTTGCTGCATGGATGAACGTGCACTGACAGCGTTCAGATGCTAGAAGGACGGCGCCCGGCAGCAACTGTCAGTGTCCTGTAGCGTCCTTTAAAATGTCTGCAACAGCTAATGGGCACTTTATAGCGAGAATGTGGAATTAACGTCCGCTGCAGCAGCTGCTGCAGTCGCTGTGTGGAGGAGCATGTGCAGTTTGCTCCATTTACTGTATCGTCAGGACTGGTGAGTAGAGAGTGTTAGAAAGACCTGGTAGCATAGCGTTAGCAGGCAGGCTAGCGAACGTGTGAATGTTCCTGTGTGTGTGTGCGCATGACATAAAACTAAGAAAACTTGAGTTGTGTACCTGACGGACAACCCCTCCAGATGGGGGTTTACTGTAGCAGAGGGCTGGACAGTAACAATCTGGACATCCAGGCTACGTAAAATTCATACTCGCATTCATACTATAACTGGTTTTTAGACTTTCACTGAAGTCTGCAGTTTGAACAGGACAGTCACTGGGATTGGCTCCACCCCTCGTGACCCAGTGATGGGCAAGCAGCTGAAAATGAATGAATGAATGAACTCAGGATGAAGAAGACATCGTAGAGGACATTGGATTGAAAAGAACGTGATTGAAGCTCTTTGGCTCTGTCTCCTGTCGATCCAGACGCCATCGCTCAAAGTTGTCTTCCAGTTTTCTGCCACCCCTCCCTTATTAATTCTCAGAAAAAGGTTTTAGCCGAAAGCTAATCTCGCCATTAGGGTATGCATCTAACGTGTCGTGTGACAGTGATGCGACAGAACATCACGCGTCTTCTTCACTTTAACCAACTTCCACCAGCCAGTTGGAAAAGAGACTCCAGTGCCGGAGAAGTCGCGTCTCTTTGACTGACGTCTCCTCGCTCGAGCGAAACAATGAAACACTCGACTGGGCTAATCTGAGCGAGGAGGCACGGTGAGGACAACAAGCTGGGTGCAGAGGAGGAGTGCGATAGAGAACGAGGGAGCAAGAGTGGTGGAGGACAAAGAAAAGAGAGGGGAGATAAAACAACAGTGAAGGAAGAATGGAAATTAAGAAGCAAAAAGAAAGGCAAATGTCATTAAAAAGGAAACCACATCACCCAATCGGAGTGCGGTGCCTTGGCTTTAGTCATAGCTAAGTGAACAGAGGATGGCGGCGTGCATGAATTGTTCTCCTGCTTCAACTAATGGCAAAATCACTGCAGTGTAAAATAGAAATTTCAGACTTGATTAATTTATGTATTTATGGACGAGGCATTTTTCCCCGGGATGATTTGGTTCCGCATGTTTCCGTAGCCTCAAATTGGCCCGACTATTGTGAGATTTGGAAACGGAGGTGCGGCATTTCGTTAGCTCACACAAAAGCAAAGCACTAAGGAGTTCTGGCACCGGCGTGAGGAGGAATCGGCCGCTCTCGTGGAGACGCGACGCCAGAACAATGTCGGCGGTGAAGGGTGACTACCTCTGACAATGTCCCTTGAGATTTAGGAGTCGGAGAGAGAGATTTTCTGGCTCAGAGCCGCTCAGCACTGAGTCTATGGGCAGTTAGAGGGAGTCATGAGAGGACGACTGATCTGATGAGACAAACGGGACAGTGGAAACACTGGTTCACATGCTGGGACACTCTCAGAGTGGGGGGTGGGGGTTTGGCTGGGCTAAAGATGAACACGTCCTTGCCTCACTCCCAGAAATAATCTGATTCCAGGAAGTCGAGCGGAGAGAAGAACTCCGTTTAGCCTCCAACGAAACTCAGTTTTGTTCTATAAATTCACAGTTTCCTGGGAATCGAGACGAGCTGAACTAAATCTGAACCTCAGACGCTGTAAATTATTTCCACGTTATCTCTCATGCTGCTGTGTGGAGTCCAGACTGTTAGCGGTGCTCTCTCTGTTCAGTTTTTGATCATCTGGTCCACACCAGTGATTCTGTCCTGTACTGGTATCAGTTTCAGCCCATCTGCTCTCGTGTCTGTTTAGCACAAACTCCTTATTACTTATATCTATAAACCCAGATGCTCAAAATGGAAGGCAGCGTGCCATCATGTGGTGGTGGTGGCGGGGCGCGATGTGAGGTTTTGTCTTGACTTACTGTCGATGGGAGCCAGGATGACTCGGGAGTGGTCGTAGGCGATGACGTTGGCGTAACGGTTTTTGGGCTTGTTCACCTCCAGGTTGGAGTGTTCCCAGGTGAACTGCTGGCCCGGATCGATGGACTGAAGACAAGCAGAGACAAACAGAACAGACACATGGAGGAAATCAGAGGAGCAGCAGGTGTAATTCAAAGTGAAAATGATGGTAGGAATAAGAGGAGAGAGAGAGAGAGAGAGAGAGAGACTGAGTCACATTTTAAAGCCGCAGCTTCTACTTCATCAACATCATTAATGTGGTGGCTACATCTGGACAGAGAACAACACTGATGAAGGCGGCGGCGGCGGGGAGGGTGTGGAGCTAGTCCTGATGCCTGCCTCTTTATAAAACCACGTGCTCTGTCAGGATAATTAAATATTCCATTACGTGCGCGTGTTTGCTTAGAAGCGCCAGGCGCTCTGTTGGTGTGGCGACGCAAGCTTGATGGATGTCCGCAGAATTCAGAATTCAGTGCGGGGCTTAGCAGAGACACTGAAGTCCAACATGTACAGTCATTACTGCTTCTCTCTCTTTCATCCTCTCTCTCTCTCTCTCACATTTCCCTCTTCAGAGTATTCCACAAGTCTTTGCCTCTGTCTCCTCTCCAATGGTTGAGTGTACGTACGGAAACATTGGTGTTCACGTCCATCAAACAATCAGTTCAACACTGGTGTGAATTTCAGGACCCGGTAGAAAGGGAACTGACTGCAACATCTTCGCGTAAAACCCTGAATACTCAGGCCGCCTTTTTTCCATTACCGTTTGTACGTGAAATGATCTCCTCTTCATCTCCGCTCTCCAGCTGTGATACTCGGCGCTCTCTCCCCTCACTGCATCCCCATCATTAACCGAGCCTCCCCACCTCATCTCTCTCTCTCTCCACTTTCCTCTTCCTTCCATTCCTCCCTCACATCCCGCCTGGCTAAAAACCAATCAGTCAAAGCCCCGTAGAGCTGCGCTTGGCAAGCCGGGGTCCCCGGACGAGCGGCCATTCATCAAGAAAATAACAAAATTAAAATTACACTTCTCTATTTAATTTGGTCATTTATTTTTCCTGTGGGGTGGTTTTGCAAAGGGGCAGGGGGGATGGGAGGAGAGGGAGGTGCTCTCTCTCTCTCTCTCTCAAGGCCAAGTAATTAGAAGTTGTAGTTGCAGCAAAGCATCAACTTTGACTTCATGTCTCCCGTCCCGTCCCCCCTGCCCCCACGAATGGAACACGCCCGTCCATTTGGTACACAGCCCGGATGTGGATTTATGAATAATAGATACCCAAGAAATACTGGATCGCTATGAGAAGTCATTATCCACCAACATCCACGGGCAGGCATGATGACGGCAATCTCTGCCGGCGTAGCTGCGTCCCACCTTCGCCTGGCGAGGCGACAGGCCCGGTGATTTAGGGATGGCGAGGAAAGGATATTGCTCGTATGCAAACGAGAGCTGATTCAGCGCTCCTGATTTCTAATCAACTCTGGTGTCATTTATAACCGCTGCGGCCTCAGAGCTCAGACAGCTCAGTTACTCCTCACACACACACACACACACACACACTGCTGAAGCCTGGCTGCTGTTGAGCGTTTCACCAAAATCAAGTTCTGTATAAAACAGCGGACTGTAGATCAGACGTAAAAGAAAGATCAATGTTGTGTTAACGACTTTGGAAGCTTTTATTTATTCCCCGACTGAACCATTCAACACAGTTCTGAGAGTAAATCTGTGAGCTCGCCTTCGCCCTGTAACTTCAAGCTTTTAATTTGGAAAATATATTTGAAATAGATTCATTATTCACAGTTTCAGAAGTTTGGCAACAGATATGTTTGTGTGTATGTTTATTTAATGCTGTTCTTGACTTACAGTGAGTGTACGTGCTGCTGTTGTCTGTGGGGATGTTTATGCCATGTCTGTCTATAGATATTTCTATTACTTATTTTTGCTCTTCCCTGATCTGCCGGAAACAAATTCCTTCCCAACGTACCTGGTCAATAAAGCTGTTTCTGGTTCTAATGTGTAACTAGTTCATTATCTATCAATAGAGAGTTCACGGTGTTTGTATTTTCCTCTGCTGAATAGACCTTTACTTGTTTTGTATGAGACACATTTCAGGTATCACAAAATAAAGTCTCATGATGCAGGTCTGGATGCATTACTGAGCCATTCTTCTATCGAGCCAAGAATTTGAGGAAATTGCATTTCGGAGCTCAGAAGAAAAAAATCTTGCAGAGTAGAAAATGACAGCTGTTTTGCTTTGCAGTGCTGAGGCAACAAATATATCCAAGGATCAAAGAGGCTGAGTGCGACGGATATTTCATTTATTTCACGACAGATTGTCAAAAACGCAGGGGGAGCTTTCAGGGGAGAAACAGCCATTTCCCCCCGGAGAGCAAAACGAGATCTTGTGTTTGTTACGATGGAAACACAATCAGACATAAATCAATACACGGGGAAAACTTTGAAAAGATTTTAACCTTTGGCCCGCTCACCTCGTATTCCTGCGAGAGCTTCAGGTTGTCGTTGGCTTTCAGCAGCTCAGTGTGCTCCGCCAGCTCCGAGATGGGGATGGGAGGATGATTCATCATACCTGTTGGCCAGTAAAACGGAGAGAACATTTCCCAGGAAGGAAAATTCATTAGTGCCGCAGACAGGACACGAGTTCCAAACTTAAAAATCGCACTGAACGCCAGTTCTGCGAGGATTTCTTGCTTACATAACAATGGACGTTGGGTTTTAGTGGTGAGAAAGCTTGTGCCGAACACGATGAATATCACACACAGTGAGACGCATTGACCGGTGGTGTTAAAGGCGTTTGATTTGACCAGGCCAGAGCTCGACGCAGTAAAAGCAATTGGACGGAAAGGTTCTGAATGTTTCCAGAGGCAAAGAAACCCAGAAGGACTCGTACATCCAGAGGAATTCTGAACAGCCCCAGTTGAAAATGACATAAGATGAAAATGGTTTTGATGGTGGAATCACAAGACAGGAACCCCCGACAGGCCCTTTTTTTTTAAAACTCTCTGGATCAATGGACTGCTTATGTTGACAAAAAAATCCATTGTTCTCCTCACTGAAGATTATCAAAAGCAACATCTCCTTTTAGCTCAGAGGAAAAAGAGGAAAAGCTTTTCAATGGTACTGACTCTTTAAGGATGATGCCACTTCAAACTTATTATGAGCGATCTTGTATTGTCTATATTTATTATTATTAGAATTACCTAAATTGTTTTTTAATAATAATTATTATCTAAATTATTTTTAAATAATAATAGTTTTAAAATAAATCCATATTTAATTTTCATTTTTTAAATTACCAACTATTCTACAATAGTGAGGATGAAGGACACGTCTATGGATGACGCCGTCACTGTGCTGCGATGGTTAGCACAGTTGGCGTAGCCACCAATGCTGTCCGTTGCGAGACGCTCCTGCTCGACCGGAGCCCTGACCTGGGTGACCACGTGAACGGGTGAGGTGGGGGTGGGGGGGTGGGGTTTAGGAGTGTGAGTGATGCTGAGTGACACAGTGAGCTGCTCCGTTCCAGCCAGCAAGCTGCTATTATTCCTATCTTGGTTCCCCCCCACAGTCTAACAAAAAAACGGCAATAAAAATAAATACTTTACAGTTGTACAGAGTACGTCCAATATGGTCTCCTCCCAAATCCTCCTGCCCTTTTATTCAAAGGATTTCTCTTAAAGAAGTATCTCCTCAGGAACTGGTGAGATTCATTTTTCTTTTTTCTGAGCTCCAATATCCACTCAATGCTGCTGCTGCTGCTGCTACAATATTATCAGTGCTGCTGTGCACTTCAGTCGCTAATCCATTTAGCAGCATAATGCTGAGGCCATGTAATGGAATATGGAGCAGCCATAGATTGTGGCTCTGTCCCTGCATGTGGCCTGGAAGGAAATACTTAATGCTTTCATAGTGAGGAGCCTTTTCTGTTCCCCCCGATTGACAAGGTCAAATGTTTGAAACCTCCTCACAAAATATAGCTAGCCTGACTTAATTGGCTGCACAAATCGACATAATCACATTAACCGTCCTCAGTATTTGTCTTTTGATGAAGCCAAATACCCTCCTCAGGATGTCAGTGGGTCACTGGTGTTTTGGTTGCTTTTGTTAACTTAAGAAGAAGAGGAGGAGGAGGGGGGGGGGCACGTCTCTGTGCCGACAGTCTTCATTAGCAACGGTAATTTATTTTACACTCAGGGAACAATGCAACAGCGTCAATTACATGAAGATGTATGAGGTGAGTGGAGACGACGCTGGAATGCATGACGATCTCCAGAAAATGAACAGACACAGCATGTTAGCAGACACGAAACTTCTTAATGGAGCATCTGAATGATGTTTGCTGAATTAACACGGATTTCAAACGACCCCCTTCTCAGCTCAACGTCTTGATGAAGCAAAACCAAATATTTATATTTATAAATATTTTAGTGAAAAAAAAAAAAACATGCGGATGTGTTTATCTGTACTTGAGTCTTCAGCGAGCTAACAAAGCGTGTGCAGATTGAGGTGGCACCACTTGAGGAGGAGAAGGAGTTATTAATCTCTGCTAGAATAGAGAATTCATAAGGACAGGCACAGAGGAGAAAAAAGGAGGAGAAAATGCTGCATATTAAATTTGGTAGCTCGTTTTCTTAAATTGAAAGAGAGAAGGTATCAGAAGCTATGAGCAAAAATAAGTTACTCTATGCAAATACTTTCTCCTTGTGAGAACAAGAGCGGGTTGTTTGAAGGGAGATCAAAGTGTGTGTGTGTGTGTGTGAATTTGAGATGAACTCAAACTATATCAGTTCCTCAAAGTTTGTGTTTACTGCCTGCATGTCTAAGTATCTGCTACAGATAGCGGTAGTGTGTTTACATCCGAATAACCCAGGATGCATTGCTGGTGGAGCAGGTTGAAGGTTAAACAAACCAGCGTTGGCAGAATGGCTTTGGGAACTCGTATAAAAACAATTTTGAATACCAGATATATATGTCACTTGAATTCGGTCTGCATGACAAAAAGCTAAAAAGCCTCTGTTTGTGCTTCTCTCTCTCTCCTTGCGTTCTCAAGACAAACGAGGGAATCATCCTCCTCATATTCATTCCACCATGTTCACCCATGAAAACATTCCCTGTAGAAACTGGGCGTAGCCTGTCGACCTGCAGTCCAGCAACGTCTCTCAAGGACAAATTATAACTACCCCCACCCCCCCACCCCCAGCTTGCATCCTTTCAGTTTCTACACTGCCCCTCCTCCTCTGCCCCACAGATTTTTTTTCCTATCCACGTACACACACTCATTTTTTCCGACCACAATCGACAGACAGCCTGATCAATAAACACAGAAAAACAAACTGGCCTCTAATTACATATTTCCAATCTCCCGATGCGCGGCTGATGTGCCTGAGAAGTGATTCTTTCGGATACGTCAAACAAGTGTCTTTTCAAAAAAAAAAATAAAAAGGCCTATTTATGACGGTTGCATATTTCCATATAAAAGGGAAGAAGTCTGTTGGAGGGGAAGCAAAGAATATAAAGAAGGGTGAGGAAAAAAAGGAGGTAGAGGAAACCCTGAAAGTTTGCTTTTTCTCTCCGATGGTTTTTGCAGAGAGCCGGGGGGGGGGGGGGATCAAATGTCGAGCCATTGTTTGCCACAAAAAGGAGGTAGAGGAAACCCTGAAAGTTTGCTTTTTCTCTCCGATGGTTTTTGCAGAGAGCCGGGGGGGGGGGGTGATCAAATGTCGAGCCATTGTTTGCCACAGCTCTAATTAATTCTGCTCGTTATCTCGGAGCACAGGAAAGACCCCGTTAGATCAGAATGGAAATGGAGCAGTGGTGGTGGAGGAGGAGAACAGAGTAAAAGGGAGAACAACAACAAGGAGGTGAGGATGGGGAGGGAGAGATAGAGGCATAACATGTTCCCCTGTAAAAAAAGAAACACCTCTCTGCATCGGCAGACGTGATCACACAGGTTATTTATGTGTGGTGGATTAATGCGGAGCCAACAGCCCAGTGAAGATCGTGACTGACATTCAATTAAGAAAGCGTATAAAAGCAAAAGAGACCAACATCAGATTAATCAGAGCAGAAATGTTTGCTGCATCATGTGAAAAAACATATGCAAATTATGCATTTGTAAAAGGAGGCAAGCTGTGCTCGGAAAAACATAAAGAAAGCCGGTATGCAAACGCTCAGAGCATGGAGACTAACTTTCATAGTCAGTATCTGCTTCGCTCTGAGGACTGCTCAGACCAGAATCTGTGAAGAACAGCAAACATGAAGGCAAACGGGTTCAAACAGAGAAGGCTCCGGATATATGAAAATACGGAAAATTATAAACGACCATGACACTAGAATGGCACTCTGTAGAGCGTGCACGTCCGTAGAGGCCAAACTGTCCTACACACGCCTGTCTCACTTTTATAACAGGAAAATAAATTACAAGAAAATACATGTTCTATACACTGATTCCTGGGAAAAAAATATCTGAGTCTGTAAAGGACAGGAAGAAAAACAAAACAAAACAAAAAATAAATAAACAAAAACCTGTGGCTTTCAACTGAAAAATAAACAAACAGAGGAAATCTCTGCCTCCTTAACAGAACAAATGATAAACAATATCATCAGGAATGAGCTCCTTCTCAGGGAAGCCTGAATTACAGATTTGAGGCGCTCCAACATGCAACCAATTCCCAGTCACTGTCACCACCTCCCCGGAGCAGACTGGTTAGCCATGGCTGTCACCCCCCCCACCCCCCTTCACAGCACCGCCCACAGAGACCTGGATAAGAAATGGATTTGCTCCCTCCAAGATTTCGTAAACAGAAGTTAGAAGGCTCCATTCACAGGAATCAGAAAGAAGAGAGGGAGAATGAGAAAACCAGCTTATGTTTCCTGGTATCCAGCTGTGAAAGACGCCTTTGTCTGCGGCTCGGCGCTGAGGCATTGCAAGTGAAAGGTGTGGAAAAGCGTCGGTGCTCTGGGCTGACAGCTGCGGAGAGGGGGCTGATGGGAGTCAGAGGTTCAAAGTCTTATCGGCCCCAGATGAGACGTCCTCTGAGGCCTCGGCCAGCCAGCATGATGTCCGGGTGGACTCGGGCCTCCTTGGCTGTTCGTGCAGAAAGGAGCCATCTGTGACAGCGCTAACTGGACATGTGGCTCAGAGACGCACTGAGACGGGAGGCCGCCACGCTGCCCGTCGGGCGAAGATGAATAATCCGAGATCTGATCAACAGGGTCGCTCAGCGAAGAGAAAGGATCACCCCCCCCCCCCCCCCCCCCGGGCCCCCCGGGGAAAAGAAAAGACCCCCCCCCCCCCCCCCCCCAACGATGATCGTCTGGACCAGAATTAGGAATATGACTCTTTTTTTGTGTGTCTGGTCCCTGAAAAAGTAAAATGCTCCCTCTGAAATAAAGCTAGACGTCAGCGAGGTCATCAGTCTGAGGGGAAACTGGATTCATATTTTTGAAGCTGCTGAACTGAGTCTTTGTGGATTTACCTCCACTGGAGAGGCTGAGGAGGACATTGGGCCAGCGGCAGCAAATGAGCGAGGAAATATGAAGACATCGAACCCCCACCTCCACCCCCACCCTAATTGATTTGTGGCAATGACTAATTAAAGCTAGCAGGGGGTGCTCTGATCCACTGTCTCCAAATGTCATTCATCACAGTGGGCGGGCGGTACAGGCGTGTCTGATTATGTTTAGGCGTGAGTGCGCGCTCTGGGTTCCGATAGACGTGTTTCTGAAAGGGGGGTGTCGTCACTCTAATCTGGGAGAGAACGAGCTGCTGCTGAAGCGATTGGCTGCTGTCCGTTGATTTTTGCGAGCGTGCGATGCCAGGAGGGAAAAAAAAATCATTTGATTTTTCTTACAAGCTCGGATGTGAGCGATGCTCCTTCTGACAGAACCGCGGGGGAGTGAAGTGCCATATATGTAACGTCGCCTCGGAGAAGGAAGCGATAATGAGGAAGAGAGAAGGAATAAAATATGAAGAATCAACCCAGAGAAACCAAGTTCACCTGTCTCAGGTATGACAATGTACAGATCATCATGCTGGGAATCCTCCAGATAAAACTGGGAGGAGTGGGAGAAAGGGTATAAAAGGGATGCTCACTGGGAAAAGGAGAGAAATGAGAGTCGATAAAGCAAATTGTTGCAGGGGGTTGATCGACAGCAGAGATCCAGAGAGAATCGTGCTGCTTCATTACTTTGGCCCCATTTGCCAATTAAACCCCAGGCACCAATGGAGATAATGACAAAACGAACAACTCCGAGCCCCAAGGAGTTATGGGATGTCACTGTGAGGCTGACACATGACACACACTCCCTTTAACCCCTCGTCTGGAATCCGAGCACGCGACAAAAACACGAGCGGCGCCTCGCTCCTGGGGTTCCTCATCAAAAACATATTTGTTGTCTGTTCTCCAGCACTAGGGGTCAGTGGGCACACATTGCCGATATGGCACATGCTCCACTGCGCTAGAGAAGCCGCGGTGAAGTGCACCGGGAGGGAGCATGCTCATTTGAACAATGGTCGCTATTAGCTGATGGGGATGTTCACAAATGCTCACCGGGCCACTTAATTGGGCTAAAATGTCCATTCAGATTAAATTCCCTGGGTGCAGAGATAACGGAGCCGCACAGTGCGGCGGAACAACGGCGGGGCCGCCACACGGCCACCATACTGGCAGAGAAGCCTCTGACATGTGTCAGTGAATGTCGGAAAATGGAGCAAGAGATTGTAACAAGGATTTCCATTATTGAAGGAAGAGAGAGGGACGGTTGAGGGCATGTTGTGAAGCGCCGGACGTCAGACAGACAAATACCCAGGATGGCAATTAAACAGTTGTCGCCACAAAGCCACTGATTGGGCGGGATTAAGATGAGGATGGAAAATTGAATGTCCACATTTGGGAGCACAAGTGGGTTTGTGCATCTCCACATCTCATCCTCCATTTCACCCAGAGACCCAAACTAGAGGCAGCAAGCCGGAGATAACCACTCCCTTTTGAAATGGAAGCTCTTTTGATGGTGCAGACTCTGGCTGTAGCTGACGGATGGAGGGCTGAAAGACAACTCGGCGAGGAGGCAGTAAGGTGGGCGGCAAAGAATGGGAAAGAAAGAATGGTGCGCACAGAGGCGATGGAGGTGGGGGGGGGTGTGTGTGAGAGCACTGCTATTGAAACTGGGCAACTGTCAGACTAAATGCTGGAGGAGAGAAAAGACCGTATAAAAAGGTATAATGACTAAATTGTTGATTCTGGGAAAAGTGTCCCATGATGCTCAGCTGGAGGTAACTACAGGGACGACATCATTATTATCTTAGCGCTCCTTCCTGGCAGAGGAAAGACATGCTCCTTAAAAAAAATATTTTTCTTGGCAAATCATGTCATTCAAACCCAAATATGATTTTCTTTCACATCAAATCAGTTCAAAGACGACTCTCTTTAGATGCCATTGCTGCCCGGACTCAGAAATGGTTCTGGAAAGGAGGCAGGAGGAAGATGTCAGACAAGCTTTAGGTGGAGAAGCCTCAGAGAATGAGAGTGGGATCAGACGCGCTCTGTTGTTAACACCGGGCTTTAGCTCGGATGAACACCAGAAGGGAAGTAAGACAAAAGTGGAAGCAGGTAAAAAGAAAAACCTTCCAACATCAAAACCCAGAGTCCGTCGACAGACTCCACTTTCTGAGTTGTTGATGAGATTATTTGACAACATGTAATGTTATGACTCATATGGGAACGTTTCATGAACATGCTGCGAAACACACGTGACGTATCTCTATAGAGACTCACTGTTGTCGGCTTCAAACTGATTTAATAGTTTGGTGTGAAGAAGGAAGGATTTCTGCATTTGTGTGTCTTCACTTGACCAAATAATAACATTTTGGATTAGAGCTGCTGCTAATTAACTCGCTTTCTTTTGCCAAATTTTGAAACGGTTTTCCATTTCAGTGGGTTCCAATAAAGCACTGATTTTCAGCTTCCAGCCAAACTGCTGAAATAGCACTGAGCCCAGTGACACCATCAGATTGGCCTCGTGTTATCAAGTTTTTTTAATTTATAAGAAGCTATCATTTATCCAACAATCAATATGAAGTCATTCCCACCTACAGCTGCAGAAACAAACGTCCCTCATCACATCCATCAGACGGGCAGAGAAAAGGCTCAACACAGTTTATCGGCTTGAATTTGACAGCGGGCTGTTTTGGCTTACCTGCAGTCTGGAAGTTGATGCGTCTCATCTCCACGGGGTCTGTGGGGTGGTGGGGGGTTATGTCTGCGTTGTTCAGCAGACACTTTGTTCGCGGCTCGGACTCTTTTCTCTTGCGACTGCAGAGTGAGACAAACAGAGTAGAGAGAGAGGGAAGACACACACAAAACAAAACAACAGAATCATTATTTTTGCGAGTGCACGGTCACCACTAGCACTTTAGACATTTCCTGAAGAGCTCAGCTGACAGGGAAACGCTCCGGTGAAACCGAGCTTCGAGCACCGGAGAGCTGAGAATGTGCATCAGGTTCGCAAAACTCTCCTTCGCCCCCCTCGCTAATTAAAAGCCTCGGTTTTGCTGTGGCAGGCTTTTTTTGTTTATGCCTGTAAAATGCAATAAAGTGCGGCTATGCCTTACCTGTCAGGTTTGCTGTTTCCACAGAAAGCAATGGGAGTCGAGCAAATACGAAAGAAGATGGTGAAAACACACAAGGAGAGAAGGAGAGGGGGGAAGCAAGAAGAAAGATCAATCAATAGAGAGCAGTATACATTCACAGGGGGTGGGGCTGGGCTCGCAAAGCATGAGATGAGGCTGGGGGGCTGTATGTGCAGCAAAAATGTGAATCAGTGTGAGAGAACAAGTGCGTGTTCAACAAGATCTGGGAGGCTTTATCAGTGTGTGTGTGTGTGTGTATGTGTGCGTGCACGTGTGTGTGTGTGCGTGTGCGCATGGTAGCCAAATACAGACGGGGTCAGGGAATGTCAGGGCCAAGGGCAGACCCAGGAAACACTATTCACCAGGGCGAGACGGAGCAGGGGAGATGGGACAGTGAGATGGAGAGGAAGAGAGGAAAGAAAAAAAAGAGAGATCCAAGGAGAGATGTTACTCTCCCTAACCACCGGAGGTAAGGCAAGGTCAGACAGTCAGGGATCATCTGACAGTAGCAGGCTGTTCCCCGACACGTGAACCAGTTCCACCAGCGTTCAGCTGGGACCTGCAGTCGCTGAGGCTACACAACTACAACTGACTCTAAAGTGGATGTTTGTCCCAGGACACTGAGGAATAATTAACAGGAAGACGGCTGATAAAGGTTTAATGCCCACCACTAGAAATGACAGTAAACTACGAATAGTGATGATGATAAGTAAACTTGAGAAATAAATCCCTCGCACATCATTATTCCCTAAATCTCTCTCTCTTTCTGTTGATCGTCTGCCTGAGTCATCGAGCAGCATCTCAGCGAATCTTCTCAACTTTTCTCTCTCCAACCCACTCACTTTTTGGCTTTTTGTAACACAAGAAAAAAAAAAGTTCTTCCATTGTTACATGCAGCACCGTGCTCATCCCTCCACATGCTCCACAACATGCAGTGAGCGACGTTAGTCAACACCTGCTTCAACATCAAATGGTGAATCTCTTTTTTGCAGTGTTAGATTTTGTCATTTAACAACATTTTGTAATATTTGAACCGACTATATAAACAATTGGCAATATTTTATTCATCATTTGAGGTTGAATGACGTATTTTCTTCTGTAGAAAAGTTTAAACCTTCGTTTAACCACAATCACAACAATGTGCAAGCAGACTCACTTTTTGTAGAGGAGGATGGCGATGACGATGCAGATGATGAAGACCACAGCCAACACTGGGCCCACCACCCATATGAGTCCATCCCCAGTCTCTACTGTCATGGGGTCAATGGGCAGCTCCGGGGTCATCACCGTGTCAGTGTACGGGCTGGTGGCAAACATTTTCTGAAGAGGGAGATCAGCAGGAGTGAAACACCAGGAGACGGAGTGGCATGTGCACCAAAAATCCACGAACCAGCAGAAGCCCGGCGAGCAACACATTATAAAGAAATGAACAGGTTAGCCTCAAATGAACAAAACTGCCATAGGAGCATTACCAGGGCTGAATTATTGAACCTACTCCACCAGAAAGAAATTGACCAGAAGTAGGTTCACTGAACTGGGAGCTGCACAAGTCTCTCACCCCGGCAGTGGCGTTGAGTTCAGCCAGCAGGAAGAAGACGTACTCCTGGCCTGGTTCAAGAGACTTGTTCTCACAGCTGCTGTGGCGGTGGTCGGATCCCACCGTGAAGCTGGAGGGCAGCTGCCTGAAGCACGCTGTGATGTAGGGTTTCCTCTGGTCCAGCTGCGCCAGCTGACGGCGGGAGCGGCGCTTCAGGGTCACCTCTCGCAACAGCTGATCCAGGTAAGAAGGGGCATTTGTTTACTGTTTAGTTTCAGGGATTTTTTACAGAATAAAATAACTGTTCATTTAACTTAGAGCAGCTAAGATCATCAAGATGAGTCAACAAGTTCAAGTTACTTTCTGTAAACATGATTGAGAACCTTAGAACTCCCAGCACGAGAGATGCACCCCCCACGGACAAGTTTAAAAACTGTATCATATTCAAGCTTTGATTTGAATTCTTCCATATCTCTTGTTGTGCAATAGTTTTAAGATTAAACATTTAAAAATTAAATGGAAATTAAAAATTAATGGATTATTTTTACCTGAGCTGTATTTAATGCAATAAAAGCAAGGATATAAAGTTTGTCAAGCATTTGTCTAATATCCAGATCAGCCAGTGATGATAAAATGAAATACACAAAGTACAGCTCCTCCAAAGAAAATGTCATGTCATGTCATTTTCCAACCGCTTATCCGTTACCGGGTCGCGGGGGTAGCATGACGGGGAATCGAACCCCGGTCTTCCGCTTGAAGGCGGAGGTACTTACCGACCCAAAGAAAATGGATATATATATATATATATATATATATATATATATATATATATATATATATTACTCATATATATAATGTGAGTGACAAGGACACAAACACTTTCACCAAACTGACTAACAGTGAGAACCCCCCAAACACCGAACCCCTCGTTCATTTCAATCTGCAGACAGAGGCGGGCGCTTTGCGGGGTGAAAGCGTGTAATCCCAAATCCAATAGGGATGGCTACTGTTGATGTGGTGCTCAAGGTGACCCTGCGCTATGGTGAGAGTGGGAGAGGATGGTGTAATTCTCTCTGCTGCATGCTCAGGGGGAGACATTAGCATAGCTGAGACTTACAAACATGTTGTGAACACGGTGTGTACACAACAATTTGCTGTGCACATGCAACTGCTGGTAACTCAAACATGTGTCTCTGGAATCCCTTATTGGAGGCGCGTAGTTAAGCCTGCAGAGATGACAAGCTTAAGTGGTGCTGGAGTTTTGAAGGCTGCTCCTTCGATAGTAAAGTATAATATAAATGTGAACCAATCATCCCAAACAACCAAGCCTGTGTGAGGTGAGCTCCACTCCACTCATAGATCCTACCTCTTCCATGTCCATTTCATCAGGGCTCTTCAGGCTCTTTACAGTTCCTGTTGACCTCTTCAGGGGTACTACCACCACATAGAAGTTCCTGGTAACACAACAGCAAAATAAATTAGAAAGAGCTTCCAAATAAGTGCCACACTTTCTATTTAGTTTATATTGGCAGATGGCAGTTAATATCTTTCATTAATATTAAAATCACCTACCATGGAGTTGACAGCACATTTGAATAATAATCCATTAGGTTCTCTCAGAAAAGACCTGAATCCCCATTTTAAGACATCTCAGACATCTTAAGATCTTAATCCACGCATCAGGCTTCAAACATCTCGAGACTTAAAGACTCAATTCCTTAAAAATAATTCAGACAGGAGCTTGAGAGATCCACCTTCCAGCGTCTAATACTCACTTCACATCATGGGTATCGACCGGGGGGAAGGACATAGTGAGGATGTTCTCTGGCTCAGCGTAGATGTCCATCTTGGGTTTCTTAACCAAGATGAGCGGCGCGGTTCTGGCCACCACGCGGTGTCTCTGACCACCATCCATGCTTTCTTGACAGGTTACCCTGAACTCATATGTGGTGTTGTGCCTTAGTCCAGTGACGAGCACCCTCATCTGCCTGGCGTCCACGTCCATCTTCTGACGGTTGTATTCAATCTAGAGGTCAACAGAAGAGACGCAGGAAACGATGGATGTGTAGTTTGGTGAGGCGTCGATGTGTTTGAAATGAGTTTTACTGGGAGCTGAATAATATGGATTATAACGAAGGATGTACAGAACATTTAGACATTCAAATGTTCCTCATCTATCAGTAGAAGACATTTACTCACCATGCATTTGTATGGAGACCTGCTTTCAGAAAATGTCCATGCCAGAACCACAGTGGTCTTGGTGGCCCATTTGACAGTGAAATTCTTTGGGACATCTGTTGAGTAGACAAGTGCAAGAAAGGGAAAACAAAAACAGAGAACATTCAGAAAAACAAAAGAAAGATAAACAAGTGAAAAACCTTAAAAAACAAAAAAACTGTTGTTTCTCTGGAACGTTCCTCTTGGTTGGAGAGTGAGTGTAACGGTGAGCTGTGATTGGCTGTGAGAAGGGCAACGCCATTGGTTAAGACACACAGCACGTAAGACTCGTGGACGACAAACCCATGAAGCACAAAGTTGCGCCTAATGGCCAGCTCTCGTCGGTAGTGCCAACCCCCCTCGCCACTGCTTTTGAACCCTTGACCATAATGAGGATTAACAATTGATTCACATTGTCTCAACGACAACTGTTCCTTCACCTCTGCTGAGACGGAGTTGGCACTGCCGACGAGCTGCCAAGTGAGCACAGAGACAGACCCAAAACACAGCATGCTAACAGTCTGGGGGATGCCATGCCACAAGCTGTCCCCTTCAGGGACAGAGGTAGGGGAAGAGGGAATTAAGAGAGGGAGGATTATCACAAAACAAACCCAAAATGAAGAAATAAAATGTAAAAAAAAAAAAAGAAAATCTGCTCTCTGACGTCTAAGAAGAGACCAAACATACTCTTGAGGTGACTGCTTTGACTGAGGTCCTACCTTGTTTGAAAACTGGGGATGTGAGATGGCATTAGCTGTGTGAGTATGCTTGGCAGAGGGCTGCAGGGATGACTGATCAAACAGCACTTACCTTGAATTCTAGGCTGCTCTCCTCTTTCTCAAAATGACTGACTATAACTTACTGACTTGGGTTTTACCTTAATTGGGTTAGTGAAGTGAGTATCCCACGGCAAACAATTTCAAAATCAATTTTGTTCTCTTTCTCGAGGAAAAGTGGAGGTGGTTGAAGGAGGGGGTGTGGACAGTTTTCATTTTGTGTTGTGGCAGATTGGTTTTAGCCTATTTCCAACCCCCTGCCAACGGGGCTGGGAAAGAAACAGGCAAGCCCTACCTGTTGGATCAAAGGCCACCGTCCGATACTGGATAGGAGGGCTGTAGGGCCCTGGACCTACACCGGTGTGTGCACGAATTTTCACATCGTACGCTGAGTTCGGTTTGAGGCTGTTCAGCACGTAGTTGGACAGGTTGGGGGCCAAGCGCAGCTCCTGCGGCGCTCCTTTGGCACCAGTCTCTTTATAGGCCAAAGTATACTCTGTGATTACCCCATTCCTCTCTGCCAGCACTGGTGGAGACCAGGACAGCTGCACTGAGCAGCATGTCACATTGGAGCCCTCATTAATTTGAGGGTATCCGCCTGGCGTATTCTCAGGCATACTGAGTTCCACAACAGCCTCTTCCCCGAAGCCCCCCCTGCTCTTGGCAGAGATTTTAAAGAGATAAGTGGCACCCCGGTGAATGCTGTCCACAGAGAACTGTCGTTCCTGGGAAGCAAATTCCAGCGTGGCCAAGGGCGGGACATCTTTGCGGCCAAACTGGAGCCGGTAACCCTGCAGATCCATGCCATTGGTGAGATCTGGAGGGTCCCAGCGAACAACAGCTGATGTCTCCGAGTCCTGAGCCACAGACAGATAGGGAGCACCAGGCACTGTGGAGATAGAGAAAACATCGTTCTTTAACATCAGTTTGACTTGAAAACCATGAAATACGATTTCTTCTTGTATTAACAGGGACAAATAAAAAAGCAGAACTCCTTCTCCTATAGACTCCTAGACACCTTCACTGTTCTTTGGGTCAAACATTACACACTGAAGCAATGCCACCCACAGCCTGCAGCGTACTGCTGAAACATGAAAGTAAAGATTGACACACTGAGCCGCGATTAGGGTTGGGTTAGGAGTAGGTTTAACTCCAGCTGCCATCCATCAGTTTGCACCCTAATGAAATGAGTCAGGCCTTGTTGTATGGATATGTGGGAAATCCTCGGGGCCTCTAAATTCTTGAGTGATCACCGCACCCATTACCATTTCATGATAAATGTAAGCTCCAGCCAAAATCATTTCTGTTCTGCAAAGAATCCCTAAAACTTTTAGCAGACAACAGTGCCTCTTTCAGCTGTTAGAGTCATCTCTTGTAAAATGGATGATCGACTCTTGGGGTCTAGACACCATTCTTCAGAGCGGCCCAGTTTTGCTGAGCTTATGGATGATACATGTCTCTCCTTAACCCTCCCTTTAAGGCCCCATCAGTGTGATGGCGGCCGCAGCAGATCTCCACTTCTCAAGTCGCTTTGTGAGCAGTGAGCCTGATTCACACTTGAGCCCCAAACTCTCCGTAAATAGCTTCTGTCTTCAGTGACTCATCTATGTCACTAAAGTCTCAATAATACAAGACACTGGAAGGATAGTTCACTGTTCAATGAAAGCTAGTTACTAAACACATCATAAGTGATGTACTCACTCCCAGATAATGACGTTGTCTTGCTAATGGCTATGTCTCTATACGCGGATCTAATCTTGATCATAACTTTCAGTCCACGTCTCTATGTGAGGTTGGGAGACCGATGGTAAGACAGCTGACTATCTCTGTACAGTACGTTTCTGATCCTCGCCAAATGGGTCGACAAACTGGGTCGGCATCAAATTGATTTGGCCCTAGCGGTAAGAGCTTCCTCAGCATAAATTAAAAACGCTGTATAAGTTCAATGCAAATCAGTACATCTACTTTGCCGCATAACTCTATCATCACCATCTCCAGTGGCCACAATCATGGACACTCCTGCCCTCATCATTACTTGTTGTCTCTTGTCTCCATCTTCCTATGTGTGTCCAGTATGGACGGACACGTCTGTGTGTCCTGGTCTACAGCTGTTCCCTGCCCAGTGTGGACTTAACGTCATTTGGAGAACCTAACATTAGTCTGAAGCAACATCACATCCTCTCAGTGGAATAGAGTGCATGTGTGTATCTGTTCCCATATAGGATACACTCTGGACTCTAGTACCAAGATGCAATGAGCACACGCACGCACACTCTCACACACACACACACACACACACACACACACACACACACACACACACATACACACAAAGCAATCTCCTCCCTCTGCTCCTATTATTCATTTCCGTTGGCTAATGGCTCTTTCTGAGGACTGTAGCCAGAGGAAGACGGGGGTGGCTGGGTAGATGGCGGTAGATCAGCTGAGCCATTGCCGGTAATGGAAAGGGCGGAATAGGAGGTGTGGGATGAAAGCTCCTAATACTCCACAGTTAGTTACCACAGCCCAGTTGCTGCCATGTCCAGGTCCATTCTGTGGGTCGCGTTCTGTTGGTGATAACTTCCGAACGGCCACAGGAGCACGAATGAATTTAAAACAGTGGCCTGGTGCCCAGGTGGGAGAGGGACTGCTGACTGACTGGAAACTGACTGCTGGCCAGCAGGATTATATTGTGTACTGTGTGTGCACGTTGTGAGGAGGTGAGTGAATGAGGGATGATGAAGGTGACAGTGGACTCCCACAGAGAGGGTCTAGCGAATGTAAGAGTGTGAATATCCATGAATGACACTGGGGTCCTTCGACACCTGGAGCGTCCCTCTCCTGCTCTTCTCAGGGTCGTGTCTCCCCCTCCCACTCCCCCCTTGATTCCCTCCCCATCTCTCCACCTCTCTCTTTGTGCTCTCACCCCTCCTGTCTCACGACGTGTATTTCGGGGTCGATCCTGGTTCAATCCCTGCTTGCGGGCCTACCAGCACGCTTCCCATCAGGGTTCAGAATTAACAGCCTCCTGTTGACACTCAGCCATCTCCTTTCCTCCCTCCCTTGTGCATGCATGTACACACACCATTGTGCATACAAACAATATTATGTCCTTCTTGTCTGCCAGAGACAGTGTGTGTGTGTGTGTGTATTGGTGTATACATGTATATCACATATGTTTCTCATCCTGGAGGTGAGGTTCCTTCTGCTACTTGTCTTAAAAACAGAAAAAAGGCTCCTATTGATTAACCTGAAGGAGAGGTCTTTAGTAATCGTCAACATCATGACAGAATACATCACCTCCACATCTTCATTTCCTCCTGCTTTCAATTTAGTCCGCTCACTGCAGGAGTCTATATGGCGGGGCGGGGGTGGGGGGTTAAGGGAGGAGAGTAATTGGGGGGGGGGGGTTAAGGGAGGAGAGTAATTGTTCGGGAAGGAAATGTCATGGAGTCAAATCTGACAAACAAATTTCACATGTCCCCTCGGAAAGGCAAGAGCTATTAAGGAAGTGAGAGAGAGAGAGGGGAGAAAGGGAGAGGGCCATTACGCTGATGTTTTCTAGCTGGATCAAAATAATGATCCGGAAGTTTCTAAACACGCAGTGAGGGGATTGGGGATGATGTTTCCAGCCAGTTGTCTGCAGTCATCATCGAAATAAGTACTTGCACCATTTTCAACATAAGTGTGCGCGTCACTCATCGTCTTTTGACGGGATGCAGCGATGAAGAGCGGTGAGATGGGGTGACGGTACGCTGTCTGTACCCCACTAATGTCCTCAGAGTCTTGCATCATTACCTGATACACACAGCACAGCCATAACACCGACCTATCACCATTACCTTTCGACCTAAAGCGTCTTAAACCAACGCTCAGCCCCCTCACGAGGGAACCTCTCTGACTCTGTGCTCCAATTTTTCAGGGACGTCTCACAGATCTCTCCCATGCACTGATGCTCAGAGGGTCTCTGGACTCAGAGGTGGTAGTAGTCAGTTGCCAGGGCTTCCTATAGAATGATATGTCTTCGAAACATGCTACGTTATTGTTATTTTGTTGATCGCTTACTCCTCCTTTCAAAACTTTCTTGCAGCTGAGCTCTGAAAATATTTTCTGCCTGAACCTGAAGAAGATAAAAAAGGATGCTCATTGATTGTTGCTTCTTTCAGCCTTGTGAGGAACTCCGCAGGGCAGACAGGATGGCAGAATAATAGCTTCACACACAAACATCTGAATCTTGCGTCAATAAAGTTTACTTCAGATACTCTCAAATACTTCCTCTCTCATCCGCCATGTTTGGTCCTCAAAGGAAGAGTTTGGAAACAATGAACTGTGAAAAGACCCTTTCCCACCCTGGTTGCCTCTCAGCTGCAGAATAAACACAGTTTGGCATTGACTTACCAATGCTTCTGCAATTTTACCTGTTTTTATATCCCAAAAAAACCCTGAGCTAGATATTTTTTGACGTGTCAGAGAGGATTGATGGAATTTCAGAAGAATGAAAAAACAGGGCCATTGATTTTCAGAGGCACTGAAAACATACTTCCTTTGTTACCGCGCTTTGTATTTTCAGGCTTTTGTTTAACTAGACTGTGTCTGAAGGCAGGTGATTTTTTCACATGCTGGAAAGAAAACAGCTGCTGCGTGTGTTTTACATGTGCATACATGTTTTCATGTGTCTGAATATTTTGCATACTGTGTTTGCATCACACCACAAATACAAAGGGTGGATTCTGTGGAGGGCATTTAAACTTCATGTTTCACGATTCAGCGAATGTGGAATTTAATGAAAACTGTTTTTATTTCATCAAACTTATATATTTTTAAAATAGGTTGTTGCATGGTGCACTTCTATCCGTCTCTATCCAGTACAATTACGTTTTCTCTTGAGGAAAAAAAAAATAGACGTTTTATTTTAAAGATGTCCCTTGCTTCCTGAGAATCATTTCTCTATGTAGAGACACTGGCTTTTAGAGAAGTCCCAGACAAAAAAAAAAAAAAAAAAATCACCCTTTCTCCACCGACTGAAACAAATCTCAGGAAATTCGATGTCATTTCAGAAAACCCGCAACCTGTGGGAGCCGTGCTGACATACCTCAGAACAAGGACAACCCCTTCACCTCTGAGAAAGGATGCTGAGGCATGTCTCCCTCCACCACCACCTCTAACCCCCCTCTCAATTTATCTTGGCCCCCATGGCGCAAAACCATTTCTATACACTTCAATAATAAAAGAAGAGAAGTGCTCTGTCTGAGGAGCCGACCGAGTGCACTTGACTGGCGTGTCAGCAGGCTGGAGAGTGACAGCAGTCACTCAGGCTCCTTTGGCTGGGGCACGCTACCTGACACCTGCACTGCACACACCTGTCAGGGGCGTGGGAGTGATGCGGGACCACCCTCAGGCAAGATGGCCTTTAGCCACTGGCTGGACAAATAACCACTGCCTGAAGAGAAGATAAAAACAAACGATATAGAAAAGATGTGGTTTTTTTATGCTGACCTGCCCCTTTGGTCACCACCAGTTTGGGTTTGCTCCGGGCTCCATCGCCTTTGGTGGTGTATGCTGCCACCGTGATGGAGTAAGTGGTGTCTGGCTTGAGTCCTCCAATGACCATTTCCTATGGGACACGGGGGGGGAGAGACAGAAACATGAAAATGTCAGAATGTGTCTTGAATATTTGATGACTTGACCCCACTTTATGCGGCTGGAGCTGCTTTGTACAGAATGTTAATCTGAGTGAAGCGTCTCCTGGTTCCCTTATTAATTTCCAGGCATGCATTAAATGTTTCCCATATTCTCCCCTGTGTCGTGGGAGACCATTACAATAGGTTGATCCTCACAGTTGTCTTGGTGGAGGAGGGACATTATGAATGTAAATGGCTGGTACCCCCCCCCCCCTCTCTCCATTCCTGTAGCAATATTCCAATCAACAACTTAACTTTGTGATTAATGTATGCTGAATTCATCCGAGCTATTTGCCGGCAGTTTTTAACCTCAGCCATTACGTTTCCTTGAGTCCTCTTCAAAGAGAGGCTTCCGATCAATTCTAATGAATCTTTCAAAGGAGCCGGCTGCAGTGGACGCAGAATGAGGTTTTTAACAGGCTGGTTGGTGGAGTGATGGGGAGAGGTCAATAATGGTAAATGAGTTATAAGTACTGTCTCGCACTTGAGATGGTATTCACGTAATGCAGATGGGCCAAGGGTTTCAATCCGGTGGTTCAAAGTAAAGACACAATCTGATCATCGGACACGTGATGAACATTTGACAGGAATATTCACAGATCATGCATCAACGCCACTAAAGCTCCTCCCAGTGTTTTCAGTAGAACTCATGGCACTGCACTATATCTAAGGCACCACAGAGAAAATTAAATAATAACGTGGTTTAGAAATCAAACAACGGAAAAGAAAGAGAAAGCACAACACAGCACCAGATCACAACACAAAACAAACTGGATCAGCACACAGCACGACAAGAGCAGAATTAGCATTCCAGGCACAGTGGGCAGTGGGGATTGCATCAGCCTCCATTTTGTAGAAGCTGGATGGCAGTGAAGGTTCGTCCTTCTTTTCCTCATGGGCTTATAGAGATAGTGCTGAAGCCGAGGTGAAACCTGTGAGCCACTCTCCAGACTTACTGAGTAACAGACTGGAGGGGCCGTGTAACCTGTGAATCCAACCAGGCTGATGCAATACCCGCTGTCTACACCCTGTTCAGCTAAACAAAGCACTCAGGTGAAACTTCGTACTCACATATTCAGCAGTATCGTCCATTTCCCACTAAACCCCCCGCCATAGAGGAGAGTGCAGGAGAGAAAGCAATGTTTTGTTTTGTTTTTTTTTAACAGAAAGAAAAGAGAGGGGAGAAGAAGAAATCGGATTGTGAGAGAGGGAGCAGAGGGTCTGGTATCAGAAATAGGTCAGGAGAAAGAGAGGCTGCTGGAAGCTGAAGTTATGAGGAGCAGCTGAAACAAGGGTGAGGGGCGTTGGATCTGCCTGTAGGGCCTGGAGGTTACAAAGCATCATTCTAACGATCCTCAGTGTTTAATCTGTGCCAGCTGTGGCCAGTCAGGACATTAAGATGCACCAATAAAGAACAGAGAACTGAAACAGTGCTTTGCTGCACGAAGGGACTTGGATCTTGTGTTTCAGTCAATAAAATCATTAAATTAAAGTTAGCAAAGCTCATTCTGACTGCAGGGCTGTTTTTTCATAAATCTGATGCTGGTGGCGTTTTGTTTGAATTGGTACTTGAGACATTTGCAAACAATAGATTTACATTCTAACCCCTGGAACGTAGCAAAGCATAGTACTAGTGTTGTTTTTTAACCCTGCATTGCTTCAAGGCTGTAGTATAATGATTGCCACTCTGCACAACAGTCCCACTTTGGCAGAATTCCTCCAACACTGCCTTGCCATTATTCTGCTCATTCCTTCAGTGGAGGCAGATTTTTTTCTTTTTTTGCCCAAATGTTTTCATGCCAATTTTGTTCTTACGAGCCCCAGGCACAGAAAACTATAATCAGCATTTTCTTAGAGTCTTTGCATTTGATACAAGCACATAATTCAAAATGTCATGGTAGATGTTGCCATAAAGCAGGCGTCTACACATCCCTAATGAAAGCCATACCGGCAGGGAGGGGAGAGGGGAGGGGGTGAGCGAAGGTTTGATTACAGTTCTTGTTGAGGGCTGAGGGGAAAAGAGATTACAGTGATATGAAATGAAATCCAAGAAGCCGGAAGCCAGCCCTATTTGCTTCTTGTGCCATTCGATATTTGCACGGCTACAGCATGTGACAATGAAGACCGCCATTTACAATCTAAGCATTTTTATCTATTTCTTCTAATTGATTCAAAATACATTCAAGGTACATTCAAACAATATTGGCAATCTCCTGTGAGTGAAAGCTGCAATGACACAGAGTACTTAGAGTACTTAACCTGTGAGATGTTCCTACCTGGGCATCTGCCAGCATGACGTCCTTGATGAGGGGGAGGCCCCTCGACTCGCCATTTTCCACTCGTACGTAGTGAACCTGGTAACCACGGATCTGACCGTGCTGCTTGCCTGGAATCATGGAGCGCCACATCACCTTCAGCGCTGTGGAGTTGAGGACCTCCACCTCCACACGCCTGGGAGGAGCCCCCGGAACTGTGACAAGACGGAGAAGTGGATATGAGTTTTTGCCTTTCAATTTCTTTGCCTAAACTTGAGAAATAACCAAATATCTATATAATACTTTGGTTAATACTCTTACAGTGCTACACTGGTCACCAGTCTGGACAGTAAGGGAACGACTGGTGGAGCTTCATTAATTATTTTATTGTGAACCAAATTTCCCTTTCAGAAGATTTCTACTGCAACCTTAATGGATGCTCACATTTTTTAAACAGCCTACTGTTTCTACCATAAATGCAAATGGCCTCGCAGAGTAACACGGCTCTCTGCTGGGCAATGGGATGCTGGTAAAAGCGTTCAGATCCAGGCAGGATATCGGATGTGGAAGCTGTTATGAATTACATTTAGTGGGTTGCTTTTTAATAGTAACTCTCTTGATTTCCTCAGTGTGTGATTTATTTCAAGTGTTTTACTGTCAGATGCTGTACGTGGTCCGCTAACAAATATGGCTTTTCCACCGGGCTAGTTCTGGTTCTTTCTGTTTCCACCAATAGAAAACTGGCTCTAGGTGCTAAATACCGTTGCCTAGCAGGTGCCAACTGTTTGCTGGGCCAGAGCAAAGCACCGACTATGTCTGGAGGTGGAAACTGGGTGGAGCCTCACAGACCAAGCCGGTGTATGAAAAGCTCCAGCGGGAGACAGCCGCAGCGGGATACATGCGGAGTGTCGAGCAACTCCTGAATAAACTCTAAACGGGTACTGACGCTTTACGGTGACGCAGCGACGTGGCTCCAAATCAGCTCGATAGAAAACCAGTGGTTCTTAAGAAGAACGGAATTAGAACCAACTAAGCTGTAGCACTAGCACCGCACTATCATTCTAGCCCTTCTAATTCTTCTGAAAACACAATATTCTGACCCATTAGCAATACGTATTTTTTGGTTTGTAGATTTATGTACCATCTTCATCTGTCCGGCAGGTCAGGGGCTCGCTCTCAGGGCCCGGCCCTATGGCGGTGAAGGCTGACACGGTAATGTGGTACTGGGTCCACTTCTCCAACCTCTGCAGCAGCACCTGCTCTTCGGTGGCAGGCACCGTCGGCTCCTCCGTGGCTTCGTCATCGTCGCTAGCACCTTCTGACGGGCCCACCACCTCGTAGCGCACCCTATACCCTGCCAGCACACCGTTCTGACTCCTCGGAGGAGGGGGGCGCCAACTTACCAGCAGGGTGGTGGAGCTGGTGCTGCTGCACTTAATGTCTTGAGGGGGGGCTGAGGGCTCTGGTGAGGTGGAAAGGACAGCGGGGGGAGGAGGAGGAGGAGGAGGGGTGGGGTGGGGGCGGTTGAGGATGAGGGAGTTGGGAAGTGGGGGAGGGAAGGGTTGAAAAAAAAAAATAAAAAGATGGGAGAGATAAAGAAAATGATAAAAGGAAAATTCAAAACTCAAATAAAAACAACAAGAATAATTAAAACAAAAAAAACTGCAAAACAAAGATGCAGGCAAACACGTTTGAAATAAAAATGAAATCATCAAGCAAACAGAAGAGGCATAAATGGACGATGGCACAAACTTGTGTAATAATGAATCAAGATGGCTGCCTGGTAAACATATCTGGGGAAGTACCTTTTGTTGTTTTTGTACATGGGGCTGTTAACAGAATATAAAATATACTCGCGAGGAAAGGAACTTGTTTCGGACTTTGCATCACAAACCACTTTCTCCAGTGGGTGGCCCTGACTCCATCTGACTGATGTGATCCTTGAAAAAGCTAAACCAGTTATCTCCCCATCACTGGTCGCATTAAGCACAGCAGAAGAGACGCAGGAGTTTATCTGACCTGAGGCTTGAGTCGTTAACATATGTCGCAGTTAGGAAAAATAACCGCCTCATTTTCTCCTTCACCATCTCCACAATTACTCTCACAGGCACCGGGGCTGTTTACATGATGCCTAACAACGTGCTGTCACGTTCACAGAGACGGAAAAGAAATACCATCAATAGGTATTAAAATTGTTTCTATGTAGATATATATTCATGCACATCATTAAAAATCATAAAGGAAACCTTCTCATCTGTGAAATTTCTAGATCAAACTCATTCTTCTTCCTCTTCTTATCTGTCCCTAGCTCATACACAGCATGTGCTTGTTCACAGCGAGGACGCTGTGCACGTAGAGATAAAACGTTAAACTTCTTATTCAGCGTTTGGAATTATATGGACAAAAGGAAATATATGAAAATATTATTAAGGCCTACAATCTGTTGCCTCCATCTTGGTGTTAAAGGTCCAGTTCATTATTACATGTTCTGTCTGTGATGTGACGATTTATTAAGACAAATAATCGGGCGATCAGAAGCAAAATAAAAGACCACATAGAAAACACTGCAACTTAGAAAAGAAACTCGAATGACCCCCGTGGAAAAGGGAAGCATGTTCTGATTCCAAACAAAGCTGATGATGAGCTGAAGGAGGGTACTGGGAAATGAATTTCTCTGTGACCCGGTGACTCGAAAGAAAGAACCACAACAGCTGTTAAGGTTCGAGATGACAACGTATGAGAAAACATGAAAATGAAAACCCACTACAGTCATTTAAAAAAGAAAAAAAAAAAGTAACATCTCAAAGAAAAAAAAGCCACAAAACTAAAAGAAACCACAAGCATCGTCTGCATTATACGTACCTGACTCCCACAAACATTACACTTTAGAGACTTTCTTACCACCAGCACCTGACCGCAGAGCGACTCTGCCGTCAGCGAGCAACAACTCTTTCCCTCCCAGAGCATGTGCAGTAACAATAAGTTCCCATTTCCAATTAGCAAAACCTTCAATAACTTTGATTAATTCACGGAGAGGCACTTTTGGGTCCATTGTGGGGATGCTGAGAGGGAGAGCGTTGGCTCCGTGCTGTTTAATACTCATGTATCTTTGGGCCGGAGGGTCCACAAGACTGCGAGAGGGGACACCACAGGGGAGATAAACTCCTGAGGAGATTCTATTCCTCTGCACTCGGCCATGTTCACAAACATCCCTCCATGTTAACAATTTGTTCAGATTAATCCCATTTCATAGCCCTGTGTGTCGTCATAAAGATTACTGCAATTCTGAGAGTACCAGGACACAAGAATGTAAGATGAGAGGAGTAAAATAGGAACACAAAGTTTAACTATAGCATTCAGAATAGTCTCTCACTTTCTCGCAGATTCAAAGAAAAGGGGAAATAAAATAACAGACTGCAAACGGGACAGGACCTCAGCCACGGCTACCAAACCCTTCTGTGTCCAATGGGCTTATTTACTTATGGTCTTACTGGATTTTTGAGCCTTTCAGCTTCTTCCCTCTGCTCATATTGTATTTGCAAACTCTCCACGTCAGGAATGATTGCTCCGTTCTCAGTTCTCAATCTTTTGCGGCATGGAAAAAAAGGGGCGGCTGCGAATCTGACAGCGGCTGTGCTATCACAGTGCACAGGCATCCTCACGCCTGATAGCGGTTTAAGAGCGGCTGGGGCACAGCTTTAATAAAGTGAAAATCCCATGAAGGCCAGTGGTAGGATTATGGATACTAGAACTATACAACCACAAAAGAAGAAATTCAGCTAATGCTTCACTTGAGGTTCTTTGGAGGCTCCACTGAAAGAGTTTTCTAAATGCCATTTGACAAATAATTAGTCATGTCCGCATTCATATGCTTCTCTTTGACTTTTAAGTCTGTTGTGATGCGACCGGGGGCTGCGAGTACAGAGTCTGCAATGTCAAGTGTTGGTGGCGTACCTAATCACGACGACTACCCTCAGAGTTTAAGTGCTTTCAGCACAGCATCTTCAGTGGATGGAGATGACACACGTTCACGCTCGCAGGTCATTACTCCATGCCTGTCGTCAGCTCCTAAATGACACAGATTGCCGATGGCTTTGCCACCAGAGCACAGGCACATGTGTGCATGGGAACTGCATTTCCACCAGAGGCCTGGAATGACAGGATGCTCATATTTGTAGATCATTATAGAATTAATCCCCCCCTTCCTCTTTGCCAAATGGCCGTGCTGTGACACACACACACAAATATCCCAATACATCTAAAAAGCTCCTGCAATTACAGTAAGTGAGGGGGAGGGGCTAAACTGCGTGTTTAGCTAAATACAGAGGATTTAGAATGTGCCACTTTAATTTGTGAGATAGCACTTGACTCGCTGCTGGCAGGTTCTAGGTATAATCTAAATGTGTAACAAAGCCTGACAATCCAGGGGCTAGGCTCCCAGCTCATCGCAAAGCATGAAATTAATTCCGACGCTATGAAATGGGATTCTTATCTGCCACTCATGAGGGCCTGCGATCCCCTAACACCCACTCCCAGGGTCCGACTGGGGCTGTTACCACGTCTTACATCTGGGTCACAGCTAGCGGGAAGTGCTGGGACCCTCCCAGGTTGTGGACCCACTCCGGCTGCATCTGAATGATCTCACAGAAACAGTCTCTCAACCCGATCTGACTGTGGCAGCATACCCACGAGGCTTTGCTTCTGAATGAGGGCCACTCCTGTCTACTGTCAAATCTGCTGTATCATAGCCCAATTGATCCAATCATCACTTTCATTCATGAAGACCGAGAGGTTTGGTCTATTAATTTGTACAATGACTCTTTACAACTCTGTGACAGAGTGGTCCCCATGACAACAGCCCCCGGTGATGCTGCTTGGACTGAGCACAGACTTCAACTATTCTGCCAACATTTTGTACCACAAGTCATGGACAACAAGAGCAAACAGGGAAATCACTTTGTCTGTCTCTCTTTTCACTCAGTGGCAAAGGCTTCAGTCTGCGGTGCACACGGTTCTAAACCAGGCTGAATCAAGTCAAAGAATTGGATGCACTCACTGCAGAGTCCAACTGGCCTGTGAAAATGTTTTATAATACTAGTATGAGTTCCAGGGGTCTTGTGTATATGTTTGAGTAAAAGTGACCTAATACCGACACCCAGCTTTGATACAGTGGGTGTTCACTGCCTCCAGCTCAAGTGATAATTCAGAAATTGATACACAGCCTCTTTTTCAGAAAGGTGACAGCAGACTGGATCCCTGAACCACCCAATCACTTACCTCAGAACATCCAACAGATCAAGTTATTTATTGTGTTGTGTTGAGGTGGAATCTTTTGCTTTGACTGACTCAGTGAACGACCTTTCTGACCTCAGCCGAGAGAAACCAATTGACAAATCTCACACCTGCTTGAGCAGGGACTCCTGATAAAGGCATTAGAATCAGTGGCTGCGAAGGACCTGGAACCTTGAGAACCCCCCCCCATAGAAATAGAATGGATAGAAGAGGTAGAGACTGCAGTTAACCTTGAAGTGACAGCCGATTTGCGTAGCACTTATGAGGAACGCTATGGAATATTCTTTAATGCTGTCACAAACACGGAGTCATACTCATCTCCAGGGAAGTAGTATAACGTGTGTATGGAGGATAAGCAGATCATTTTAAAGCAGAGGTTCTGTCTACTGTGTGGAGGAGGGTCTCTCGTCTCAAGCAGAGACTTGATATAAGCTATAGGAAAGAGTGTGTCATTGCTGGTGGCTATGCTGAGTGATGTCAAACCAATATTCTTAGACTAGAAATCAAATCATAAATAAATCAAAGATCAGAAGAAAGAAACCAAAAGGAAGAGGACAGAAAGTGAGTAGGTGATGTCAAGCCATTCCAAGGAGAGCGTTTGTTCCATTGCACAGGGGAACAGGTGGCACAGAGAGAGAAACAGAGCTGGAACAGGGTGATGTAAGAAGGAGAGAGGAGTGTGTCAGATCCATTCAGGTGGCGGTTTACCGGTTCGAGTGCGAAAGCAAAAACAGAGGTAAGGACATCACAAACACACACATCCACAGGTGATGATGTGCACAAACACTTGAGAGACGCCAAGACAAAGATGGGGCTGGATGAACATAAAAGTATATTTTCATGCCTGGACTGATCAAAGATCAACGGTGCAGTGATAGGTTCTCAACAGCACCCCCAGTGGGCAGGAGTGAGTGTAGCATGCAACTGGCGCTCTCCGCAGTGACTCCGCACTGTGTAGCCCTGCTGCCCAGCAGCAACAAAAACAACTGTGAAGTGGTTGTTCCCAAGCCCCCACAGCCCTGATGTGGGGGCGCAGCCAACAAGTTGCACTGGTAGAAACAGAAAATGTGTTAAAAAGGAAGTCTACTCTCACCACCATGGCTTTCCTATGTTCTGCTGAAAATTAAAAAACAATTTCAATCCCACAAAGTCTCCAAGCAGTATCAGTGCAGTCCATCTGGAAGTGAACGTGTATGTTAGTGTGTGATCTATTTTCTGTATCATCAGGATCCGCAAAGACTTGCACAGATCCTCCCATAATCCCACAAATCCAGGTCCTTTACCATTAACGTATTAGATGCATCATTGTTAATCTTTGTGTGCTGCGTACACCCAGAAGACATGGATTTCATACTCCGTCAGCTATTTGACGTATGCTTGGATGAGTGTATTTTCTTTCTCTGCAGCCTGCACTGCTGTGTGCTATGATACCATTCCTGTTATTTTTAGCTGGCTGTTTTAAATAATTCAGATGTGTTCCTGCTATCCTAAAATAAAATAATCAGTGCAGAACTGATATGTTCGAATATATTCCAGGGGTGAGCCTGTGAGTACTGGTGACTGCTGATACTTTTTTTTATTTCATGACTAAACTCAACCCAGAATTCACCCCCTTCAATCCAAACACAGTTCATATGAGAGCCTTGGTGGTCTTAGAGGAGAACTGACATTTTTTTGTCTCTGTCACGTGGGAGAAAGTGCACTTGCTGTTGACAACGGAAAAGCAAATATGAACAAAACTGAAAGGATAATAAAAATCTGCCAAAATTGTCAGTCCACATAGACTTGATTTGTTTGACAAGGCTGGGTACACTCATACATTTGGCACCAGAGCCACATAAGTAAATAAGAAAGAATTACTCAAAAATTACTCAAGCCCTTTGTGGCTTATTTCAACCTCAACTCTCCACAAAACAAGTATTTAGTGAAAAACACCTTTATCTAAGGTGTTAAATATATTATATGTTATATCATTATATATTATGGTTAACAAATGCAGGTCAGATTGAATAAAACATTTGTTTGACATGCAGTTCATCAGGTCGGTATAGGCTTTGAACCCTGTTTGTGCCCAAAACACAGACGTAGTTCAAAGATGATGATTCAGTAGAGAAAAGAAACAAGCTCCAGGTAAAAGGAAAAGAAAACACACAACCTCTGGAAAAATGACTTCAGTGAGGGTCCTCAAAGAAAAAGGAAAATTATTCAACTGCTTTCCTGAGGAGAATCCCTTTGTTAGCCTACCCACAGAGAACACCACAGAGACTCAATAAAAAGTTACATACTGGCTTGCAGGGTCTTCTGAGATATGTCATTTGTGAAGGCTCCGATGCCTTTGTTTGAAATGGCTGCCAGGGAGAAGTGGTAATCTGTGTTTGGGCGGAGCCCTTCCACAACAAATGAAGATGTGGGTCCAAACGTTTTCTTCATCTGTTGATGGAGCAAAGTTAATGAAAAGATGTGAAAATGGTTGATCTAATGAGACATTTTTATAGTCATCAAATATAAAAAAGGGAAATTTCTTACTGGGGTCCCAAAACTGCCTTCTGAGTAGCGAAGTTCATAACTTATGATTCCTTCCTTGTCATAGGCAGGTTCCCAGGTCAGTTCGACACTGGTGTCAGACACAGCACCAACCAGGAATTTGGACGGTTGACCTGGAACTGAAGAAGACAACATAGGACGTTAGTGTGGTCACTACAAATGAGTAAAGATGATAGTTTTTTTTTTTTTATCAGAAATCAAGGTGCTCTGAAGCTGAAGAGAGACATGTCACCGTGCCCTGACACCAATCCTGGTTCTGATGTGGTCTTTTTTTCTCTCAAATTTGGGTGTTCTTGTTTTTTCTGGAACACCGTGACCAAACAAAGCATTGCCAACGTCTGCAAAGACTGCTTAACAACACCTGACAAAACATCAAATTCATGCGAAGCAATGGAAGGAAACGTTTCAGAGTTTTCATTTCTTTACCTCCTTGCAGGACTTTGACATGGATGGGCTCTGAGAAGGGTCCATCACCTACAGAAGTGAATGCAAGGACTTTGATTGAGTACGTCTCTTGAGGAACCAGGCTCTGGATGGTAGTGATGATGCTGTCCTGGACATTGTGGATCTGCCAGAGGCTCATGGGCTGGGAGTCATCCATCGTGTAATAAACTCGGTATCCCTTGATCTGCCCATTGGGCTCTTCAGGTTCTTCCCAGCGCACCATCATGGTGTTTTGGGAAATAATCTGGGCCTGAATGTTTCTTGGTGGACTAGCTGGAGCCTGTTCTCCAGTCCGGGTTTCTACTGGCTCACTGGGAGGTCCCTGGCCAATCGTGTTGACGGCTGAGACACGGATTTCATACTCCGTGTTGGGGTAGAGACCTCCAATGCTGTAACGTGTCGTGGTGATATCATCCACTGTCTCATACTTGCTGTCTGGGGACTTTGCCCTGTACTGGATAATGTAGTAAGTCACTGGGTCTGGATTGCCTGAGTCCCAGGTGATGGTTACACTGGTGGCAGTGGTTTCAGTGACCACGGGAGTACCTGGAGGCTTGGGAAGAGCTGCGATGGTGACAGAAGAAAAGGCAACATGAAGGAACTCATTTATCATGACAGAGTTTTATAGCTATGAGGGTAAGCTTTGATATGCTTTCATAATGCCCCAAGGCTACAATAGTAATACATATTGTTTGTCATGTCCCTGCACGATCCAAACAAAACTGAAGGTAGTCTCTTAAACATGCACAGTTATCTCTTACATTTGACGGTGATCTGCGCCACAGCCTCAATGATGCCAAGGCTGCTCATGGCTACGCAGGTGTAGTTGGCAGACTCACGAACGCTGCTCAGTTCGAGCACATTCCTGCCCACTGGCATCTCATCCTCTGGTGTCAAATCCTCTGAGTTCAGCATCCACTTGACGTAAGGCATGGGTGACCCCACCGCAACACACGTTATGTTCACACTGCCTCCAGGCATAATTTCCTGACTTGTTGGTGGAATGGAGAACCGAGGAGGCACCCGCCGGACTGGGAGAAGGCATGAGGAGGGGGGAAGGATGACAAAAGAGGGCAAGGGAGTCAAAAAAGAGAAAGAGAAAGGTAACAAGATAGGCCGATGAAAATGGACCCTTCTCAAGGAAATACTTAACACAAAAGGTTCAACATGGTAAACGTGAACTAAAACACAAAATCATAAAGTAGACTTTTAAAAACATAAAAATATACAAATAATGAGAAGGAACTAAACTAACAGAACTGCTTCAACAACAATATAGATTAACAATAAAGCAACGATTCATAGCAACAAGGTTCCATTGACCAATATTTGACCCATCACAGCACAATTAGAGACACAAAAATCTATTACGAGTTTCTCATCTTTGGAGCTGAACTGTTGACATGTATACAACTATGACGGTGTGTGGTAAAGGCTATGTGATAATGCTATCACATAAGGCCAAGATGGCAACCTGGAACTTCCTGTCCTCTGCGGCACTCATGCCAAACAGGAAGGAGGCTGTTGCAGGCCCCTCCCACAGCACAGGAAGTGTAGGGTTACGGACCAACTCTACAAGGTCTCTCAACACATTCTAACTCAAGTTTGCACTTGGCACCTGTCTCTACTAACTAGGTATCTTAAAGATGAGAAACTTTAATCAGATTTTTGTGGTTTAGGGTAGATCCACTGGACAAAGCCTTATTAAGATCTGACACGGTTCCATTGATAGATGCAGCTATCAGTTTCACAGACAGCATGCATAAATAGACCGAGGTAAATTAAGGAGTAAATGATAACAAAATCAGATATAAAAATTGAGATAAAATGCATAGAGGAATATAACTGAAGGGTCGCTAGCATGCCCAGACAAAAGACGATTGGAGAGGAAAGAGGAATTACTAGATAGAGGATAGGGCATCTGAGGAGAGGATAGAGAGAAAGGGAACAGAGGAGCAAAGAGTGACAGAGGAAGAGAAAGAGGGGGGAGGGTTGGAGGAGGGAAAAGGGGGGGTAACCCGCTTCAATGCAGTGTAAACTTTTGTTTTTCTTCAGCTAATGTGACAAAATGTGATGGTGGCACACTGTCACATCGCAGTCCCAGTTAACACAAAATAAGTACTGAGGAACAAGGTGTGTGCCTAGAAATACATAGAAAAATAACTACAGTAATTGTAGCTGGAGAGTCTAGTATCACAGAGTGTTGGAGTCAAGGAACAGAACTGGATCAACGAAGAGTAGAAATCCAGAGAACAAGAAAAAGAGACAGAGGGAGCGGGAGAGAGAAGTAGATGAAGAGAGTGCAGAATGGCAGCTGGGCTGGACCTCAAAACTCATGGGGAGGAGTTGGAATCTGAGTGGTAGGAGGTTGATAATGGGTCTGAGGCGCAGAGGAAGGACGTGGAAGGCACTGGGTACTTGCCTGTGTGTATGTGTATATACATAGACGTATATATTTTCTGCGTTGGTGTAGATATGAGTGTGAGTGTGCGTGTGTACAGTATGCGAGAGTTCGAGGGTGTGAGAGCATGAGTTAGCAAAAGCACTGTGTGTTCATGAGGCATCCCAGCAAGCACTTGACAAGAAATGGCATGCAGGAAGTGGCCAGGCTCAACAATAAATCAGCACAGAGATGTGTCATATATGCAGGGCTTTCCTTGCCAGTGGTGAGCGACACTGGTTTTTGTCTTGAAATGCTAAGCCTAAATATTGCTGTTCAGTTAGACGTCAAACCTCCAACATGGCTGACATTCAGGTGCTACCTTCTGTTTCAGATAAAATATGAATGGGCTGTTTAAAGTTACTTTGAATGAAGACCACAAATGTGTTTTAGATGTGAAACCACGCTGACAGAGGAATCAGCTGTAGACAGATGCAACTCTATTTCATAAGAGATTTTCAAAACTGCGGCATCTAGATCTATTCAACGTCAAAATGTTTGTTGGGATGCGAAAAGAAGGTCACAGAGAGAAGTCAAGTATTGCAGATGTAGAAGTAAACATGATGGACCACGTGGAAGAGATGACTTAGAGACAGACAGATAGACAAGACGGGAAAGACAAGGATGAGAGACAAGACACAGGGCAGAACAAAACAGACTCAAGCAGCAAGACAGAGGACAGGAAGACAGACAGAGGGAGACAAGCGGACAGACAGTGACGGATGGATATACAAAGACATACTGTACAGTACGCAGGGGGATGGGGAGGGGGGTTTGGGTTGTTGGAGAAAGGGAAGGAGAAGGAGGAGGAGTAGGAGGAGGAGGAGGGCATAAGTGGGGGGATAGAATAAGGAGACTGTGATTCTAAGTCCAAACAAAACAGACCAAAAAAAATAAATAAATAAATAAACATGGCTCAAAGTGGGTTTGGAGGTCTCACACACTGGGGCTTAAAATCAAGAAACAAGTACACGTTCCCTCCTCCCCACCTTTAGCACCTCACAGCACCTCTGTGCGCCTGTAAAGCTGGGAAGGCACGTGTGTGTGTGTGTGTGTGTGTGTGTGTGTGTTGGGGCGAGTGGGGATGAAGAGGGAGAGTCCAAGAGGAGCATGGACGATAGATAGCATTCCAAAATCCACCGTGTCGATCCAAATGGGATTCATATGATCGTTGCGTAGGACAGATGTCGACAAACACACACTCTACAGACGGGGTTTTACCTGCTGACATGGTGACTAAAACGTATGTACGATGGACTGACGTGTCCTTCATATGGGCAAAGCTTTCTATAACAAACTATCCCTATGTGCAACATCCAAATGGTTAAACCACAACTACGGTTATGGCCTTTGAATAGCAGCCGTCTGATACACAGTCATAGAAAACTGCATGAAATAACTCTGAAAATACCAAAATACCAACTGGGCAAGAGGCAACCTGGCCTTGGTGACATCTGGAAATTTTAGGAACACTGTACTCTAAATTTGCTACTGACCATTTCCCATTTCTTCAAAGATAACTCCCTAACAAAGAGCGTTTCCATTAGATACGACCATTGATAGATTTCAACAAATCCTGCCCTGCCCTGAAGAATGTGAATGAAACAGTGGGAGGCATTTTGTTTTGGTTGAGATATCAGAATTGGTTCCATCTATTACTGCAGTTAGTTATAGTCCAAATGGGATTCTATGAAAAAAAACCTGGGAAAGGCCCATCATTAAGGGAGAGAAAAGTCTCACTAAACAACAAAGGTGAAAGGGCAGCCCATTCCTCACACGGACATGCATGGGTGTGGCTATGGCATGAGTGACATATAAAGGTGCACCCCCATCCACTTGGGCAGACACCAGAGAACCAATACAATCCCAAAATGTCACCCAAACCCATCGGAGCATGCCATTCATTCCCAAATATAGCAATTTTCCAGACACACACGAACAAAATCAAATGAAAGGAAACAAATCAAATGGAACAAATCCACAAAAAAGAACTAATTCCAAACAGCATAGACAGAACCAGAGTGCAGCTGTGTTCAACAAAGAGCTATGCATCAATACTATTAGATGTTTTTCAGCTGTGATTTGTCTCTGCCTGAATTTGGCCTCAAATCCACAAGAATGGTAGAAGACTGATGGGCCTGTGTTTTTAGGGGTCTGATCAGAGTGTGTCTGGGGGGGGCTCTTCTCTCCCTGGGGCTCAGGTCAGCCAATGGACCGGGAGCTGCGGCGGCTGAGTGAATGAGGTTTCCCCCACAGGAAGATGTCTCTGTTCACCTTTGAGCGTCTACGCTGTCAGAACATTGTGGGAACTGAAACCAGCCACGGGCCAAATGCTGCTTACTTCTGGTTGTGGCTGGACACCGAACTCCAAAAATCCCCGAGCCAAACGGCCGTGGAAATCTGACCGTCAGCAGTCCTCACCCTGCATCTGACACGCACGTAAATTTGTTCAAGATCAGGAGCTCAAGGTCAGCTGACCCAACACAGATTCCCAGGAGAGAAAATTATAAATCTTAAAGCCAAGCGAGGACTTGGAGGGACAGCATAAACTAAATGTCAGTGTCACATGCAAATGAGTCAGCGCAGTATATCGTTAACGAGACACGGCTTCGCATGATGACTGAATGATGACTGGAGTAAACTGTGTCACTCTTTCACATCAGTGGTCCAGGAAGCTGCTGTGTGTGTGTGTGTGTGTGTGGCACCCTCTCTTCTCCTAACTTTCAACTGAAGTGCCAGTGGAAGAAACTAAAGAATCCCAATTGCATGGACAGGCTCCTCATTCACAGAGGCCTGGAGCCCGGCCGGCCCATTTGGAATGGAGAGAACATCAAACAAACATATACCTCTCATTTGGACGCCTACTAGAAACATGTAATCTTGTTTCAAGCCCCAATGTGGAGAGAAAGACAAGAAGCCTCACAATGGACGAGGTGAGAAGCAGTCGAGAGAGAACGCCAGAGTACTGCACTAACTCTAGTGGGGGGGGGGGGGGGGCGGAGTAGAGAGAACGCCAGAGTACTGCACTAACTCTAGTGGGGGGGGGGAGGGTGGGCGGAGTCGTGGAGGGATTTGTGCCAAAAAACAGAGGTCAGAAGGTGGACATTATCGGCCATTTTGGTGAGGCAGTTTTTTTGCTGCCCCAAAATGAAGGGGGAAGCCAAAATAATGTGCAGCCTTTAGTGTCACCTTGAAGCTGAGATTACACCCTCTCGCCACCTGAGGACACAGGCGCTGTATGGAGATCCTTTAGTCACACTTGCTGGGCGAGGCCCACGGCATTTACATACACGCTGCAGGGGTCGGCCCGCATTAGCATAGCTTGGCTGCGCCGATGCTAAACAGTCACTATGGGTGGCTCATCAAAATGGAAATTATTACCTGACGGAAACTGACAGGAACTGCGGTAGGGGTGTCTAATAATAGCAAGTGGTGAAATGAAGGGATTTCAGAGTTGTTTTACAGGTTGACAAGCAGCCCAATCACACTGGAAGTGCGTCCCCTCGCTGTGGTGATCCCTCCAGTGAATGTTAGCGGTCCGATTGGGACAGTGAGCGCAGTCGTGCGATGGAACGTTTTGTGTGGAAAATAAGAGCAATTCTGGTCAATCCTCGACTTTGAGGGGTGGCTATTAACTTCAGGACTCCTTGAGACAAACATCTAATAGAGATGGCAGGTTTTTTGCTTTGGCCAGTGAGAACATAAGGTGTAATCTAGCTTTCTTTCCCAACGTTACACACAAATGCAGAGCAGGGCATGCAAGCACATCCAGAGTCAGGCAGGCACCATCGTAGAAGGCCAAACATGCACATGCGTACATAACAGCACAGTCTTCCTGCATCAGTGTTATTCAGAGTATTTAGAGTTACACAAATTTCAACATGGCAGGTTGTTGGACTTGGCCATTCTTTGTGGACATGATTATTTTGGAGGGCAACAATTACATTAGTGCCGACTTGATATCGTCTTTGGTTCTCCATGGATTACTCATCGAAAGTCTTTTTATGTGTTTGTGTGATGACTATTCAGACGAAGCACTGGAAAGCAGCGGAATGAATTCGATCGACTGCATCTAGAGAACATTTAGAGACACTGACTAACAGAGGCCTAATTGGAGAGGTTCATGGAAACTCTTTTGTTCAAAGGCTACACTTGATTAAAATTGTCATAATTTAAAAAGACACTGGTAAATTAAAGCTACCAAAGCATGGAAATTGCTAATTTGTTTGATTTTGGAACAGTAGTCATGAATACAAAAAGGATTTTCAGTCACTTAATAGAGATTAGGACTGCTCCCTTGAGATCAGAACACAAACGGGGGGAGGCGAGCGTAATCTCTTCTCCCAGACAGAATTTTTTGCCTGACCTTTTTCAGCCCTGTTTCATATCGATGGTTTCTAGAGAACATGTGCCCTTTTGTATTTATAAGAGTAATAGAGACATCACATTTACAGGGAGGTTCACCTCAGCCAGTAAGATTCAACACAGATGTGCTATTGTGCTGTGGGAAACCCGGTGCACACAATGAGGCTCACATGGAAGTGAAACATCTTAAGAGGTAATGGAGAGCCGTTCCTGCGCTGGCCGGGGCGTTAATCAGCAAACGGTGATTGCATTCACCTCCCATTCACGTCGCACTTTGTTCTCATTATTGTTGGACAGCAGTGCGACAACAAAGTCATCGTGTGTCTTCTTGTCTGAGAACCTTCGTTGCCTCGTCATGTCAACCTTAAAACCAACTGAGGTCCGTGTGTGCATACAGGAGGGCTTTTGAATAGAGCATTTTTAATTTGATTGAAACAGACGTCACAGCTCGCTGCTGCCGTTTGGAATCCAAAGTATCTGAGAGCTCAGCAACAGCAAATGTGATGTTGAAGTCATTACACTGTCATTGATCCACAATGGCTGCCGGAATCACCATGGAATCCAATCAGGTCGAATTTTTTTTTTTACCCCATAATGGTTTGCTATAAACGAGATGACAGGAACTCTGGCTGCATACACACAGTTATTTCATTCGGCATTTGCATGTGCACTCCGAGACTCAAGAGGCCGAGCAGCATCATTTTGGAAAAGTAAACACAAAACTCACAAAACAAATAAACTCCAAAAGACAAAGGTAAAAAAAAAAAAAATCAACCAATCAATTAAAAAAGGTAAGGTCAGGAACACAACAGGAAGAAAAGGAAAACACAAACACTACACATTAACCACAACACAACAAAATGAAGGGACTAAAGGAAAGCCAGTAAAGGGCTGTATCAGAGAACACACTCGTAGAGGAACCAAGGAAGGACAGTGAACCAAGTGAACACAGGGAATGCAGAAAGAAAAAGGTCGTCATGGCCAAATGGATTCAGTACAGGCATGCAAGCGCAGTTACATTCTCCCATCATGCAACAGGTGCTGTTATTTCCACGTGCTGGGTTTCCATGACAACACGTGCAAGAAAGCTTTTTTTTAAGGTGCAGAAGCAATACCAAAAGATGCAAAACGAGAAAAGGCCCCACAATGCAAACATAAAAGTAAAGTATAACAAGACCCGAGCTACTCGGGTTTGCTTTCATCATTTCTTCCTTGGAATAAAGAAAAAAATTCTTTCATAATAATTTAGCAAGTTTGGATTTACCGATTAGTATTTGCTCAAATTAGTCATGAATCGAGCTCTGTCATAGGTATATATAGCTAAAATTTATCAACATGTTGAATTTTTTTTTTTTTTTTTCAAATGTGGGTTAAAAAAAGTAAAAAAGAAAAAACACACCAACCTTCTCGAAGCTCTGAGGGATGTAAAGGGGTTGATGCAGAACACAATGACATGAGGAGAAGAGAAAAATAGGGGAAACACAGAGAGAGTAAAAAAAGCCACCTCAAGGTGTTTAGCTGCAGCTACATTTCCCTTTGCTTTAATCTTTTTTTTCCTCTTTTCTTCCCTTGTGCCTGCTGTCAGTGACACCCGTCTTGAAAGTACACTTGCCTTAGCTGCAGCTACATTTCCCTTTGCTTTAATCTTTTTTTTCCTCTTTTCTTCCCTTGTGCCTGCTGTCAGTGACACCCGTCTTGAAAGTACACTTGCCTGCCCCCCCACCCCCACCCTTAAATAAACTTTGAACCAGAACAATCAGATTCACCCCAGTGGCCGCACTGTAGCCTGGTAAGAAAAGAATATAGTGAGGCGCCACTGGAGTCAAATCAAGCGTACCATACTCATAATTCAAAATTTCACAAGCTCCTTATAGCCACAAGGACAGGCTCCTGTGGTGGCTGTATTTGCTTTTGTTAGAGAAGGAAACCAAATAAAGAGAAATAAAGAAAAAACTAATGAAAGATAGAAAAGAAAAAAGACACAGTTTGGGGTGAAATTAGCAGCTGCAGTTCAAGACGGTGAGAGGAAATGTTGCAGAAGCCAATCAGTGACACTGTCACAGTGGTTGTTCCTGGTCAGACAGCTGCGTCAATTTGCCCTGGTTCAGTTTTCTCTGTTCACAATTTTGGTTCCTGGATTTCCATTTTTTTTTTTTTTTTGTGGAAAATTGGATCCCTACCACAGCTGCTAATCTCGAGTGCAATTTGCTTTGTGAACAAAACATAGTCAACATCAAGTATCAGAATCAATTGACAAAAGTTAACTGAAAACAGACAAAGGTTGACACCATCAAGGCATAACAGGAGTGCTACATTGTGTGAGAGTACCCAGTAATCATGGCCCCCTGTGGACTCGATTTTAGAAGCATGCTGATGGAGCCAGTGTTCATGGAGACTGCATGAATTGTTGAGGAGTGGAATCAGGGCGGAGCATTTGTGGGTGTGCATCTGACCACAGAAACGACTGAGCATCCCTTCGCTGTGTCAATGGAGCGTTCCCATTGCTGTTATTTAACGAGGCCTGTAGAGCTCTTGATTGTAATTTGCACGAACCCTTTAATTTCCAGCGTGCTGCACATGATCGGGGTGAACAGCTACCTGACATGAAGTGCTACAGCATCACGGCGGAGGCAGCATGGAGGAGCACTGGCAAGAGGAGACACTGATCTCAATGAGGGATTTTTTTTTTTTTTTTCACGGTTGAATTTTCCTTCTCTGCACTGCTACCTCACAGGGTATGATAATAGCAATAATAATGAAAATGCAGCTCCCTGACCCATTTTATAATGTCAGAGTGGTGAATTATTTATTGGGAACAAAGTTATTTGGTACACAGCAGAGGGAACAAACTGTGCAGATACCGAGGCATCTTTATTTAGTATGCGCAATATAAATAATACATGTCGAAAATGCATCTGCTTCAGGTTATTAAAACTCCCGACACTGGGACTCACTGTCATTTAACATGAGTGGTAGAGGGACGGCTTTTGTCTTAATTGCCTGTTTTCTGTGAAACTCGTTATCTAAGATTGTTTGTTTTTCTCCACTTCATTGGAACATATCAGACCAAACAACTACAGATAGAAATAAATAAATGGGGGGGGGGGGGGCTATGGAGTATAGAAATAAATAAATGGGGGGGGGGGGTGCTATGGAGTTACACGCCGGACCAGCGTGGAGGATGTGTACTATCTATAATCTACATGCTACAGCTGACTGTGTCAACAGTTGTTTCCTATTCAAATCATTTTCACCCCTAACATGTGGGGAGGGACACAGGGAGGGGATTTTGATTGGTGGGCATCAACACCTTGCCACGCAATCAAAATCGAGACTTACCGTTTTGCTCCTGTACCTGAAAGAAACTCGTCAAAGAGAACCCGACTCTTTTCGAATTCAGTAAGAGTGCCGGAGAGGTAAACATTTTACCAGGCACACAGTTGCACGTAAAATGTTCTTTTCTTACACCCGATAAAGTCAAAGACATACGGCCAGTTGAGCTACACATTTCCTTCCGAGTGAGTAGGGGAGGGCATTGAAAGACAAAATGGAGCATAATGTCATAACAGAGAAGAACATTAGTTGGTCAATTATAGTTTTACATTTGGAAGTTTCAGTGCAAAATGAAATTACATTTATGGGCAGGCAATGCTATCAATGCTAAAAGATTTATGCTACGTGGGTAATGCTATTTTGCTAAATACATTTAGTGCAAATACAGCTGGGCTAAAAGAGAAGCAATAAGCATTCGTCTGGCTCTTAACGCTGAGCTGTGCATTTCACTGAGAATGGGTGGGTGCTTTCATCGTGAATCTTTTTGTTTGGATTTTTCTGCCCTGGCTCTGGGGCCGGGTTGCTCCCTACCTCGCACATATAGGTTAGCAGGGGACGAGTAGCGCACGCCTTCCACATTAGACGCCACGCACTCGTACTTCCCCTGGTCCGTCTCCTCGCTGTTCTCGATCTGCAAGGCACCTGGGAAATGACGACACGCAACACAGAGGATAACGAGGGAGAGGGAGCGGGGCAGAAAATAGAGAAGACAGACAGAGCGAGAGAGAGAGAGAGAAATCAGAGAGAAAAATGATTAGTCGACCTGTCAGCGACAGAGCAAGAAGAAGTCAGACAATCTTCTTAATAGAGAGCATCTTGAATTTCTCCAAACCATTTCATCAAAAACGGTTTCACGCTATTACAGACTGCCACCGCAACTGGGTTCCTCTGCCGCAGATAAAAAGGAAGGAGGAATTAAATAAATAAATAGATATGTGGACAGAACCAGTCAAACTACATTTGCAGCCATGTTGCTGCTCGAAGGTCGTGTCAGACTTGAGAGCCCTTTAAAACAAACACAGAGATGAAAGCAAAGGAGCGACGCAGAGGTGATGAAAGCTAATGGGAGAGCGGTGTGTGTGTGTGTGTGTGTGTGTGCTGGGGGAAGAAGGTCATGGGAAAATATTCATGCAAATATTCATGTCCAAGCGAAGACAGGCCTCATCCTTGTGTTTTAGCTGGTTAACAAATGCAGTTTTTAATGTTTTATATGAGTGGCTTCCAGCACGCTGCATATTTCCATCACTTTCATCAGATGACCCTAAATGATTGCCAGCCGCACCAGAGAAGGGTTCATGGGGCACGGAGGAGGGAGGTGAAGCGGCGGGCATCAGATCATTCCTCGTTAGCGCGTCGCTGACGGCACTTCCTGATGATATCATTAGGGCCTTCTGGCTGGCTCGGCAGACAGATTGCAGCCCAGGCCTCGCTGACAAACACAGCACCGTCGCTCGTTAGCATTTAGCCAGGACACATCAATACGTCAGCTGCCGCCCAGGACGCTTTGTAACATACCTTAACCTCGTCCATCACGGCGGAGCGAAAACATCGTCGTACAAGGCTACTATTCTGGAACATTGGTTTAATAACGCTTTTCAGCCGCGCCGAGGATGAGCACATCGATCCTGTTTAATTAGAGAGATTAGTCACGCTTCCACCTGAGACACAGCCAGATAGTCGAGGAGTCTTTTACACCTTGGAGTCAGTACAAAGACGTCAGTTCCAAAAAAGACAACAGACCTGAAGCTGCAACGATCTATACTCTATTTCCTTTCCTCTCTTCAGTTCCATCCGCAGCTCAGATCAGCCTCCTCCCCCAGAGGGAGCTGTTCCTGGCACACCCAGCCAAATGAGACCGTCCACCTGCACCGTGCAGGTGGCGGAGTCTTTCCGCTCGCCATTTATGCCTGGATCTGTTTGATGTGCGTCTGGTGGCAGGTGGGGTGGACTGTGCTCAAACCAGCCTCGGCACCGTGTGAAGTCCAGCTCCAAGCGGACACCTCCGCCCGGCTCTGCCAGCCGGTGCTGCAGCGTTTGTTTTCATAGTCACGCGACGCGCTCGCCATCAGCCAGAGCCTCTTTTTGTTGACTCTTACCAAACATTTCAATCACAAGGCGTCTCGCGTCTCATATGCTGTCACTCCATGTTCGCCAGCTGCTGCAGGTCCGCAGGTCCACATGCTTCCAATAAAAACAAATGTCTCAATCTAAAAATAATCCTCAACAAATGCCACTTGAAGGTCAACAAAAGACAAGCACCAACATGCAGAACGGGGGACAGATAATGAGCCAATTAAAGCCAACAGTGGCTGCTGCGAACTGAGCGAGAACGACAGACGGACGATATTTTACCGGCGAGTCTTTGAAGGGACAGAACAAGTTTCTTTGGTGGGGGCTCCTCGCTAGGTAGCACCGTCCATTGTTCCCAATTCCCTGTGGCTTCGTTACATTTCCTCGCTTCTATTTCTGACAGGAAATGTGATGAAGGCTTTAATACTTATGGAGAGGGAGGACAAGTGAGGGAGGAAAATGGTGAGGAAGGAAGCAGGACTGATTTAACAATTATTTCAAAGACAACGGATTTTCAAATCAAGAACGCATGTTAAGACTGGATCAGACTGAGGAGGTCTGAGGAGGTGGGAGGTTACAGATGGAGGTGAACTTCTTCACTGCTCCTCCCTCTGTTCCATTTGCACGTCACAGAGCCGTGATCTCCTGCTGGCGTGACATGGGCTGAGCCACACGGTGTCCGGACCTGACATTCTCTCTCCTTCTTGACTCTTTTAAAAACCCAGTCACCAGCATGGGTCTGTTCCCCACCGTCTCCTTTTGTCTTTTTCTTTTGTTTGAGCACTCTGTGTTTCTCATAATTGTACTCCGTCTCCCCTGCCGGCCTGCCTGCGGCTCACCGGAGCGCGGGCGGCAAATTGTTTTCTTTCTTTTATCAAGAACAGAGAAAAAAAAAAAAAAAAAAAAAAAAACAACTGAATAAATAATGAAAATTATCTTTCAGATGCAGTTTCCTTTAAAACTTGGGTCCGGCGTGTTCAGAGAACAGGTTTTCACTGATAAAGACAAACAGCACGTGTCACGTGATGACACCGTGCTGTCTCCAGCTGTTAGAGCTCATCACAAACACAGCTGTAATCACTGCCTTTGTTTAACTTTATGAGAGAACAGCAGAAATAACAGACTGCCTTATCACATGGTTCAGGCCAGGCTGACTTTACAGCACGTCAAGAATGGCAGAAATAATAGACCTTCATTCGACTAGTACTTTCCCCAGACACAGTAGTCGTGGCGGCAAGCATTTCACTAAAAAATCCAGAGTAATGCGATTATCGAGTTAACCCCACTTGACTCGATCCTCTCTCTCGCTCAAGGACGCTGACGAAGGACACGCGCATGTTGAAGAACTCTGCGTAAGCGAGCGCACCTCAGACGAGGGGTTGTAATGGGACCAGACGCGTGCGTGCTGCTCCCGCCATTAGTAAATCACAGAAAGCACCGCCCCGTGCTGAGTAATAATTCATGTTTTTCTGGGTCAGAGGAGAAAGGAGAGTCTCCTTTCTTGAGATGTGTGATCCGATTGAAAAGAAGAAGCAGACAGAGTCACTGATAATAAAGAATAATTAGTGTCCATCTTCGGCAACGTGACCCCTCCGGCCCAGCCGCCGCCAATCTCAGCTGCTCCTCACTCACCGGCTCACCGCTGCCTCCATTCGATGAGGAGCGGCTCATTTGTCTTCGACAGCTGCCCTGGTTGATGACACTGCAGGGTGGTCCCGAGGTGTCACAACAGAGAGGACTGTCTGGGTGCCGGGCAACAAATACGTGGTTTTAAAGGCCAGCTCCGGTTATTTATTATAAAGTGGACGCTTCGCCTCAGTCTTGTCCAGTTTCTGGAAATTGGATGGCTTTGATGTGTCACAGAGGCAACTTTGAGCTATGTGTGAAAGTTTGCTAGCAGGTTGACAACATAATGTCCGTAGCTGCAGATTCACAGGTGACGATTCTGCCGAACATAAAGATGCAGCTTCGGATGGGGGAGGAAAAATGGGAAAAGGGCAAGGACACATTGACGTGTGGGGGGAGAAAAAGACGAGAAAATGTTTTTAGCCAAAGGTAAAAGAGACTGGAGGAGACAGACGCAGAAAAACTGAAGGAAAGATGAGGATAAAAGAGGCTCGAGGAGGGGCCAGCATGGATGATTAATTTCAGAATGTGCCTGAAGCCGTGGGCTATACCCCCCACCCCACCCCCACCCCTCCCTCCCAGTCCCATTTGTGTAATTCAATTAGCGTGCTCCAGCGGGCCTTGATTGATTTGTTTAGGCGATCAACAAAATGGCTGGCCAAGTCTCACTCTTTCCCTCCCTCCCTCCCTCCACGTGCAGCCCACTCAGGCATGCCCGGTGGCACGCTGCTCCTTTCCCTCCGTTTTATCTCTCGCTCTCAGTTCGTGTCTCTCATTTGTTCCTCATTTCTCATCTCCTCTCCCGTCGCTCGCCTCTTATCCGGCCCCGCTCGCTGGAGCTCCACTACAGTGCAATTACAAGCCAAAATTAGCACCTTCCTGTGTGAGTAGATACACACTTGAAATAATAACCTTTCCAACTAAGCACACTTAGTGTTGTGATTCAGTGAGTGACTGCTGCGAAAACACTTGTGCTAATACCGCACAGAAATATTTAGATTCAATATCATAACATGACTTTTCATGAGTTTAATTGAGAGGCGCTGGAGGAGCTGTCGCACCACAAGGTTGAAAACACAAACCTCTCCAGTAAAATCGCATCGCTCCAAGTTTAGCAACCAACTAAAACCGTGCACCCGCAGCTCTAAGAAGACAGCCAGGGCGACCACGGGACACTCTGGGCTGCCTGGCTGTCACTCGTGCGCACGCTCTGTCACCGGCCCAAGGTCATTACGCTGCGAACACACCAGCGCGGGGCGCCGCGCGCGACGCCGCTGTTGTCAGCGCCCATCTGGTGACTTGTAACGCTCTCATGGAGTCAGTAATGAAGCCGGTAGGGAGTCAAGCTACCTTCATACCTGTCGTCTACCTCTAGGCCGGCGCCTGGGCGGGACTGGAAGTAAAGTGAATGCACGTGCACTGATGTCAGGTGACTCAGCAGCAGGACAGCAGCATGTTGCCTGACTGTCTGCAGTGAAGGCGTGTCACCTCACTGAGTCATACTGGACACTGTCATGTTGTTGGATATTTAATGTTTATTTATCATTCTGCTACTTACATCCTCATAAATGTCTCTATTTCTCATACGTTCAGTACTTTTATTTCTCATATTTACTATTTATTAAATAAAACATTTGTTTCCTCATCATTTATTATATTTCTAAGGTTATAATAATTATTATTTTACTTAATAATTTGATAATTATGTATTATTAATAATAATTGATCATTTATTATATTTCTCCTAAGTTTATCACACTTCCATTATTTAAATACTCTTATGCTGATACCTCCTCTGCCATTCTATTCATTACAGCACACACATTGTTTGCGTTGTTTCCATGTGTTTATACTATCTATTTTGTGAACCATTTCCTTAAAAAAGAAAAAAAAAGTTATCTTGCATCTCGGATGAAAGTGTGCATGTGAGTGTACGTGCACCTGTGAAAACAAACTACTCGTGTCCTTCTCAGACACCTTGATCTCAATGACATCATCACATGCGTCGTGTCTCTCTCCAGCTATGAAATTGGGTTTCTCCGTGCGCTCCTGAGGGTGTGCCAGTGGAGACGAGAAATCACCTGATTCAGGCCGTTTATCTCATTATGCAAATGTAAGGTTCATGTGTCACGCCGGCTTTTGTTCGCCACCATGTGATTAATGAGCCCGCCTATGTCAGGATTGAGGAGCGCTTCAGGAGCGCGGGAATTCGCTCCGCTGATGGATTGAATGTGTGTTTTGTGAGGAATGGCTGAGGATGGAGGATCTTAACTTGTCTGGAGCTCTATTATGGAAAACATTCCTTTGCATGAAACCATCATAACTGATCCTCCCCCCCCCCCCCCTCTTGAATACAGGGACATACATGGCAAACTGAGATATCCACTCACCTGCTCGGCCTGTTGAACAAAAGCATTTTGCAACAAACACACAGGGAATCAACTGGGAGGGAACACTTCAGCAACAAAGGCCTGGTGGCTAATTATAAGTGAAAGTTAAACTGTCCCGGGAAATGAAAAATAAAATGAGGAGAGAGGATGAATTACTCCGACAAAGCCTTTGTAGGATTCCTCAAAGTCACACACTTTACCATCGTTACTCCCGCCCCCACCTTCACGTCGGTATAAAAGACGGTTCAGCGGTGGAAAGGGAAACTATCTGTACCTGGCAACACACTCTGATTTGGTTTTCTGACACCGACACCATGGTAGGGGATAGTTGGAGGCACAAACACAGAATTCTCACAGACATGGAAAAACAGCACAGTGACGTGGGGAATGTGTTGACGCTCACAGACAACGTGTACAGAGCGCACGGAACACAGATGAAATATTAGTACAGATGAAAACAAGGTTTGTCATTTATTTGTGGAGGAGGAGAAGCCCACTGGATACGGCACAGGTTTAGTCAGCTGGGTGGAGTTAGGAGCGGTTATGTCTGGTTATGTGTCAGTTTAAGTCTTTTTTTCTTTTCTGTTTTTGTGATGGTTAAACGTCTTACCTCGAATCGGGGTGCCCTCTGGAGGAGACACAAAAACGAAGACACAACATCAGTTTAGTTCAAGGTTAATGTTAGTAAGAGTTAGAGGAGTTATTTGGGTTGGGGCTGGATTATCAAGCCATTAATCTCCTCTGGAGATGGGGGATTTTTTTTTTTTTTTTTTTGAAAGGAAAAGCAACCTCTTGTTCCTGGTATCACAAAGGACATGCAAGGTTTATAAGTCTGGCGTACCCCACTGCCTTATCCCACATTTATTTCTCTTCCTTGTTCAGAGAGGAAACAAAATGGGAGCTCAAGGTCCTGGCAGGAGCTGTATCCTGACGGCATCTCGGGGTGATGAGGCTGACCTTAAGTCAACACGGGCTGCCCCAGTGGCACAAGCCTTCTCCCAGCCAACTGACCTCAAATGAGAGGTCAATAAAACAGTTAAGGCATCACTGTCCTGCACTGGGCGTTTACACACAGCCCTCCACTCACGTCGAATCGCATTCTCTCTCTTCAGGCAGCCACAAGTTAAATGGAACAGACTGAAGCTGTTATTCATCCTACAAGTCATAAACCTACCTTGTCCCTTCTCCTCAGCTGTTCCCTCTCTCGTGTGTCTCTGTTTACTGTGGGTTCCTATTGTGCAGCCTGTCTGACTGACTAGGAGCCAAATGTCCCATTAGGGCCAATAAAATATTGAGCTTATCCAGTAGGTGGCTGGTGGGCTTTATGAACGTGGCCAAAGTTATTGCTGGAATATAAAATGCAGCCCCTACAGTCAGAGCTCAGGGGTGGGTGGGTGCAGCCACATCTGTGCCAAACTGTCCTGCTGCACTCCCATTCTCTCGCTCTCTGTTTTCTTGCAGTTTAACCAGATTCTTTCTCGTCGTCCCACAGTCCTCTCAGGTAGTCCCTCCCTCTGCCTCTCTGAATCTGAGGATGACTCACGGCAGCACCGTGCCCTTGGCCGTCCCTTGAGAGTGCCAGCAGGGTGGCACTGGTCCAGGAGAGGTGGCCCACTTAGCGGAGACAGCCTGCAGGCACGGAGCTGGGGGTCAGCGGCGTGCACTGCAGACCTGCCCCCTGTGTGCATGCATACACTGACTCTGCACACAACAACACATTCCAGCCCTCCTGCAACCTGACAGAAACAGCACAACAATGCCAAACTCGTCCAGGGCACAACACAAATGTAATCAACACAACCGGGTGTTTCAGATGTTCAGAGGAGCCAGGACTCCCATATCGGACCATTAAGGGTGTGTGGGTGTCTATGTGATTGTCGCAGCAGCTCTGCATTCAGACGCATCCTTTGTGATACCAGAAGAAAGGAGGCTGTCGCTGAGTTTGAAGGTTTGCCTGGTTTGCAATGCCCCAACGTGGAATCATGTCCTTTTTTTATTGTTGTTGTCTACTACTTTACATAAGTTGATTACTAAGTCATTTATCAACATTAATCAGACTGTTGAGTCCTTTAGGTAGCGGGATGGATTGGCAGATACTTTATTCATCCCAAACTGGGAAATGGTTGATTTTGATGATTTTCTTAATAAAATATTTTGTGTATGAAAGAACACCAGCCTGTCTCCATAAACAGAACTTTATTTGCAAACCTTTACCACAGTGATAGTTTGGAGTCATTGAGAAACCAGGCAAAACAACAGTGACATCATTTCGGCCATGATTTTGGAGACCACATAATCATAGGTAATCACAAGACAAAAGACACGAGGGCTCTGGGAGGGTAACAATGTTATAGAGTTAGAGTTTGATTAGAGGCTGCAGGAAGCTTCTTTATTTTGCTTTAGCTGAGATGGATTTTAGTTGGGGGGATTGAGAGGTTACTAGTTAGGTTAGGAGAGGTTAAGGTCAACGTTAGGTAAAGGTTAGGGTAAGGTTTAGGTTAATAAAGCAGGGAAGGCCTCGTAAAGTATTGAGCCACAAAAGAGAGATTAAAAAACAGACCAGGGCAAAAAAAAGAGGATGACGGGGAAGAGACGAAGGTAGCCGAGTTCAAAGTCATTGGTTCAACAAAAAGAAATGATAATAAAAAGGAAAAGGAAATGGGGGCTGAGGTCGTTGGAACTTCTGAATTTTAATAATAAAGCAGCTTGAAGAGATAAAAATAAATCGAGAGATCTGACCCAGCTGTGTCCCAGCCACCAACCAGTGTTCAGCCACAACTTCACCTGTATTCCAGACGTGCAGCCTATGGCCATAAGCTCCCCTTCTAAGCCTTGGCCAGTCATGGGCTGATCAGCTTAGTGTGACTATGACCTAAATATACTTCAACAGGCCACAGACGCCCACATGTTATCAATGCAGCATTATCTCGCAGCTGTTTCGTTCAACAACCCTCTGAATATATTAAAAATATTATCGGAGGACGTCGCCTGGCTCGAGGCAATCTGGCCGGGGATGCGCCATCTGTGTGTGAGGTGGACAGGGTTGCGTGATTGGCCGAGTCAAAGTCTGACCACCCTCCAGAGGGCGTCTGGCTGACCTTCCCATCACCACGGACGCCCATCTGGGATCCTGGTGGTGCCGCAGCAGGTTTCAGGGAAAACTTGGCTGTTGTTGCCACATCTGCAGAGGTCCTTGTCACTCCCTGCCGAGTGGCTTTGACGCCAACAAATGTGAGCATTCCTTTCCCCGCAGCTTAACTCACCTTGATTTGGACTGGGCGGTGTGCACGGTAAATATGAGCGGGTAAAGGAACCTTTACATTAACAAGGACCTTGATATTTATTTGTATGCAGTCTCCGCCTGTCACTTTGGCCTCTGGATAATTTGTTCTGGCTAACAAGGCCAGGAAGGGTCTTCAGCCACAGGGACTTGGGGAAAAATGTCAGGCTTCCTCCCCACCTCTAGATGAGCTCCTCGGGGGACCCAGACTCAAATATCACTGCCCCGGCGGCACAGCATGACGTGGCACGGTAAGAAGCCAGTCAGCTACTCAGCTCCCGACGTAAACTACGGTTCAGACCTGGAGTTCACGTTTGTCTCCCGTGATCCGATCAGACGTGGACAAGTCCGTCAGGTCATGTCTGCATATGTGTCAGCTCCAGCTGTACGTGCACTGCTTACAAACGTTGAACTTGCCGGTTTACCCCGCGTGACTCTGAAAGATAAGCCCACTGTGGGTGTGTGAGAACGAGGCGAGCAGGAGCCGAGCGAATCGATGTGTTGTACACAGCGCTGCGATGAAATGTGATTTTACTCATTTGAAATAGTAGAGGGAAAAAAAACAGTGAATCAATACGTGGCAGTCAATGATATTGCGGCTGTGGCCACAAATCAATCAACGTATGGGAAACACTGAGAAGTGGAAAAGTATTTTTGTTTCATTGTGAAACTGCTGCACGTCAGCCGACACAGCCGCTTGCACGTGGCCACGTGGGTCCCAGGTCGGACTAGTGTCTACCCTCAGACCCACATTTAACATCCTTAGGCTCAAAACAGTGCCTGAAGCAGCAGAGTAAACAGGTAGCACACAGCGAACAGCCACGGCCATCTGACCAGCGGAAAGAGTGGGAAACGGTGGCCCCGATAACTTCAACCTTTGTTCTGTTGGGGGGGATTGCTTTAATCACCGAAGGGGAGAAAAGAGCAAATACTGAAACCTGGAGAGCCAGGATGGCTCTTTGAAAGCACTCAGGACATGAGAATATGGCAGCCTCGGGGGCTGGAGAGCGTGGGCCTCTTTCTCACAACCATAAATCCTGCCTCGCCACCGAATGTGCTTCCCATCAGCAGGGCCGGAGAAAAAAGGGCAAGCGTCCCAAAGTTTACGAAGCCTCGCTGTTGAAACAAGGGAAAGTAATTTCCTTTTCTGCCCTCCCAAATACACAAATAGTGAACTGCAAGCAAAACCCACCCAGCTTAAAATGGCTGGGTGTGTTTTTATAAGCAGTTCAACGTAACGAGCGGCTGAGCCCTCACCCTGGAGCCGGGCGGAAGGGCCTCGGCTAGATAACGGTGAGGCAGCAGGGATGTGGGTCAGTTTAGCGAGAACAGAGAATGTTCTCCTGACAAAACACGAGGGTGGACCCGGCCAAGTGTGGGCGGGGCGGCTGAAGTGGTCCTCACCTGAAAAGAATTCAAGATTCTTTCAGACTTTATCAGCGCCGCCCTGCGCTTCCCAGAGGGGATGTTTGGACAACAAAGCTGTTATTGTGAAAACTGAGGTTCAGCCATTTATACATTTCAAGGAGAAGCCTAAAATACTGCGGGCTATAGCTGCGCAGAAACAATTGTCTTGGATTCAAACTGAGTCCAATTATTTCCTCAAAGCCTGCTGTCTTGCAACACGGCGCAGGGAAAGAATTAGATGTGACAGAGTGCATCAGCAGTAAAATCTGGATAACACGGTCAGGGAAATGGAGCTAAATAAGGCAGCAACGGAATCCAAAGTTCTTCCAGTCAACTTTCTCAAAAACGGCCCTAAAAAGACTCGCTCAGCAAGTCCCTCACATATATATGAAAGCCTTTAAGAAGTGGACAGCGATGCCTTAGCACCTCCCAGACTCGTGCTGCTTATCCCTGGATGTCTTTCTGCTATAAGTTCCAACATGGTGGGGGGTGAAGGAGGATGAAGTTGGCAGAAGGACAAGTGTGTGTGTGTGTGTGTGTGTGGTGGGGGGGGGAGCCAAAGTAAAAGTTAAGGATAAATAGAAACAGAACAAAAATAACAAGTGGCAAAAGAGGACGAGAGTAAGAGGGAGAGCAGGGGGTGCATGCATTTTGGAAAGAAGTTTAAATTATGCCATCTGCTTCGAGGAGAGTGGGCGGGCTTGCTGGGCTTTTCAAGACACTTACCAAATGTTTCTGAAGGAAGAAAAGTAAATAAAGAGGGGAAGAACAACATAGTTTGTTTTAGGTTGAGTTCGAGAGTCACTGCCACCCAAGAATTAAAGGATTTACAGTTTTGTTGAGTCTCGTGTCCCACCCCAGGATTTTCCACGGGAATAACAAAGTCTCACAATGAACTTCTCATTTCAAAGAATATCTCACATTCTGATTGATATATTTTTTTTTAATTTTAATAAAATATTTACTTAATTGGGTTGTTTTTTTTTTATTTCAAATTGTGTTGTGGGCCAAATGACACGTGCTGAAGACTCAATAATGTGCACAGAGTCACATCAGAGTTTCAGACACAAACACAGACAAAACACAGAGAGAGAAAGAGAGAGAGAGCAGTTATCTGTTTTAGTTTGACTGGACACACAAAGACATGGGACAGATAAAGACAGATGACACAGAACAGGCAGAACAGACTCTGGAATACTACTTGTCTGTAGTACTACTGCATCTGTGAATATCTCAGTGGTTTAACTATGTGACATAAACACCACAATGTACAGTAAACCTGTCAGCGGTGTACTTGTTCTTATCCATCAGCATCTCAGAGACTATGAATATAAAATATAAGAGCAGATAGTGTTGGTTTTACTTTGCTGTAGTAGGCTTACAGTGTATTAAGACATTATCTCCGACCTGTCATGTGCCAAGGGGAGCAGTGGACCTCAATACTTCACAGTGCCCTGTAGTAAAAAAACAGTATGCCTAGGAAAAGCCACGGGGCACCTGCAAGTGTAAAGGTCTAAAATATTTAGAAGAATGGCTGAGTAAAAAAAGATGACCAGGGCGGTCCACAGATTAAAGTCACAGCTCTCTTCCTAACAGGACCTCGGAGGCTCGAGCTGACAAACTGAACCAAAACTGAACACTGCGATGAACCCAGACACACGGCGCTCTGGGGGTTTAACATCATCGTCCCAAAGAGGGCACACAATCCTTCAAGTTTCCTCACAGTCGGAGCGTCAGAACCAGTGAAAATTAACTGTGTTTCACAGAACTATGCATTAGCTGCATAAACAACGAGATGACGAATTGATTCTTCTGAATGTAGAACTCATGAGGGTCACAACTGGGGCAGGAACTCGATGGTAACAGACTCTTTATTTAGTGGCGTCTACCTCGATTTGCGTTTGCAGCCACAAGTCAAATAAGAGTCATTGAATTTTTTCAAATGCTGACAAATCATCGACCTGGAATATCTACCCCGTATTGCCCGGGGCCACTCTAGGGTCTACACTTAATTAGCTATATAATTAGACTTTGCTTTACTGGGCCTTTCAGTTGGGTTAATCAATGGGAACAAGACAACACATCCACCACGGAGCAGTGCCACTATCACACACTCCTGGGATGCCGTGAATCCTCTGAGCTCATTTAATAAAGTTACACCCTTTTCTTTGAAATCAATATTTAATATTTAAATGTTTTGTGCATCCATCTGTTAATGCACTTTTTAAAATGTTTGAAAACCAGGCCAAACCTTGTTTGAATACAAGTTGTATGTTATTTTATTTCACGCCCTGAATTTAATGTGGACAAAATCAGGGCTATCGGTCGAATATGACCCCATTCAGAATATTTATCTTTGTAGCACTCACCTAAAAGAAAACCTTACATTTCATTTCCTGAAAAAGAGCAAAGGGTGCAGACATTCATGTGATCATTTCTAACAATCTTAACTGATTAACCGATTCAAGAGCAGCATCCACATGAGCTGTGAATCTAAAACAACCAGGTCCACTCGACAGAACCTTCCTGTGGAACGACCAAGCGATGAAGAGATGAGGAAGAAGAATAGCCAGGCCGTCCTTACCTGAGCGCAGCTGTTTGATCCGCCCATTACTTGCACTGGGGTCGATGGGCAGGAAGTCTTTGTACCAGGTGATCTCTGGGTCTGGGTTGCCACTGGCAGCACACAGCATGGTGGCTGTTCGGGTGCGCTCCACCACCTTCAGCTGGGGGCCCATGTCGATGTTGGGGAAACCTGGTGGGAGCAGGTCCTCTGTGGAAGGAGAGGGACGGGAGGAGATGTTGTTAATTTCTAAACGCTGTTATCCTTGGGGCTAATGCACAATGCACGGTGACCCAGTCATTGACACTGTCACAGGCTGATTGTTAGGGGATGGCAGCGTGCTCTGTAGTCATTGTTGTCCCTCTTCAGACTCCCTGCTCTCTGGGGACAATTAGTCCCGCGGGTCAAATTGCCTGACCTCCACCCCGGCTGGAGCCAGAGGACTGACTCATTCTCAGATGATGAGAGCCCTGAGGTGTAATATACATCAGAGGCCCAAGGCCACATGGCGACTCGGAAAAGATTCACTGAGTAAGATGCCAGCCACTGGGCCGGCTGAGGTCACTGCTCATCAGGAGAGCCGATGACCTCACATCCACTCTGCAGACATCACAGCGGCGTCGCAGGCGTCGGGAGGCAGCAAATCAGGGGACGTTAGGACAGCCTCTGCTAAGCAGATCATTACACACCTGATACAAATGAATCTATATTTGTCTCACTTACAATCGATGGGCCGTTCTCAAGTCCCACTTACGTAGATTTTACCAAGACTGTGGCATTCATGATTTTTTTCTTATCCGGGATTTGTTCCTAGCTAAGAACAAAATCTACGAACACTCAGGACCAGAGCACATGTCAGTGCTTGGGTGTGTTGTCTTCTTTTATACAGTTCAATAAGATACAATCTGTCATTTCACTTTTTGGTAATTTACAGATAATTTTCATTTTTAAATTTTAAAAATGGCCCTTCAGGTGTCCCTTTATGTTGCATGATGACAAACACACACCGTGTTGTTTTATGCAGTAGGACTGTGCGGATTAAAGGGGAAGAGAGGTCACATGTATCCACATTCTGAAGTATTAAATCTTTAAAAAAAAAACACAAAAACAAGGAAGAACCAGAGGAACTGAGTCCAGACAGGTTCGCTCTAACTAAGGCTGACATCAGTGCAGCGCCATGAATATTTCAATGCTAGGTTCAGAGAAGTACAGGCATTTACACTGTTTTGAGCTCTGTGCTGTATTCCTCTCCATCGATTATTAATGAACACCCCTGTATCATCTCTTTAAACCAAGTCCCCCCTGAAGCTCGGGAGAAGAAATGGCAGGGCCACACATCACTTCGGAAACTTCAGGACAGGGCAGACAGATTCATTCTCACGAAGTCCTTCTTCTCCATCGTCAATGATCTATGTCGATGATGCCGAACAAGGCGCAGCGGTCCTGTACCCCTCCAGCCAACAGTCTGCCGGGGCAGGGTATCCGTGAACAATGGGCCCGGTCCTACACAGACCACAGTAATGAGGCTGAAGGCATACGCAGGGTAAGTGGCTTTGAGACTAATAAAATTAGGCAAGTGACAGAGGGATTCTGCCTGAAGGAGCAAAGGAGGCCCGGAAAAGGTGGGCGCACAAACAAACCAGCCGACCAGAACAGCACTAGACAAGGAGGGGGGACGCCAGATTCACACAGAGATTGTGATATCGCCTGCTCTGACCTGATACAGCACCGGCAGCCACTCCTGAATAAACGGCATGTATGCTGGTTACTTCCCTTCCTTGGAATAGAGTCTGATATCATCTTCCCCCTGAAGCTTACAGCCTCTGTCGATAAAGGCGGCCATGCAAAAATAAATAGATCACTCATCGAGGGAGTGTTACTTCAGGCTCAGCCGGGCCGACTGTGAATGACAGAAGGCAACCAATGACACGGGCTGATAGTATCCTACAATTCCCACAGGGCCGGTCCCTGGTAATGGCGGGGCAATTGCATTTATATGATGTGGACGGGGGTTGTCTGCGATGACGAATCTTCAAAGGCCAAATTCAATCGATACGCGTCAGTGACAACGCTGCTATTCATTTGGCCGAAAGCAGCCCTCGTCACTTAAGCCAGTGATGGTCTGAGACACACGCTGCAGTCATGGACAGGAAGCGGACCCAATGCTGTCAGGCTGCTTTTTTCCGAAGATAGCATGGCTGTTGGGTCCTTACTGCCTACGCCTGTGACCGATCCATACACGATCCATCGTCACTCACTGGATTTTGTAACGATACGGCTTCCGTATACGGCAAACGTCACTCAGAGTTCCTGCAATGGTGAACAGCAGGACAGCTTTGATCTACATTTGGGTTTTTGTCATTCTCTTTTGGAAAAGAAAAAAAAAAAAGCTGGCTTGAGTACCGTCATTATCCATAATTGTCTTTAATGTCGCTACACCATTTAATATCATTATACAAGTGACAGGTGCAAAGCCTTTAATCAGCCTCTGGTCAGCTTAGCCTCTGCCTGCTCGTTAATCTGCTGACTCATGCCTGCTGCTGGATTCTGCTTTCTATCATGCTACGTGTTGCCCTCTTAGAAAGTCCGTACTTTAGCCTAATTAAACTCTTCTGAATTATTCACTCCAACCAAACCATTGATTTTTTCAGGCACAGTCATATAATTGCACCACAGCACTACACAAAAAGGTTTAGTGATGACAATATGCAATTTAGTGGGCACTTTCACTCTCACCAAGCAAAGACAGTGCTGGAACCAAACGGGTGAAAAGTATAACCTTTGAAATCCAACTGCTGCGCCTGTCTTTAGCCAGTAATGCAGAATAATTACACACCATTCACCATCTGCTGCACACACACTGCCACACTGTGGTATTAAGTGTACTTAAGCACCATGAATTTTAAGCACGACCTACACTCAAAAAGCACTAAAGAGCTGATGCCTATTTAGAGTGAAGTGAGGTTTTCTCCTCACGTTGACCTACACCACAGACAAAACCTATGACTGTCAGAATGCAGTTAGCTGCATTGGCTGATACGTGACATTTAACCCTCGTGGACACTCAGCGCTCCACTCCACCAAATAAGATGAGCAGGTAACTGGAGCCCCGACCCTGGGCACGGTGTCGTGTGGCTCTTTATATTTTTATTCTGCACACAATCATCCGTCGCATCTACTGTCGAAACCTCTGACACGGTGGCTTCAAAGCCACTTACTGTGAGCCATCAGTGATGTCACCGAGCAGAGAGAGCGGCAGCTTTTTACCAGGAACTCCAGTAAAAGCTTTGGGGTGCTCTGCCATCCCCCGCACCTATTACTCATATTATTATTTTCACTTACTGAAATGATTTAATTTCATCAGCAGCATAATCAGGTTAACTGATTACCCAGCGCCAAAGCAGAGAGACACAGGCTTTAAGCAGGTTTGTGCATTAATACCTCAGAGGGGCTGCTGGGAGCCAGACAGAGCGAGCGAGGGAGGGAGGAGGGATTAGAAGCCATACAGTGAGCGCACGACAAACATAAAGAATACCAATGGCTTGAATAAATATGTATTTAAGTAATAAGCACACCAAGCTGCTGGGACTCTAAACAGTGCCGTTATTATGGGCTGTGCCCCACCCCCCACAGACAGGCCGGAGGCAGGGTAAAGGTGTTCATCGCTGTATGAACAACACGGCAAATATTTCTATTTTTTATCTGTCTGCCATGCTTCAGATAACAAGTCTAAATTTACCCCCCAAAGGAAAAGATGCTTATTTGTTCAGCACGCATCTTCTGAGGTCTCCATCCAAATAAAGTCATCACAGGAACCAGAGTGAGCCCTGTGAGCCACAGATTGAATTTTTAATGTTTTTTTTATTCCATATACGGTTGGATTTATTTGCGTCTTCCTCCAGTCTTGCTCCTTTACGTGATATTCCTTGAAATCTACGACCAACAGAATCTCTGCTGAAAAACAGGGGAACCGTGATCTTGGGACAGAGGGGAAAAGCAACACAGGGAAAATCTAATCACAGTGTCCCTAGGCCCAGCTCCGATAGCCCTCTCCGGATAGCCATCTCAGCTGAATAATGGTTATTACACGGCCGGCACTCACCCGCCACCCCCAGAAAGATGTCTACCGACCCATTGGTATTCGCCACACCTTGCAGTTCTCACCACCAAGGGCAACATTTAGATCCAAATCTCCCCAAACTACAACCAAAAGAGTCGGATGAGACCGGAGAATAGGAAGAGGGGCAGATGAAAATGAGTGGAAAAGCAAGGCTGAGACAGAAAGAATGGAAAAGGTGAGGGGCGACAAAAGTTACGCAGAAGTTTGCAGGATTGCTTTTTGCCCTCTGGCAAATGCTGGCGCAGCATGGGGTGCAGGACCTGCAGGCTCGGTGCTCCCTTATCCCCACAGGCTTTTACGAAACACACACACACACACACACACACACACACACTGTCTGTCACATCCAAGGATGGGCTGAATGCAGCTCAGCGCTCAATGCTGATCTCTATCTGCTATTACACTGTGCAATAACCCAATGCTTCCAAATTCCCTACGTTCCAAAGTTCATTTTATGTCATTTCTACTTAATAACCTGCCGGGTCAAAGACTGAGCAGACCAGTAATAACTTGATGGACTTTCTGAAGGTCCATCAATACCACAAGGATTTTTTTTTCTGTTCCGCCCGATGGCCGATGCAACTAAAGTTGTCCCTTTGGAACCACAGTGAATAATTTACATGTGTTAACTTAATGTTGGCAAAATAGAGTGAGTCAGCGTCAGTGTGTCGACAGCATTACGCCATACATGTTGTATCAACACATCCTTTTTCTCTCTCATAATCTCCTGAATCAAGCAGCCTGAGACTCACAGGTAAGCTGCATACAGCCCCATTCAGCTTTATTCATCAAGCACATGTCTTTCAGCTGATCAGAAGACTTTCTAACAAGCGTGTCCGCCAGGCTCTACGATGTGAGCTGACACGCTGTCTTTGCCAATGATCTTTACCGCTGGAGCCCAGGGTTCAGCCTCAAACACACAATACCGGCTGCCCCCCCTGATGCGGCGAGCCACCGTGATCGACGCAGCACAGACAAGAGAGGGGAGTAATTGCCGACGACAGCTCCTGCGATCCCCTGTGAGGGAGAGCGATGGGGTGAAAAATAAAAACATAAGATGGGAGAGAAAAAAATCTGTTTATCCATCTTAGCCGGTGGAAGTTTATTGAGTTTCCTCCCCCACTCTCTTCCCCTCTCTCTCTCTTTCTCTCTCTCTTGTCAGACTCCTGAGGTGTCCAGGGTAAGACAGGCAAACTCCAGGGGAGACAGGAGATGAGGCCAGGGCCATTAAAGGAAGTGCCTCACTGTGGAGAAACGTCAACCAGTCAGGTCTTGTTTAGTGTTGGGTGGCTTTGAGTGTGTGTGTGTGTGTGTGTGTGACAGTGTAAGGACTCACAATGAGCACCTTGAGGCCTGACGCCAGTTAACTCCACTGGGCAAACGCCCACTTTCATGAATGTGATATCGATCATCTCATTTAATCACAACAGCTTCACGTTACTCTCCTACAACCTGAGAGCACCTTCACCCCAGGTAGGCCCAAGTATTACAGACACAATTCCTCTGTGCACTCAGATACAAAACAACTGTACTACTACAGTTAAACCTGTAACTTCAAATACAGCATGATCGAGGTGCTGCATTGATTCAACAACAAAGACAACCATCTGTATTCATGCACAAAGAATAACACTTCTTCAGATATATTCCACATAAATTGAATGTGTTCACAATAAAAATGTTGTTACTAACACAATATCTGGTTTCATAAAAGAGCAAATAGGCAAAGGTTAATCTGTGAAGCTTCGTAGGAAACGGGTGATGATGATGTACTTTGAATTTATGCTCCATCTAATGAGGAGGTGCACTGTGGGCGGCGTTGAACAAGTTATAGTCTTTATCATTTCCACTGTGGGTGTGATCAATGACAGATCTCACCTAATGTGCATATTCTTCCTCAGTGCTGAGTGGGGGAAATGTTATGGATTAAAAAAAGGCATTGTCATGTTGGAAAATCACAAAGTCACAGCATTGCGAAGATAATTCATAGATCATTTCAAGGCTTGGTGCTCCAGATTGGCTGATGCATCGCTGCACTGTGCGATTCCTGCCAGAGCATCCAGTCTAACCACAACAAACCCCAACAAATCCTGACAGTAACAGAAGGATGTGGAGTGAGACGGATGGGTGGGTCTGGGGAGCGAAAGCAACGACTGTGGGCCATTAGCTTGGTGCAATTAAGCCGGTAATTACAGGTTTGGTGGCACCTTTGGTTGAGGAGAACAACAATCGAGAATATGTGGGGGATATAAATGAGCAGAGGGGCCGGCCCGATGGCAGCACCGTAATTGCTCCTTGTCACTTGGAGATGCAGATGCGACGAGCAGACGCAACAGCAAGGGTCACAGAGATGAGTGGAGTGTTGGATAAATAAGTCGCTTCAAAAGATGACAAGCCCCGAAAGGTTGTGAGCAGAATGCTGATAAGAAGCCAAACGGCTGGAGGGGCGAGGGGTCGACAGAAAAAGACCACAGCAGCAATTTCCCCATCATTTCTTGCTGTAGCAGCATTTGACAGAGCAATGGTGAGTGGTTAGACACAATTCTCTGACAGGAAGGAGGGCTCCCACCCAAAATAACAATGAGTGGGGAAAAAAAAAAAAACATACAGTGCACAGCGTGCTGACAAAAGAAGAAGAGGAAGTGGGTGAAGGAGTTGACGGACAGAGCGGCACGTGTCAGGAGGGAACACGAGCAGGACTTTGCAATCACAGAGAAAACGTCCTGCCTTCTGCCTCTCCTGAGAGCTACAGCGCCATTACACTCATGAAGGTGGTTCTTTGCTGTTCGTTGTGTTGTGCAAGTTATTCAAGACTTCACAGACACCTGCGAGGCCTCTCCCGTGTGTGCGAGTAACAGTGCGAGTAACAGTACTGCATCTCTTCCCACACGTGGCCTCGGCATGAGGGCGTGAAGCATGCGGGGCATTATGGGAGCTCTGCTGATGCTGCAGAGCTCACAACGTATCCTCGGAGTTGTAACTCACCTGGGCGGGGCGGGGCAGAGGGGGGCTTATGTATATGCATGAAGCTGGTGGTCCAGGCCCCATCCCCTTGCTCTTGTTTATGCATGAGCTGGACCACTCCAAAGATCACCACCTCATTGTTTCCATGGGAACCAACCCCCCCCCCCCCAACTCTTACTGAGCTTGTGTAGAAAGAAGAAGAAGTAACGGTACAAATGCCTTTTATCTTTGTCTTCATTTTTCTTCTTTTGACATTTCATTGGACTCTACATAGTTTTTCAGGTAAAATGTGTGATGTTCCAAAATGTAATTACTGTGATTCTTATTACGCTCCTCAATGAATTACACGTGACATAATGAGCAAGTAAATCCCACGACCAGCTGGACCCAGAGTCCACCATGGTTGCAGGGAACCGATTTCCATTTTTTTCCCCATGAGAACAAAGCACGGGCAGAGACGTAATGAAATATGACATGAAGGCATTACAGAGGGGAGCAGCCGGGGAGGAAGGAAATCCAGCCACTAATTTCACAACCGATTCAAAATTGAATTACGTGTGCATTTTTACATATTTATGGACGTGTTACAAGAAATGACTTTCGTTGTTTCAGGTGCCGCCCCTGGACCATGGATGGCTGCTGCGGAGGACACATGGAAAGGAGTCAGCAAGCCAATCAAACCCCCAAACACTTTACATTGTAAAAAAACATCGCATAGACACTGATGTCTCAATTGAGGCTCGATGGCCAATGAGGTGGCCAGTTTAGTGCGGCCATCTCATCGATGTGACAGAGGGTCCATTTATATAGACTCACTGGACCAGTAACAAACCAGTCAGCCAAACCTAAGCCAGTTGCGTTTTGCTTCTCCATTTTGAATGTTCTGCCCTGCTGCTGCGTGTTGGCTGTAGACGGATGTCTGCAGTGGGCATGGTCCCTCTACTTCAGCAAGGAATTAGATGAAATTGATGGTGAAAGTTGGGGAGCCAGCCACCCGTTGCTAGAGGCTAGTTGCTTCCACTTATCCCCCCCCCATCAGCACCACCTCTTTTCTCTAGCTTCTATCTTTTGTGCTTCCCCTCAGCGTGTGGTCCCTCCTCATCCCCCAATCACAGATGATTATTGCAGTACACGTTTCCTGGATGAAAGGATTCAGATGAAGCTTATTTTGGTGAATTTTCTCTGGAGGGATGATTTTTTTTATAATAGCGAAAGACAGAGTGCGGGAGATGACTTGGTATACAAATGCTAATGTTTACGTATGAAGCGGGACGGGAAAGAAAGGTGAACCGTGGGAAATAGACATCTCATCTGAGAGATCTCAAATCTCCTGTTTCTTAGATGTGTCTTTTTCACTCTGGCACATAAACATTACTAAAGTTTTGCATCTGCCATTCATCTAAAAACTGCCCCTCGCTGGATTTTAACTTCCTCTTGTGTTCTCACACCGTCCTGACACTTTACAGAGGAGGTTCCGGTAAATGCCTTTCACGGAAAAGTCTTGATCAGCGCATGTCCGAAAGTAAAGTTCAGTGTAAGAGTGGAGAGGAAGCATCGGAGTCAGCTAAGGACAGCCGAGGGAAAAACACACAAGTTCTTAAGCCTCCAATAAGATTGCAGGGCATGAGGGCCGTGCAGGTGGTCAACATTTGACTATTGATTTGTTGTTTGTGCCCAGCCTGACCCCCGCCCCCCGGACCAATATTAGCTGGAAAATGCTAACACCTCACTGGCACAGAACAAAGGACGTATTTCTCCTCAAACACAAACCACATTTTTTACGATCATGCACTCGAAGAGAGAAATCTTATGGTTTCTCATTTGCATGAGGAGAAATGGCTGGAATTGAGACCGGCGAACAGGTGCCTCGTGCCGAAATGGGTTCACTGTGAACAGGTAACCTCCACTGATGGGTGTAGATCTTAACAGCATCCAGCAAATGGAGTATTTACGGGAGGAGGCTGCGAGGGCTGCGTGGGAATACGAATTGACTGGGTTATCAGGGACAAGCGAGAGATAATGCGGATGTCGGAAACAACTCTGAGAGCAGAGACTTTAAACTGAGATGAGGTGGGAAGGAGAACCAGCAGAGCACTGACAGCTGAGATGTCGCCTGAGACCTTGAATGCTTTCTACTTACAAGTACAAACCCTATCTCCATCAGTGCACTTCTTCAGTAACAATGGCCTCATGCTCTTGAAACCTTGAGTACAACAGAAAGAAAAAAAAAAAAAGATTTTATTACGACAACGTGTTTTATTATTTCATATAAATATATTTTTTTCTCTTTTGATTTTCTACTCCCCCTCCTGCCGCTGCTCTCTGCATATATTGGGAGCTCTTTCTCCAGGTGTTGGAGGCCAGTGGCAGAGGGCAGAGGTCACAACGCAGAGGCAGACGAGGGAAAGAGAAGCAGCCAGATCTGCTGCTGATACGGCTACTTTTTCATCGTCTCGTTACAGAGCCACTGCTCACCGCCTGGCTCGCTCCCTCCTCGCTTTGTCTGCCTCTCTACACACACACACAGCTGTCACCCATACATACTTACACACACACATGCGAAGAAACAAACTATTTTTCTCTGTCTTTCATTAAAATCCCACATCACACACACACACACACACACCTGTTCATGTTTCACTGTGCCTTATTAATTTTCATCCTGCCTCCTCAGATGCCCTGGACTCACCTTTTACTCTAAATAAACTCCAAAAAATAAATAAAGAAAGTGTTACCCTTCGGCACCACATTAGCACCGTGACAAAAGACAAGAGAGAAAAATGCAAAGACTAAAAGTCAAAGAAATATCAGCAAAGAAGAAAAACTTTGTGTTCTATTTAACACCCGGGCATTTGTGAGAAAATGTAAAATGTAGTTTTAAGAGGTTATAAAAAACCCCCCGAGGGGTCAGGGATAAAACCCGAGGGGAATATTTCACAAATCTCAACGTGTTTTTGAGCTGGAGCCTTTTTGAAGCTTACAGGGAATACTGATGAAATAAACAGCGAGGAGAAAATCTTTTTTCTCTCTCTCTGTATTCCCGTCGTCTCTCATCTGTCCGTTGCTCTCTGTCTCAAGACCCAAATCTCTCCTGAAGTCAGATTGCATCACACACAAAGGAAAGCTCACATTTATCAAATGTTATTGCGAATACACTACGAGCTGGGATTGTCTTCAGCTAATGCCTGGTGCCATGTGTTTTTCATTTCAGCTGATTCATCATTCCACTGCTTTTATACCTCAAAATAAAATGCAATGCAAACAATTATTACATAACATGTTCTTCGGTCGTCTGTCCTACAAGCTCCATCTGGAGCTGTATTCTCTTGTGATGTGATGGAGAAACGGTCGAGATAAATCAGCGTCCAGCTGTCCACTGACAGGACAAGGGGAGAGAGAGAGAGGGAGAGAGAGAGAGAGAGAGCGGGAGAGGGTGTAATGGCGGTGATGCCGTGTCAGAAGATGGTTGACGGGCCATGAAAAGCAGGCGCCAGTATCTGTTGACTGTTCTTCTTCTGCTCTCTCTTTTCCTTCCTTTTGCTTTTGCCTCCCGCCCTCAAAGATTCACCATTTCTCAACCCTTCTCCCATGAATCATTGCACTTGGTTCAATAAACTCCACAGCAGCCTCACAGTGTCCTCACAAAACAGACGCCAATTAAAAGAAAGCTGTGATAAACCGATGGACCCACTAAGCCCCACTGCCCTCTGGGTAACAGTGGTCGCACTGACCTGACCAGGCGAGTTTCCACTTTATTTAAAACTAACAAGTGATGAATATGTTCTCTTTCACAGCCAATGCAAATGCAATCCTTTTCTTTTTCCATTTTTATATTTCAGCTTTTGAGAAAAAGAGCGAGAGGGAAAGGTGGAGAGGTGAGGATGGAGAGCAGCTCCACCATCATCTGGGCGGGATGCCCCCTGATAGACACATCATATCGACGACTCTTACAACATCTTAAAAAATGAAACAGAGCAGCAGACCAGAGCTCATCAATCCCAGTTTCCCAGTTGCCTCGGGGGAGAATCAATTTGCAACAGTAATAGCAGAGCTGAAAGACCGCAGCCGTCGGAAAGACAAGCACACAAACCCCGGTAACGGCCCGTGATGTCATCACAGCAGCGTGAGCTGACAGCCTCCCAGCGGCACTGCCGCCTTCCCGTCGACACTCTAAACAGTCGGCTGAAAAATGCAGGCATTTCCTGAAAACATGATGAAAAGAAAGTATGTCCTCTGTGTCGGATCTCAAGAGGACGCTTCTTACACCTGTCAGTCCGTCTCCGAGGACTCCCAGAGGACGGCGTGCAGCCAGATGGCCGCCATCTCAGGTGTCACAGGTGATGCTAAAGGCACCCTGCCACCAACACACACAGGGGGGGGGGTCACAGTGCTGTATAAAAATAAACAGGAATGTCTGAGTTTATTTATTATTATCCCTGTTCGCTGGATGGATTTCCAACCTGGTGGAATAATAAACAGGACAAACAGTTCTGATGTACTCGCAGATTTCACTGTGGGGACAGGATTGAATTTAAACCGCTTTCTTTCTTTACATGCTCAATAAATCCAAAGGGAAAATTTTTAAATCAGGCATAGATTTACCAGTGGAGGTAAGCAATGCAGCGTGTGTGCTGTAAACTCTTCCACCAGTGACTCGAATGACCCTTGCTTAACCTTTGCCTTCCCCACTGTAAAGTTCAGGTGACACCTGATCACGCACGTGTGTGTGTGTGCGTGCGTGTGTTTGTCAACATGAATGTGTGGGTTGTGTATGCAGTTGGATTTTCTTGCAAGTGTGTGCCACGTCTTTCCGGCCAAGTCACCCACCGTGGCGACCCATTTTCTGCCTCTGCACATCCCCGACCACAGGCTCTCTGTTTACTGCAGATGTGTCCCTGGTGCCTTGTCCCATATCCCATAATCCTTTGCCCCGGTTCCAGGAGCGCGTGTTTGCCTGTTGTCCTCCTCACCTGTTCTGTGATGCCAATCGTCCACAGCCCCCCCTGTTGTCAGCTCTCATCCGTTGCCAACTTTCCTGCTTCTCTTTTTTTGATTTGTTCCCCTGGTTTGCTCCACTTCCATCTTTGTGTACATTCTCTCTCTCTCTCCGCTGACCCTCATTCACTCCCAGTTTCACTTTCCTCGTTTTCGGTGAATCAAACTTCATCTCTCTTCCATCTCGCTCTCCGTCGCTGCCGGGTTAATGCAGCGGGCCCCGACCTCATTAAAGATGGAGAACTGACAGAAACTTGGGCTCCCGTTCCTCTGGCGCTTGTGTTGTACCTCCAACCCTCCCCCTCCTCCCCCTCTTCGCTCCTGCCATGTTGGGTCTTGCCTGGGCAGGAGAGCGCCTGTCTTCCTCTGGGCTCTTGAAGAAACCTCATCAGACTGTTTCTAATCTCTTTTTATTTTCCGCCTGCTCCTCTGGACCACCCCGTGCTTTCGCCTCGCGCTCTTCCCCACAGCTGCGTTCACACGAGTGCACATGCTGACGTGCACATGCCTGTGCTTGTAGCCTGAAATGCGGTCCGCTTGTTCAAACAAAGCCGTCTGTGTGACCGCTGGTTCTTTGTGAAATATTTTCTGGCCTCCCATATGAACGTGCCCCGGCTCGACATGTATACCCTCTTCTGAGGGACCACTCGCGCCTCCCCAGCCTGTTCCTGGTGTGAGGGGGTTTGTTGCTAACAATAACTAACCCAGGATGCTGCGCCAGGCTTCCAAACCCTGCTCCAGCACGCATCTGACAGCCAGGGAGGCTGCGCTCTTGTGCTGCCAGCCAGTCAGCATCATAGCTCAGCTCCCTCCAACTCTGGAAACATGGCAGATGGTGGCAGGAGAGAAAAGAGGAGACTGTGTGTGTGAGGCAGACAGACAAGTAGATGGAGAGAAGAGTATGCGGGAGAGTGTGACCACATGCTTGCTGGCCTCTGATGGCACCTGCCATGACCTCTACGCTCCAGCCAAAGAAAATGATGCAATATCTTTGCTGAGAATGAGCCAGCACCTCCAGGAGAACCTCAGCAAAGTTCAACCTGCATTGATTTCATCAACAGCATCTCATACAGTTCTGCTGTTTGACAGCTGTGTGTGTGTGTGTGTGTGTGTGTGTGTGTGCCCTGACTCTGTATGCAAGCATTTCTCATTCTGTGGGTTTCCATCGCAGGCAGAGGAGGTCCAGCTCGAACATGAATGGACAGTTGATTAGTGGCATCGAACAAATGAACCCTTGATAAACAGCTTTCACACAGTCCATCTGTTCTGAGCGAATCTGATTCGTTCCAGCGCGGTGCAGTGAAACGACCCCTCACACTTTCACATGAATGCGTTTGGCTCCCCCGGTGGTGATTCGTGGAACACAGCTGATCTAACGTTCTGATAAAGGCCGAACTCAAACAACGTTTCATACGGCAGCACTCACCTCGGATGATGGACAACTTGGCGTTGACGGTGATCTCGCCCTCGCTGTTCTCGGCCACGCATTCATAGATGTTCTCGTCGCGCGGCGCCCGCAGAGGCTGGATTCTGAGGACGGCGCCCGCAGCCTCGTCAAACTCGATGGTCTGTGGGGAGCAGGGTTGGGGGGGGGGGGGGGGGGGGGGGGGGGGGGGGGGGGGGGGGGGGGGTTAGACTGCATGAAACACCAGAGCTTTGAACCAGAGCAGGTCCTCACACACATCGCTCGCTGCAGTGTGGGTGTGTTTACTGGACTGACGTCTCAAATCAAATTCAATTTGTATCTATAATTACATCTTTCCCTCTTTGTTAAGACCTTTGAAAAGTGTTTTTAGATCCTGCTGCGAATAGTTTGAACTTTCCATTAACTCAATTCAATCAAATTCATCCTGAATTCAATCTAACATCCTTCTGAGAAGCGTCCTCGCTACAAACAGCAGAGCTGCTTCAACAGTGACCTCAGATTAGTTCTGACATTGTTTCAGAAACTGGCCGCTGACATATCTGGAGACTTTTGATCTCTTTGAAAACTAAAACATCAACAGCCGTGTGCCCTGCAGCAAAAAGCTCAAGACTTGGCAAATGAGTGGAATTTAAATGGTGGGATGACTGGACCGGTTACTGCCTCATTTTCCAACGGATGAAGCGTAAGAGAAGTCGGCTGGGCCGTCTTCCCACAGCCGCCCTCCTCAGAAGAGCTTGCACCATCTTGACGAAGGGTTATCTGCTGAGATCTCTGAGCAAAGCATGAATTTGAGATACGAGCGCGAGTCTCGAGCAGCCCGGCTGCTCCCCCGCTGCACATCTCAGAGCTGAGCTGTTAATTAGGCTAAAAACACTGCAGAGCACGGCATCACGATCGATATCAAAGCAGCTGTCTAGAGGGTAGAACGGGGGGGAAAATCATAACAACTTCAGAACCCCTTTACAAATTTTTATTTCATGCTAAACGGAGGAAAAGAAGCGTCCGTTCTGGCGGGCTGCTTCGCGCCCTTGGCTTTGTTTCCCACTTAGCATGCAAGGCAAGAGAGCGCACAAACACTGCTCGTCTTTTATTTTGTCCTCCGCCGAGATGCTGCGTTTCCCCTGTTGATGTTGTTGTCATCTTTTGCTTTTAGCCTCCTCCCCTGTGGTTGTCTTCATGCTGCACTGTGTGTGCGTGTGTGTGTGTGCGTGCACGCTCTGCCATCACCCTTAACAAATGCAACTTTTTAATTAAGAGACACTGAGCATCAATCAGGACTTTTAGAGATGTCATCTGGGACGCCTGCTGAGAGCTAAACAACAAACATCACGCACAACAGACAGAACGGCGACGTGACCGCAGCAGAGTCAGAGGACTGACAGAGGTCTCAATCGCATTACAGGCCGTCAGCAGCGGCTAATGGTGGCCGTGCACGTCGCTCAGAGGTCAACACACGCCTATGAAAAGCTCGGGGTGAGCGGAGCAAACGGAACGACCCTTTTGAAAACGACTGCGTGGGAACCAGACTGCAGCAGAACTCGTCAAGTGAATGTGGAGCTGAGCAGTGATGAAAAAGAAGAGCCTGTGCGGGCCAAGTTTAAAGAGAGCGCATCGTTTTAACGCCGTGCTTTGACTGCGACAGAGTGACAACTGTGTGACTTGTGAACAACGTGGTCTCAGGTCCTGCAACAACAGTCGCACTGAATGACTTAAAGATTATTAATCTTCATTTGAAGAATACTTTAATTTCCCTTATTTTATGATTTTACAAAATAAACCTCAGCGATAATATTTACATATTGCTCTCACCTGTGGCGAACCACAGAGTGACAAACTCACCTCTATGCGCTGTGAGTTGACCTTCTTGCCTTTCTTGTTCCAGCTCACCCGGGGCTTGGGGTCACCCGTCGCTTGGCAAACAAAGGAAACCACGCCCCCTGAGACGCCAATCTGGTCGACGGGAACTTTTGTGAACCGTGGTGATGCTGAAGAACGAGGAAGAGGAGAAAGAGGAGGAGAGTGAATGAGCAGTTAGCACCTAGTTTAAGAGGAATGTCCCCACTCGGGGCTGGAATTAGTGTTATTGCATCAACGCTCAAGTCTAGACGTCAACATTCCAGTTTGAACGCATGTACCATAAATGTGAACACACAACAATGCGATGCTACACAAACCCACACTGTCCTCTGCTTGCGTCCCTCGCTTCGCTGTCTGTCTGTTATCATGATGATTCCACAACAATGTGATGGATTCACATGGAGGCCGAAGGGGCGTGGTCAGGTTCAGGGAGGAACACGTTCAGAAGTGACACCTACCAGGTTTTGGGTCCAAGAATGTTTTTTGGTTCTTTTCTTTCAGGGACATGTGATGCATGGATCTGAATTTAATGAATTTAGTGCAATGATTTCCATGAGTGAATACAATTTGGTGCGATTTGATTGGGTCTTGGCAGAAGACGAAACTAAGAGCTGGTCTAGTGTCTTAATGTAGAGGAGACAGTTTGAGATAGACACAATAAATACCTGGACAGATTGACTTGATAGACAGAAAGCCAGATAGTGGACGGACTGATAAGAGACACTCTGGAAAGACGGAGACCTAGCCACATCAAATCCCCTGTGTGTGATGTGATGGCCGTTGTGGTGATTGAACCCGTCTCAGCATCTTTAACTGGGCCATGCCGTCAATGCAAATGACCCCCTGCGGTGCAGTCCGGTTAGAATGAAAGTGTCTGTCCCTGTCCTGCTCTGGTACGTCCTTTTTTTAATGCTGTGTAGTTCTGCGTGTAGATCATGACTCGGGAGTTTATGCATGGATGCTGTGCCAAAGTGCTGATGGCTAGTAGATAAAAACCTATGGCACTGTAGGGAAATGGAGTCTGGACACAAGCAGCTTCATATCAAACCCTCCGAAGAAGACGATGAGTCGCATTAAAGCATTCAAAAGTGAGAAAATGCGCATAGCGCAGATCTGAGACCTGTGGTTGCACTGCTCATCAAACGCTAGTAATTTTGGTTTTACTTGGTTGCAGCAGTTAAAGACAACAAGCCTGATAGAAATAAGGAGAGAGAAAGAAAACATAGTCTCTTGGGGAACTCGTTAAATCTGAATCATAGAAATGTGCGGATGATCAAACGGCCAGCACGTAGCGTCAAATTAATAATTAAGGGACCATGGGCCGACACCACTCTCCAGGCAGAGCAAAACACATATATGAAGGAGAATTCCTGCATTCATTATCGGGCAAAGGGAGAGGGAGAGTGGGTATTTCAGATGGAGCGAGGCGAAGGAGAAATTGTGTAAGACAAGGGAAGGGGAAAGAAGAAGAAGGGTGAGTGTACTGCCTCGGGAGAAGGCACCGCATGCAAAGTTAATCTCTCCGCCCCCAAAGAACAACCAAAATATTTCTGATGCAAATATTACAAGAACATACACAAACTCACCGCCTCCAACTTAACCAGTTAATGTTTATTTAATCTGGAGAAATCGTCTATACTATAGCATGGGCTGGCTAAGTGATGAGCAGTTACACACAGTTATACCTCACTAACCCCCAAAACTTGCCCGTGCATGAGTGTGCGCCAATGGGAAGACGGATTTAACCTTGATTTAAAAGCGCAGATGTCTACGAATGCAAGATTATAGCTGAAAGTAAGAGAACATGCTCATAACACCACGCGCGATCAGACAGAGATAAAACATGCTGTCTCATAAATACCACCGCTGCTGTAACATTAGCTTTCACGCTAGCAGCCACAGACGAGCTCGTATCTAGCTTTGATTTTTTTTTTTTTTTCCTTGTTCTTGTGTAGTTTGGTGAATGTGTAGCTAAAAGGGTAAAACATGACACTGACTGCAGGGCTAATGATATGCGGACCATTCTTCATGTGTATGCCAGTGTTAGCTGCATGGAGTGTGTGAATAAAACCATCTGAGTTAGACAAGCATATTAGTTATTGTGCTCTTTTTTAAATCGTATTGTAATCTGTGGGTTCTGTGGGTGCTACATGTTGACGTGAGGAGGATCAGCAAAGAAAGAATTGTAGGGTTAGGCCTAAATTTAATGGATTATGGCTATTAGGTGATTCCCTAAAAAAATAGACAACGTCCCACACAGAATAGCATTCGTGCTAGTAGGCTCTTCAGTGTCACCTCCTCTCAGGCTCGCATCAGGCAGAGTAATCCTGTGAAACTTTTCTGCACACTTTTTCTCTTGCAAAAAAACCTTTTGTTTACTCGAGTCAGGCAGACGCTGCATTTTGCTTCCTGAGCCGAGCGGCCTGCATGGCGTCTTGGTTTGATTCGGCTGTTCTGTTGCATACAAGCACGCAAAAGTTTATTCATGTCCTGGTGAATCAGTGTGAGCGCTGCAGGCTGCGGCCACAGGGCCCAAAATGTTCCCATTTAAAGTCTTAAAAATCATTAATCACTAGCAGGGCTGTGAGTCTGTGGTGCAGCTCGGCCTCAGTGCTGTTGTTGTTGACAGGACTCACACTGCTGCCTGGGTTGTTGTGCAGTTAAATCAATGCTTTTCCTGCCAGGTCTGCCACAATATGCATGTTTTTTCAATCTTTCAACAAAACGGGGCAGTGACTGATGACAATCAAGCCATTTTCAAGCGGTTGCTTTCCAATCGATTGGTGCCGGAAAGCAGAAGTCCAGTGATAATTTATGATTGAGCGCTGCACACATCAGAAACTGTGTGCAGTTGTGAATCCAGATCACATATTTTAGTTTATTATATATTTATTATTATTATAGTTTCTGAAGTGTCTGACAGTTGATTAGCCTGTTAACAAAGATTAGAAACACGTCTCTGTGTGTCTTTCTGGCCAATTGGAGAAAAAAGGTTATCATATTGCCAATCCCATGATCAAAGGCATGTCTGAACAGGCTGCGAGTATTGGACATCGACAGACCACACACTGAGCAAATAAATCAGCCAATGGGTGGGGATTAAACTCCTCTACTTTTATAAGGAGAAGGTGGGCTGTTGGCAATCATTTTAATGTTGTTCATATCGATTCCTGCTCGTCTGATGGTCCCATGAAAGCGAGAAGATTGATATTTCTGAGCCCTCTTTAAATTCCACTCTTCATCTGTGGAAGGGACCCGTGAGGACGATGCAGGTTTGTGAAGAACACGTATTATCTATACACACGATGTAAAGCTATGAATGATAGAAGCTCTGGCACCAAGGAACAATAAACCCTTTTGGCATTTTGTACTCTCAATTTCCATTCTGAAAGTGCAGCAGACAGCTTTACACAACTTAGCTCGTCTGCATTTGACCTCCTCTGACAATGTGCCCTCTGTCGAGACAGTGGAGGGATTTACACAGAGCAGGCCTGTGGCAGTGTTTCTGCTGAAGGCCACCGCTCTTTGATTCGTCTGTCCCCCGAGCTGGACCGTTCGACATTTCCTCTCAGTTTCTTCCTCTCCCTCTCTTTTTTTTTCTTCCTTTGCCTTCATAAGATGAGAGAGGTGTACAATAAATGTTCTTGCCACCATGTCAGTCTGAATTTGACTCCTGACAGAGCCTGAAGTTATTTTTTTATAACTACTAGATGTAGTTTTCAACATCACAACGGTGAGGTTTGCAGGTAAAAATGAACAAGGATGAGACTGCTGGGTGCAGGGGAATGGGGGGGGGGGGCAGGTGGTGAGGTCAGGGGTCAGAAGATGACAGGCGTTCCAGGGGACTGGAGGAGAGGACGGAGCGGAGAGCGCTGAATATTCCAGATAAATAAATGTTCTCTCTTGCTCTACTTTCTAGTTGTTTGAAGTTTTGAAGACAAAGAGTCACATGATTTTTTTTTTTTTTGTTTAATAGATAAGAGGCATTTTCACAGCGTATCCAATCCCATTTCCTCTGCTTTCATCAATAAACAGCAGAGCTTTGTTCATTTGGAAAATGATATTATATATAAATTATACTTTTCACTGTCTGCTCTGTGTCCAGTAAAACGCCCTCACACCACACACACTGTCCTCTTACATCTGTAAGATGTATGACGCTGCTTACGCCGCACACTGTGATGGCCACGCTAAAAACAAACTAACAGGAGCCACGGCTCCAGCTGTGACGCCGTATTTACGGCCCCCGTGTGACGCTCAAAGGAGATGCTGAACAGAGAATGGATGGATGGAAATGCCACTGATGTCATAGGTTCAATCTGTGATCGCCATGGTTCCTACAGACACAGAATTCTACAAATAGTGCTCAGAGATGTTTCTGTTCAACACGATGACCTCTGGAAACTTTTTGGAATATGCAAGTACTCTATCACGTGGCTCTCGTCATTTTTTGACGTTTGAATAACAAATTGTTATTGTTATTGTTAATTGTTATGTAATATCTTGAAGGGTAAAGGTTTTACTCGCTCAGACTGAAGATGGAGGTTTGAGGCGAGGAGGGTGTGTGACTGGTAAATACCGCACAGACCATATATGTGTTTATTGTGTTCGAACCCTCTGCCACTAGCAAGCATTTACAGTGCAATCACTTCAGGCACGCGGTGTGTGATTGTGTGAACTCTGAACAGCATAATTAACCTTTTTGTTGTGCCTCTGGGCCTCGGCTGCCAGTTACCGGTGCCTCTGAACCTTTCCGTTTCTGAAGCCACGTCGGCAGTAATTGCGAGGTAGAAGGTTCTGAGTGGCGCCGAGGCTTAAACTGCTTTTAAAACCTGAAGTAATGAGCGATGACACGGATCGCACCACATTATCAACAGATAAGCTTCTGCACAGTGTTTGAATTGAAGTGGTTCAGCCTGAGCCACTCGTACAATGAAGTTGACACACTTTGCTGCATGGGGATTTTTTTTTTAAGGTTAGGGTTACTTCCAGGTTGAAGGACTTTCTCTGCAATTATCATCACTTCAGGCTCTGGTAAAAAAAAACCCATGGCTGAGAGCTTGACCATATTAAATGAAGCTATCGCCTTCATCACAGTCCAGCAGCCTGGACTCAGGAAACCTTTCTCAGAACACTTCCTGCTCAATATTATTATAAGACTGTAGTGACACAGCATGAAACCATAGACTGGATAAATACATGGATTTAGAGAGAGGCCGGTCAGGAAGAGCCTCCAACCTGAATTCTCTCATGTGCAACACTGACACATACATGTGCATTATTGCTCTTAGTGAAATTGTTATGAATATCTTTGTGTACAGCCCCATTTCCTCTACTCACTTATTTATTATATTGTATTTGACAATGAAAATAATTTTCACCTGACTGTATGTTTTATATTTCACTTTTTTTTTTTTCATATTTAATTTCTTTTGACAGTAAAGGCTTTCTATTCTATTCTATTCTATTCTATCTAAACTGGACACCAAATATAAATGTGTAGAACCTGGGAAATCTTTCTTTGTTCATAAATAAAATATAACTTAATCCTGCGGGACACAGGGCGCATTAATACTGCAGTCTGTACACATCTTTTACTTTAAAGCCTATAAAACCATCTCTGCTAACCAACATATACGTGACATATACGTAACCAGAGGTGACATTGAAAGGACACCTCAAAGGACACCTCAATCCCTCCGAGCTTCACTCAGAGGGATTGAGGTGCAGCACGACCAAGATAAGGACACAAGACCCGTCTTTATCTGCCGAGCAGGGGGACATTGGTCTGAGCAACGGGGGCCCAACTATCTCCATCCGGCTCTGAGAATAGAACGGATCCACGGTGAGCGGGCGATAACAAACTCACACTGTGCATACAGACACTTGTTTAGCTCCTGACCACTGCCTTTGTTGGACACGATAAGAGAGGACACACCAGCGCTGTGATTATAAAGTGGTGGAGAGTGGGAGGTGGGTATGAGAATATGAGACGGCTCAATTTACAGTACTTTACTGTTGTCGTTTGGCGGGGGGGGGGGGCCTGGCTTTATGACGAATACATTATTTGATGGAGAAAAGCTTCTCGCGTCATAAATAGGAGCCATTATCCTCTGAATTAGCAAAGTGGGAGACAGAGTGACACTGGGCCATTCGGTGATCTGCAGAGAAAGGCAGCATTTTGGGGAAAGGGCACTTGAAATCCATCTTGCTACAAATAGGAATCTATCACAGGACACGGCCTTTTTGATTAACCACCGTCTGAGAGGGACATGTGACGCCATTAGAGGAAAGCAAACTCATTCCAGCCTCCCGTAGGTTAGTCAGCGAAGTGAGCGTCATCCATGAAGCGTGAGGATAACGTTTCTTTATCTTGTACATTCTGAGCTCTTCAGTCCTCTCACCTGCTCCAGAGACCACACAGAGAATCGGTGCATGTCTGAAAGCAGCTTTAATGCATTTCTTTCAGTTAATACTCAAGGTATCCTCTTTTAATTGTCTATGATCGGACCACAGAAATGTGAGCTATGATTGGCTGCTGTTGTGCAGTGTTTACAAAGTGGAGCGGGACCAATATGAGCCACTGCGTGCTTCTCATTTAAAGATTTAGTGAAGCTGATCCTGATTGAGATTAAACTTAATTTTCATATTAGCAAAACAGCAGACGCATGACACACACGGGGCACAGGCTGTCGAGAAGAAAACAACCAATGGACATGAAGTGGAGCTGGCATCTCAGGCCGGGGACTTTTCTTTCTGACTGCGTATGAAGTGGAGTCACCTTCAAATGCCGTGTTGCACTGTGTCTGATTCAAACGTGGACATGCTGCTGAAATTCTCCTGTCAGACGCTACGATGTGAAGAGACTGACGATGGACAACAGCTGTGTGGACCTCTGGAGCCAGCGCTATCTGCTCAGTACGGTACAGGTGAGACTCAGCAGGTGTCCAGGCTGCGAGAGCCGTCCTCCGTCAGTCCTGAAGGTGACAGCACATGCCCACTGAGCAGAGGGACAGGGGGACGGACACCAACCACAGAAAAAGTGCATTCAAGCCTATGCATGAACAGACTCACACACACACACACACACACACAAATACACCCTCCAGGCCTAAACAACCGAGCCCCATCAATCAGGATCAATTCTCGCAGGCTGCCTGGGTAAGTGCCATCACTATGGAAACCGAGCCTTCACTGTGAACCCGTCTTGCTTTGTCTTGTCTGGTGGGTTCTGACACATAATCACTGGCAACTAAAAGCAAAGGACTGCTGCACAACAACAAAAAAATAAACTGAACCAGGCTGGAAAATATGGAGAAAGACGGAGAAACGCTTCTTTGGGCCGATGGACGATTTTCAGCAGAGCAGGATTTTGACCTTTGACCACAGGGCTGAGACCTCAGTCATCCATCAGAAGGTCTGCCTCACAGCCTTAATCTATTAGCACCTGGTTATAAACATATGTCTCTGAATAAAGATTTCTCATCTCTTCTGATGTGCTCCCAGGGTTCCCAAGGTTCTCCGGAGCAGTGCACTCAGCCATGAGACACGGTGGTTGAGGACAGAAACGGTCTGAAACTGTTTTTTTTTTAAAATAAGCCTGCAGCCGCTGCCTCTCAGGTTGAAGGAATTTCTATTACTGTCTCACCTAATCTGAGCTGCGGCCATGTTCCCGGTCAGGCTCCATCCCTGTGTGAGGGTTAATGGAACAGTTGCTTTTCCAATTAATATTTAAGGGAGAAAGGCTAATTGGGAGTTGCTCTCGGGGCAGCAGTGGGTGTTGCCAGTTGCCCACAGTGGAAGGCTGTCTGTTTCATAACCTCTTAAAATCTCCTTCTCCTTTCAGCGAATTAATAAAGCGGCACGATGAGAGTCAATACAATCAAACCCTTATGAAGACATTTCATGATAGAAGCGATAACATCTCGATGGACTTGGGGGGAAGGGTGTACTTAAAAGCAAGTTTCCATGACGATTGATTTCTACATACTGAGGAATCACGTTCAGACTCTGGATTGGGGTTTTTTATCCACATGGTGGAGGAAAACAAAGCCGTCCAGTTTGAGTTGAACAGTAAAAATGAGTTGTTTTGGTGCAAACCCTTCCCTGTTGCATCAGGCACGGCTCAGCCTGTGCAGGCCATCAGGGGCTCTGTGGCAGGATGTGGGATCCCAGTATAAAATGAGTTGTGGAGTGGCAGAGCCCAGAGGTGAAAAACTTTGTGCTGTGCTTCTAACAGAGCAGCACACTGGTAATGTGTACAAATTGGTCCCATTGAAACCACTGATGAAGGCTACGGAGAAAAAAAGAAAAGCAAAGGACACTAAATATCTTTCAGCCTGCTGGAAATAAAAGAGCCCATTCCTCAGAGAGACTGGAAGGAAATGAAGCTGGAGTGTGTGTTTCAAAATGGCCACAGAACAATTTTGTGTCATTTAGAGATTCAATTGAGGCAATTGACACTTGTTGGCTCGTTAAATGGAGACGGCCCCTCCGACTGCCGAAGGTTTTTCAGCTCTGATCAAAACTAAGGGCAAGAGAGTAAAGACAACACATTGAGTGAAAGCCGACCGTTCAGATTTGTAAAGTCAAATTCTCCACCTGAAAACGTGTGAACATGAGCAGCACGACATGTTCAAGCCTCTTCTGTGGAGTGGGGCATTTATCAGGGATAGAAACGTCCATGTCCTTCCATCACTGGTGTTGTTCTCTCAAACTGAGTTCATACGACAGCACATAAACTACTGAAGCATGTCACTGAAGACAGAATGAGACAGACATGTCTGCCAGCCCGGACCACACTGATCAATAGCTCTGACCAAAGCTGCATTTCAAAAAGGCAAAGGCTTTTCTTCTGATGCCACAGCCACAGTATTTTATCCTTCTGGGCCGATTCAAAGGCCGATAACATCCGCCGTGTGCAGGTAATCAGCCGTATGGGCCAGAGCAGCTTCTTCTCTCAGGGTGTAAATCTCCTCAACAGGGCGGGTCCTGCGTCAACCACGCTCATCCATCCTCTATCATAAATAAAGTGGTGTATGTACAGCTGGAGCTTACACAGGAAAAATGCAACAAGTTCACACATGGATTGAGATCCGAAATCTGAGGAGGGAAGATGAACTGTGAGGTGCTAAAATAATAAATAAAACCAGCTCCACAGGGACCAAACCAATACTTCAACCTGCTAATATCGATGTGCTGGTACTTCGTCCATTTGCTCACATCTTTGAGAATTCAAGTTAAAAGTACTGTAACTTCCAGCACGTATTCTTCCCTTTAATACAGGCATGTCCAAAGTCCAGCCCAGGCGCCACTTGCGGCCCTTATTCTAATTTTGGTGCTATAGTGAAGTTAATGTTGTTAGTGTTTTGGTAACTTCCTGTTTTATTTTGGTAAGGGTTTTCTGTTCTTGCTGTCTCCATCTTTTTCTGCGTCTTCTTTATATACTCCCCTCTTTTCTTTGTCTGTTTCCAGTCTGTCTTTCATGATCACAGTATAGAATGCATGTGTACAAAAATAATTTCAACCGCCCCTTCCAGGACAAGTGAAATACAAAACCTTTTTCATTTTTGATATCAATCAACACATTTTCATTTATTTTTAACCAAAATACAAAAGTTGAATTTATTTTAAAGTGAGCATTTAATAGTGAAAAATATGTCATGTGTCAAATGAAGTTTTTTTTCCACTTTCTGTGGTCTTTAAATATGAAAGGCAGAAGGATTTTGGTAAAAACGTGTTTAGCTTTATTTGTGTTCCGTGATAAAAAATGAAAAGTATGCCATTTGCAATAAAACACGGTCGGCCCCCACACATTTCCACCTCGCCAAATCTGGCCCTCTTGGCAAAAAGTGTGGACACCCCTGCCTTAACACAATAAAAAGTGTCCCTGCCTTCGTGCAACAACAGGGTTTAAACTGACACTGACAGAACTGACTGACCACGTTGATTTGAATATAATTTGAAAGGATGAGGAGACAACGAAAGACAAAGGTGCAACAGAAAGAAACAGACGCAGATGAAGGTAACATGAACAAAAAAATAACAGCTTCACTAAGGGGCTGTATTTTTTTTCCAATTGGCAGCTTCAAAGGAATATGAATAATTGAACACTCTCACCTCATCACCATGAGTTCTGGCCAATTACTATTAAGAGGGCTTCAACAGGAATGGAACTGCCGAGGACTTTAAAGGGCTCGAAGGAAGAGGTGCAGAGTCAAAGAGAGGAACAGGCGAAGGGACAGAGAACATGAGGATGTATAGTTGTTTGACGTTGTCTCCTCATTCTCAAACCCAAACTCTTCCTCAGTGAGGAAAATATCAACTGAGAATAACTCAGTTGATATAATATCTGATGAGAATAAGTCGGCCTCACGCACGTATGTGTGTGTGTGTGTGTGTGTGTGTGTGTGCACCTGCACACACCTCTTATGCAAACATGCTGACAAACATGGGCGTACACAAACACGCCAACAGGGAGCAGGCGTTCCTGAGGTCGGGGCGCTGGGATTTATTGAGCCATCTTTCTTTCTCTTTTGATTAAAAATGTCTCCTTCTCTCTGTGATTTATGAGTGTGAATGGAAAGGAATGAAGGGCCGGGGGGGGGGGGGGGGGGGGGGGGGGGGGGGGGGGGGGGGCTGAGTGAGTGGAAGGGATGACATCATGCTTTCAGCAGGGCATTTCTGCAAAAAAGAAAAAGTGGCAACCACTGTGTGTGGGTGTCTGCATGAGGGAGGGAGGGAGGGGGAGAGAGAGAGAGAGCGAGAGGGAGAAGAGAGCATTGATACAATGTGGGGGTTGGTGTCTTGGCTAACACCCCTCCTCATCTCCCCTCCGCCAGGTGGGAGTGAATATAATTGGACAACTGCACCACTCACTGTGTGTGTGTGTGTGTGTGTCTGTATAAAACACAATCAGAGACAACTAGAAGATGACTGTGTGCATGTACCTCCATATATAATATATAGTGTGGCCCCAAATAGGGATGATTAAAAGAGAGAGAGAGAGAGAGAGATTGTGTGTGAGTCAGGAAAAACTAAAATAAAATGAAATAGAAGAAGGAGGAGTGAATAGACGGAGAGCAAGAGCTCGACTCACAGCGTTTGTATCCACAGGCAGCGCAGACAAAGAGGTGGAGGCTGACAGATGGGAGAGAACCCTGCTGTTAGTGTATTGTACTGTATGTTTGTGTGTGTGTGAGAGAGAGAGAGAGAGGGAGAGGGAAAGGGGAAAGCTAATCTCCATCAAAGATAAAAATACAGATTGCCATGAATGTCTTTAAGAGCAAACACCGGCCGTGAATAAATTCAAGGGCAGAGGAAGTTAACATAGTGGGCGAGTTAAGAGGAGAGAGAGAGAGAAGAGGACAGGTCTTAATGTGCAACATGTTAAGAGGAGCAGCTTCTTCAACTCCGCTTTATTTCTTCACTCATCAGTGAGCGTAAAGAGAAAAGTGGGAACAAAGACGTTGGCTTGACGTGTCGGCTGAGCTGGAGACGCTCAAACCTCCGCGCAATCAACAGGAAAAAAGATTGAGTCCTCTCTAGTGATGGCAAGCCCCCGAGCTTCCACTCGCACAGCGAAAGAAACAAAAGGGAGGAAAACATAGAGCAAAGTAACGAGGTGAAAACTGTGATTGAAATTGAACATTAAGTAAAAGAGACAGGAAAACTCAACCAAAATACTTCAGTTAGACTGTGAAACTACAGGCGTGATTGGAAGTTGATATTTCAAATGGAATTTTCACGGTTGTTTCTATTCTCTGTCTCAAAATTTATATCACGTCTTCTCGGTTAAATCTCATTTAATTGTATTTCTAACTCTAATTTTACTGTTTATTTACGCCTGGATAAAGTGAATATCAGCCTGTGTTTGGCTCATTTATTCACACATAAATCCTAAATAACTTTGTTATTGAAGTCGTATATGAAGAAACCGAACCTGAAATCTGTTTTATCCAGACAGATTTCTTTTGTTTTGGGGGACACAGGCAGAGGTGGCCCCTGCTTCTCAAGATAACGCGTGTGCCGTGTTGGATCAGCGAACACACGCGCAAACAAACAAGCATGAACTTGGCACTGATGATGATTCACTGCTTCATACGTACAGTATAGAATCCTTTTACTCACACACACGCAGGATTTACAAACAATGAAACCCACGGGGGAGCCTCCCCACCTCGCCATCGCTCTCGTTCTACTTCTCCGCCGAGCCTCCTCTTTGTTTTGCTCCCTAATGCCGCTCTAAGCCCATCTTAACGGGGAAATGGTGCAGAACAAATCCTAAGCAGGAGTTGACAGGGTGGGATAAGAGACTACTGACGTCCCTCTGCTGCAAACATGGGAAGTTACTGGGTGAGATTTACACAGACAAACATCGTGAATGAACGTTAAATAAAGTAAAATGTTCAGTCTGTCTCCTCGCCTCCTTGGGCTGCAGCATTATAAGATAAAAGCCTTAAATCAGTCAGGTCCAAAGTCCGGCCCGGGGGCCAGTTGTGGCCCTTGTTCTTGTCCGCCATCAGCGGTGCGAAGGAAGTTAATGTTTCAGTGTCAGTCTTTCATGACCACAGTATGAAATGCACGTGTACAAAAAGAATTTCAACAAAACTGCAGCCCAGTTAGGGTTAGGTTTAGTTAGATAGTTTTGAATTTAGAAGTTTACAGTGAGCAATTAAAAATGTGAAAAAAATATGTTATATTTCAAAATGAAGTTTTTTTTTTCACTTTTTGTGGTCTTGAAAGGCAGAAGGATTTTGGTAAGAACGTGTTTCATGTTATTTCTTTTGCTTTTATTGTGTGTGCGATAAAACACGGTCGGCCCCCCCCACACATTTTCACCTCGCCAAATCTGGCCCTCTTGGCCAAAAGTTTGGACACCCCTGCCTTAAATGAAAGCATCAATGTCAGTGTCCATTCTCCCCGTTTCAAACGGGCGTCCCTGAGATGAACGATGACCCCTCAGAGGACGAAGACAGAGTCCTGGTACTTACATAAGGCGTGGGCGCTGGTGAGCAGCAGTGATAGCAGCAGAGTGGCGACAGGCAGCAGGAGAGGCAGCGAGAGGCGAGGGGCACCGTCGGCGGCCATCTTGGCTCCAGCAGGACAGGGGAGGGTCTGGGGCAGGGTGGGGTGGGAGTGGGGTTGATCCTTGACCTGGCCTGGATAGCCGAGGCCCCAGCTGCGCAGGGGGGGGGGGGGGGGGGGGGGGGGGGGGGGGGGGGGGGGGGGGGGGGGGGGGGGGGGGGGTCGAGGTGTTCACGCAGGACGGCTTGGCACTCTGCGAAGAGAGCGAAGGAAAAGCACGAGTCAGGCAACGATTCTGTGATTCAACAAAAATTCCAAAATTCACTTTCAGAGTCCTGTGTAGCTTCAAAATCAGAACACCGGAATAATCTCTGTGAGAAATTAACGTCACCGTTAAAAAGTGTCGAGCATGGTAGAGACACTTGTTGTTTTTCCACAGTAAAAAAATAAATAAATAAGTGTAAGGAAAATGAAGATGTACAGAAAAGGGAGGAATGGCTGTCATGGGGGAGGGGGGGGAAAGGAGGGGGGGGGGAGGGGGGGGGGGGGGGGGGGGGGGGGGGGGGGGGGGGGGGTCTGCTGATGAGATCATTGATTCTGTGGCTGAACAGGCTTCAGCAGAGAGGCTGGGACAAGGCCGTCCATGATGGGCTCACTTCACAAACGTCCTGTTTCCCAAAGCTCCAGCGGCAGGACCGAGCCGCAGCTCGGGATCATTTGTCTTTCGGCCTGTTGGTGTCAGGCACACTCAGCATGGCTCTCCACAGACTCATAACACATCTGCACCACCTCCTCCATAGAGGAGTCAATGCCAGTGAAGGGACCCTTCCTGTCAGCACGTCTCTGAAACTAATGACACCACAGTCAGAGGAGCTCCTCACGCCCCCCCTTCCCCCAGATTTCTGTGGGGAACTCCGTCGTTGCCTTGCCAGCCTTGTTTCTCTGCAATCAGCTGGACCCTGGTGTAAATAATGCTGCGCAACGGAAGCTTAGCTGAATGACAGCGTTCAAACTGGCTGAGTGAAACAAAAAAAAAAAAAAAAAACACATCTCTTTGCTTGCAAGTTCAGTTTAAAGAAGTTACGAGTTCCATTCTAAAGAGATGACAAAATTCAGAAATGTTCCTGATGGAACATGGGCGTCAGAAGACAGCTCCATCAAAGTGAATGTCTGTCTTTTGTTAAAGGAAATGCCCAAATGATGTGTTCTGACTGGAGGCTCTGCTCTTGTCAACAAGTGATTCAAGCGAGGCCGTTCCACCTTCGTCACCACCCTGTACTGCTCCTGACACATAAACCGGCTGTCGGTGAAACCCCACCCAAACCCTGTGACCTCTCCTTCCCTCAACCAGCATCCTCTCACGTCTCTTTAATTAGCAGGGAGGCGCTGTTTTCCTTCATTTTCCCCCCTAATCGCTCCATCTCATCGTTATTTGCTTCTCTCGCTGCCTTGTAATTACACACAGTCACCCAATGATATTCAATCTGTCGTCTCTTTGTTTTAGCGGAATTGTCTTTACTCCGCTACGCTCACACACACACATTTCTATCACGTTTGGTTCGGCAGAGTCGTCCCTGAGCTGTTAAACATTCTCATTAATTCATAATACAAGCAAAACACTTTGATGGTGAGAGAGCCGTGACATTAATGCAATAAATTAATTCTTGATTTTTCTCGATGCACGCGATTCCGTGCACGTGCAGCTGAGATGAGCGTACAGGTAATCTTTAGGTGAACTTTGAACCGTGCAGGGTCTCACTCAAGGAGGGATGATGCAGTAAAGATTTACACATCTCTGATCACTGATGATCTTATCTCAGATCATCTCCTGATCCATTAGGAATAAAACAGGCCACCGGCTTTGATCTGAAGCAGCTTGCATCACCTTAATTCAGCATAATGGAATATAACAACAATCAGAACATTGGGGATTTTCGGAGTCACAAGTTGAAAGGTTAATGTATGCGGTGTGTTTAAAGGCTGCATGTGGGCCTGTGAGAGCCGCACGCCGCGGCTAATCACAGCGTAGCCCAGCCTCTCCCTTCACCCCTCCTCTGCTGGCTGGATGGAAAAGAGGAGGCTCCACAACCAAACCCTACTGGCCTCTACACTTCAAACTGGAAAGAGTTGAAGTGCATGTGACACTTCTGACAATACAAAGGAAGACAGCGACGGTGAGGCTTCGGTGGCCACGGCGTGCCTGAGAAGCGTGGGTGTCTTTCAGAGGCTCAGATCATCTTTCAACACAATACCTTCGGCACGTGACCACCAAGATGTGTCCTTGCCTGTGTCTCCAGCAGCATGAATAGAGCGGGATCGAATGGTCTGGGGACGTATATGAAAGATGCCCCTATTGTTCCGACTGTAAACATTGGTGTAGGGAGAGGGACCCTCCATGCCCGTGGGGTAGAGCTCCATCTATGATGTCTGCGGTGTGATTTATGGCCCTCCCTCCGGGGCACGGCATTCTGTCTCCACCTCTAGTTGCAATACAAACTTCACAACACAATTACAACCGCTACTGTTGTTGAATGGCCTCAGCAAACATCACCCGGGGCCACGTGGAGGCTCAGGTTCAAGCAGAAAATGTCAACACAGCTCAGTGCTGCCTTTCTACTGTAAATTGGGGATATACGAGTGTATAGAAACTTAAGCCTGTATGCCTCCACGTGATATGGGGAAGCTAACACTTCATGCTGTTAAAATGTTAGGCTTATGTGGGTCCGCTAACATGTGGCTAAGGCAGTCGTCTAAAAAAGTAAGGCATGAAACGTGCAGCGCAGAATGATTCTGTTGGCACCTCCATGGGAAAACCTGCCAACACTTGCTGAAGTATCCATCACTTCCCTGTGAGGGCAGAGGGAAAGACAGACTATTTGGTATTCTGACGACGTCAGGAGAGAGAGGCCAGCTGATTAATAAACCCCCGCCACCGCCTCGGCAGCTTCCACAGTGCGAGTGCGGATGGCGAGGAAGTGCTAAAGGTCACCTTTTGCAGATTTCACTGTGAGAATGGGACGATGGTGACAGTCTGCTAACTTCAAGTCGAGCTTTAGCAACACTTTAGTCGAACTGGAAGCTTGCAAAGGACGGGCGATGGACAAGCAAAAGCACGACACTCACATGGCACTGGCAGCGACAGTGACCCGCCTGTAAACTACAACGACTGTCACCTCGACAGAACGCATGTTGATCAGACAGAATTGAGCCAAACCAGACTCGCCTTGGACCAGGATAGATTCCTAAGCTATGATACTTTAATCACACTGCAATTCAATTATTTGTGTCATCTCAAAACCTTCAGCCAATAATGCACTGCAGCAGTGATTCTCAACCGGGGGTTTGCGGACCCCTAGTGGTCCGTGGTGGAATTGCGAGGCGTTCGTGAAAATAAATCTTTAAAAAAAAGATGGTATGACAGGATCCCTGCACTACAGCAATAAACTAAAGAAAGAACTCAGTGTCTATTGAAACTCGAACTTCAATCCCACGAGTCAATATTCTGGAGCAAGAACGTGTGAAAACAGAGCATCACTGTCTATCGGGACGCACACTTTGACTTAGTCAAGCTTTAAATTCAGCTCATTTCCCCATGTAATATTGCTACTAATGCATTTTAATGGGGAAACTGAAGAAGGCAGCGGAGGGAAGAAGGGATGGGAATTTCCATCACACAGTAAGCATAAAATTGGAACAAGAATAGATGGACGAGCACACACACACACACACACACACACACAGGTAATATACAGTATATATGGAAGGATTTCTGGATAAGAGTCAACAAATGACCAAACCCATCCACTCACACACAGCCAATATGTGAAGTTGTGTACACAAGCAGCCAAACAACAGCGCCGGACCTGAGGGAGCACATTAATAATCCATTTTATGTGGTGAGCGGCATGCAGTTGAAAGGGCTTCGATTTGATCGAGCTTGATGAATCCAAACGGATTGTTTGATGTCTGCGACTTCAAATGGAATTTTTTTCTGTGTTTGTGTGGACCCAAAGAAAAGTTGGACTTTTACAGGAGGAGGATTTTCCTGCATTGTTTGTTTTTTTCCTCATTTTTTTTTTTTTTTCTGGATGAGTGGGTGCCTCGCCAACGTCTAATCTTTGGCTCCAGGACTCCAACAAACCCTGTATACAGTCTGCTGCTTCTGGGATGGGCTCTGCCTTCCCTCCCAGTTTGGAACACAGGGAAAAGAAACACCGAAATAGATTTGCACTTTCCAGGAAATTTCCCATTCACTGGAAACAAACCACAACAATTTCTTATATACTCCTACCACTGCTGCTACTTGACCACACAACACTTTCTGATTCCATATTCACAGCCACACGGAGCGGACTGTACCACCTTAAGGGACTCCGACAGCCTGTGTTGATCCAAGACTAGTCAAGGACAACTATAATTTTTCTGCAAAGAGAAACAGAAGAAACGAAATGAGCCGAGGCCTGTGCAGGTTAATTTACTTAAAACTGGGACATAATTTGCAACAGACTCCACTAATTGAAAAGTGTTCTGGTTCAATACCCTGAGCAAAAGTCTGACAGAGGTTGTTTAATAACTCTAATATATCACTAATGCCACTTATGTGGGGGTCACTTTGGCAAATGTTCACCATTAACAATCAAATACGTTGGTAATTGCTTGAGGAAGTCGGGTTTAAGAGGACGATTAGAAATGTTTCCAGAAGAAAAGTGAAAATATTCTAAATATCCACATGCTGCTGTTGACCACAGTTAAATGTGCTTTCTAATTTCCACACGGCGGAAATGGGGGAGCTCAGTTCGTATGAAACCGAGAAGGAGAACTGAGAGGCAGCATGTTCTGAATGTTCTGTATTTAAAAAATAAAGATGCTGCTACTGTTCTATGTGCATGTTTCAAGTGAGCACAACATGCATCAGCTCCTCCGACTGTTCGACAAACAGAAACACACTGAAACATTAATGCAGAGCCGGAGACGGACCTGGAGCACAGTGGATGTGGTCAGCATGGGAGACTTGACTTATCAGAAGAAGGGACCAGTCGATTGTTTTGTTTTCTGTTGAACAGCGATAGAAAACACTAATTTTCCAGCCGGCATCTCTCTCACGGCCGTGTCTAACCTCTGCTGTCTGCTGTTTATGTTCAGCCTTCAGCTGAGGCCTCCCCCTCTGCAGTCCTTCATCTTAAATGATGTTTTTATGTGTCAGCCCCGAGTTACAGGCTTTTACCTCAATCAGTTTACTGCCTTTCATTGATTCATACCCTACAGACGACCGACAGCAGAGAAGTAGGATCTAGCTCCCTTTATTCTGTCAGTCCCTGCGTGTGTCAAGACTAAGACCGCACTGTATGTGCCACTGTTTGTGCGTCTTAGTGCCTCTCTGAACAATATAGTGCATGTGTTTGTGTCTTATAAGTTATGCATTTATACATGTGTGCCAGTGTTAAGGGGTATAACCAAACACACCTCAGCTCCAGCTATAACAGTAACAGTCTACAGCAACCATCTGTTTAACAGTAACTGTATTGATTCCATGTGTCACTGCTTTGCCCCGCCCCCCTCTTACTGCATATTTCTTGGCTTACTACAATAAAAAAAAAAAAAGTGGAGAAACTCAGAGTACCCTGTCCTGTGAGCAGTAAAAGCTACGTGCACGGTTAGTCATGAAGGTGACTAAAGAGGAAGATGTGTGTGTGTGTGTGTGTGTGTGTGTGCGCGCGCGCGCGGGCTGAGCCGCTGGCAGTGTGTTTGGATTCTAAATATATCCACCTGATCAGACGAGTTCAACCCTCCCATCTCTGTGTTCCTTTCCCTCCATCTAACCCCCCCCTTCTACTCATGCATACTAAACTGCGTGCATTGCAGATGAATTTGCATGGAACTGCACAACTATTATGTAAATGCTCCAGTGTGTATTCGCATCCCGGCTTTCCTTCTCTCCTTCCTTGGAGATAAGGAATCTGAAGCCAGACGCACCTGTCACGAACACCCTGAGTAGGGAATCCTCACAAAGCTTGAGGAGCTCATGTGAAGAGATCATGTGAGGAGATCATGTCAGTGACTTTGACCCTGCCATGCCACACGCAGGCAGAGGTGCAGCGATTAGACAAACGATTGTTTCCCCGCGAGTTCAAAAGGACTCAACAAACCCTGTGACGATGCAGGAGGTTCGAGCAGCTGTGATAAGAGCAGGGGACAGGGGTTTTTCAGAGATGCTAATGTTTTCAATTACAGTCATATCAGAGTTGCCTTCGGACTTGAAATGCATCGAAGGACACGCCTTGACTGATATCTAGACGTTGGTGCCTTAATGAGAGTTACACAGTGTGGTCTATACGGCGCCCTGCTCTGAAAGCCGTTAGCACAGGTAGCGAGCGCGGCGCGGCCGTGGCCTCATTAACAGGCTGCACGCTGCCGGAGCGTCCTCTCCTCGGAGCAGCTTTCCCATGAGTCTGCGCCTTCAACTGTTCCCAACCTCCAGAAATGGTGCTCGGCACCACTGAGACGCCTCGTGTCGGCCACCTGCTCCCCCTGGGAGCGCCGGGACTCTGCTTTGAATCCTACTGAGATTTTTTTTTGTTTTACCCTGAAGCACTATTGGAGATCACCGGAAGTTTTTTTTTTCTAATTTGAAAGTTGCTAACCTCTCTTGTGAAACGACACTCACACTTCGCTGAGTCATCCCGATTCTCTGATTTCATCTGATTGTTGAACAGGCAGCTTCCACTGCGTTTGGCAGAAAAAATTCCAAAAAGAAATTGATGTTTACTAAAGCTTCAAGCCCAAATGATGCGAAGCCCGTTGAGTCTTCGACCCTTTGTTTTCCTGCAGGTGTTTCCCTGAGTGTGATCGATGGGAAATGAGTTTCCTCTGAACATTATGAGGCTATACCGTCCTTCCAATAAAACACTCAGGGCTGTGAGGCTTTTAGCTGAGGTTGAGTGCACAGACGCAAATGCCAGGGTCGGCGAGCAGAGTGGCGGCCGGGGTGCCTGGGAAGCAAAGCTGACCTCCTAAATGCAGACTTTATTGCACGGCCATTTTGTTTACCAGCGAGGGGTGACGCACGCTCGGCCTCCAGTGTGACCTCGCCACACTGTGACGCCACAAGTCGTCAGACGACATCCACACAAACCACACACAGAGGAACACTTTTTTTTTTTTTCTGCCTCTCCGGCCGTGTTGCTCCAACAGGCGCAGAGGCCAAAGGTCACGGGTGCGGCCATCTGTGATAGGTGGAGGCGGCTGGTGAGATACAGTATCTGAGAGAGGTATTTAATTGTTGGACGTAGTGCAGGTCACAGTTGGGAGCCCGAGAGAGAGACGGGGGCAAAGTGTGAGACAGTCCTTGACAACCACAGGGCGGCTGGGTAAAGAAGTGGAGTGTAGAACGAGGTCGAAGGAGAGGAATTGGATTGGTGACATCACTTTTTGGCTATCTGCCGATAAAGCCAGACGAACATCTCGCTGCCGGGCCACAGGCTCCAGCGCCCTTTAGAAACGGCCTCATGAGGGAGAGAGGGGAGTGGGGGGGGGGGGGGGCAGAGTTTTGAAGGGGGGCCGGGAGAGCGGGGGGGGGGGGGGGGGGGGGGGGGGGGGGGGGGGGGGGGGGGGCAGAGTTTTGAAGGGCGGCTAGGACAGCTGGGAAAGAACGCTTGATATTCATTCTGAAATGGGATGCGGCTGGTGGGGAATGAGATTATTCTGAGTGATGGAAGAGGAGGCGGAGGAAGGAAAGACTGGCAGGCCGCGCTGCTTAGAAAACGTCTCCAAAACTCCTCTGTGTAATTGGCAGGGCTCACCGTGAAACATTTGCTGTGCGGTTTGAGAAATTTCATTTCCAAAACAAGATGCATAACATTTGAAAAAAAGCTGTGATACCTCCACAACAAAACGGCTGAGGCTGGACCCAACTTTGGCAGCGCGCTTTAAAAGTTGAAATCAAGACGACGCAATCTTTCAATCTCTGTTCTTCCCATCTCATGTGCATTTTAATGAGCATCTGCTCCAAACCTGCCTGAACGCTGTGGGCTGCTTGGTGACAGGAAGTGCTGCCGCTGGACTCCCAGAGCCCTGAATGTGCACAAAGAGTTCAGCAAAGTTGAGAGAAGCTTGACTTGATCCACAGGACAGGGGAGTGATTTGCTGTTGCACCAAGTTCAAGACTGCACCTCCAAAAACAAAGTGCGAAGCCAATAAAATGATTTATTCTGGAGATGCTCGCTCCACAGACGGACAGATTTCTGGAATTAACAGACAGATGGACCCTGAAGCTCTGCCCTCTTTATTTTAGAATTGTTCCTTAAACACAGCTAATGACCATTTGCAATCATTTAAATTTGGGTTTTGGAAAACTATTCTCACCTCTCACCATTCAGCTAAAGATAATACTGCTGAATCAGAGCTGCTCAGTCAAGGTTCAGATCTGCGCTGCTTTTTGTCCTCGCTGCTTTTTGATTAATCCTGCACATCTGCGCAGATAGAGAACAGTGTGTGTGTGTGTGTGTGCATATTCACACACAAAGGCTCAAAGAGCCACTGATGTGAGACACTCTCTCTAACACGAGGGGCAAACTCGATTGGCTCTGTTCCTGTGAAGCCCGCTCTTCATCAGCGGTGGTCATCTTTATCAGCCTCTTCTTTTTTTCGGGGAATTAATTGAAAATAGAGGTAATCTCGGCGCTTTGCTCCAGAAACTGGGCCAAAGCCCATCAGCGGACAAAGTGGTATTTAGAGGCCTTGCTTCAGCAGCCAGAGTTTTTAAGTCTGAACTTTTCTCTGTGAGGGATCGGGGAAGGAGCACTTTAATTTGAACACCGTTGTGCGATCATCTGATTACTGAATAAAAGAGGAGCGAGCCGGACAATTGCTCCTGGAGAAATCTTAAATTCCCACAATCATTAAATGAATGGTTACTTTAGCAGTGGACGCTAACGGCCCCTCCCACCGCCATCTCTGCACTTACCTTCAAAACCAGATTGAATTGCTGCCTTTTCCTTTCACTTGATTAAAGTAATTAAACAGCATCTGATTACATGGTTCATTGTACAAGAGAGTGGATAAACACACGAACATAGCAATTAAGGGCCGTGCAGCCTCTTTGGGCTGGAGGTTAGGGGAGTGTCTGAACCCCTGTCAATCACACAGCGTCGTAAAGAGAGAGACAGATGGCACAGCTGAACCGCACTCCGTCTCTCTGCCTGTCAGTCCACGGCTAACCCCGACAGCCTGGGAAAGACAACTGTTCTTTACGGCCGCTTTTAAAAAAGCTACGAGCGACAGACAGCAGCAAGTGTGACGTTCTGAGTCGGGACTTTCAACAGGGAAGCAAAAAACCCGGCTTTCAAGACAGATCTCACTCTCACACAGAATCAAAAAGGGAAGAAAGAAGAACGCTGAGAGAAAACTAGAATGGAACTCTGTCTCTGTAATTCCCCGACAATCAAAGTGAAACCTCACACAGGCCTTCTCTGTTAGGGCTTCCCCACCAAAAGCACCAGGTGCTTGTTCAGCACTAGAGCTTTGTTGGTTCTAATCCTGTTCTTCCTAAGAACCAGTTTGGTTTTCCTTCAGCACGGAGCCCAGTTGGAGCCACGTCGTTGCGCCGCTGTAAAACTGGTTCAGAATTAGAACCAACTAAGCTCTAGCACCAAACTAGCACCTGGTTCTTTTGGTGGGAAAGCCCTAACAGAGATCCAGGGCAAATCCTAATGTAATTCAAATCTGTGGTGATAACTACATTTCATTTGAGAAGGGACATGTGACAGTATTTCAGATTCTTCAAATCAATCCACAACTGAAGTGAAATTCAATTAGAGCCCGACACAAAGGACAGATGTTCCGACTGTTTGAGCTTCTGTGTTTCGGGAAACTCAGCACCGCAGCAATTTCCGGCAAAAGCCCCTTCTCGCTGTTGTCAGATAACCATCAGACGAGCGTGAAAAGCCCCGTGTCCTTTGGCTGAACACTCAGGCCGCCCCATGTGACCCGCAGAGCGCGAAGCCAGCGCTGGGGAGATGGCGTCCAGTGGGAGGCAATAACGTGGCATGATCCATATTAATGCATCCCTCCACAATAAATGAGTGAAACACAGAGCCAGTGTTTCCTCCCACGGGCTGGAATAAAGAGTTTGTTTGTGAGGCAGACAGAGCGCTATTGTGGACGCCGGACAGGGGGGCGGGCACAGGGTCGAGAGCCAGGAGGACGGCGCTGATGATAACTCAGCACAGTCTACATTAAACCACTCACACAGGAGGTGCTTACAGTGGGCACACATGTGTGGCTTCTCAATGCCCCTCCCACACACACACACACACACAGCGCCCCCCCCCCCTCCCTCCACCCCATGACCCTTTCACTGAGACCCACCTTCACCACGTACCCCCAACACCTTCATCGTACTGTTGACTTGAGACTGAATTTCAGAGGGCCGGGGAAAGGTGCAGTGGTGTCTGCCAGGGTCAAAGGTCAGAGGTCGGACAGCTGGTAAACCTCTTTTCATTTTTACGCCACACATTCCTTCACAGCAGGGCGCCCCCAGCGCCCCGGCCTGATTTAACACCATGCTGGTGTGTTTTATGCGTGTGTGCACCAGTCACACGCTCACTATGGCACGCATGTACCGTGTCACATTTTCAGGGAGCCAAACACAAAAGCAAATTTATTCTCCGGGATTAAAAACAGCAGCGGCGAAGGGGTGGGTGTGTGTTTGTCTTTCTCCCTGCGGTACCCATGCGGGGGGGGGGGGTGCTGTGTGCCACGCTACAGAGCCAGAGGGTGGAAATAAGTCTTTTCATAACAGACGGGTGATAGAGGAGACCACACCCCTCTTCCATTACACAGTAGATGAGTGTGATCAACAGTCTTGACAGACGGGTGACACAGCCACAGACTTAATGGAGACAGATGAACGCATCATACTGGCCAAGGTGACAGAGCTGGTGTCAGTCCCAGTGACCTGAGGGACAATTTATACTGGGAGGGGGTCTCCATAGAGCCAGAAGAGACTTAAAGCCTTTTCACTCAAGAACACTCTGGCAGAAATTCCTCGTGCCACTGAACCCAGGCGTCAGTGATTTGGTTTTTACCATTTAATCCATATTCAGTCTCAGGTCGAGTCCAGAGGCAGGTGTTTTTGGAGGGGTTGTCTTTTTTGGACACTGGTTGCCACCCATTGTGGAATATCTCCCCAATCTGGACTCTCCTCCTTCGGTTCTCCGTCAGCAGGCAGGAATTCAGATTTATTCCTTCCAGTGTTTTGTCACGTATGAGCAGCTCCAGAGGCCATGTTCTGTGCACGCCACTTGTTGAGCACCTCCTTGAGGCCCACTGCTCAGTCTGTCAGTGCTTGTGAATAACTGCTTTTAATGGGATAGAACTTTAGTTTAACCCGTCTGATTCAGGGACGGACACTTCAAGCAAAAACACCATTTAAGTTTCACTGGGAGCTACTCAAGATAGTTATAATCAGAACACTTGGACATCACTATCAATCCCCAGAAATGTGTAGATGCAACGTTGTGCAAGAGATGGAATGAAAGCGAGAGCGCAGCTTCTGAGGCAGCTCTGTGATGAAAGTGACGACTCGCCGCTTCGGGCCGGTCAACACCAGGGAGGCCCGTGTAAGAGCAGAGTGGAGAAACATTACAGGGTTACAGCTCCACAGCTCCACAGCGAGTAATCATGGGACTGTGCTGACAGCGAGCACACACTCAATAAAAGAGAATAAAAAAGATGGCATCCAAGCTGGCTGCTCGTCTTCTTGGCATTCGGCAGAGCGCTGGCTTCCATTCAAGCAAGAGGCCCGTTCCTCTTCCTCCCCTCGCTTTTTTGTTTCTTTTTGTTTCGGTTATTCATCATAATACTTGTGAGCGACTCGTCCGCTCGCTGGCGTCGCTTATTTGGATCGCCCTCACTCGCCGCTGTTTATTGGATTGAATGCGGCGGCTGGTTTTCCAAAAGCCTTCGGGCCTTGAAACGCGCTCAGGACGGAATCCAGAGCCCCTGATCAGAGCGAAGGGAGCGGGCTGACGGGAGAGTCACGACTCGGAGGGAGGGAGAAAGGAGGATGGAAGAGGTGGGAGTGGGAGAAGGTTAGGTTCCAGTTGGAGGGTGAGAGTGAGTGTCCCAGCGACACCACAGCTCCTGACTGCGGGTTCTCTGTATGTGAATGCGCACGTGTGAGCACAACTGTGTCCACGTCTCTGCGCAACAAGTCCACAGGAATATGAACGTGTGAGGTAATGAGCCATTGTGTTTGTGTGTACACGCAAAGCGGCCACGTGCTTGAGATCCATGGTCGTGTGCCTGCCACTCTGGTGCACTTCAAGCTGTTTGGCTGTCGTCAAGCTCGCTCAGCAAGGAGGAGGCTGCTCCATCTGGTCAACCCCCCCCCCCCCCCCCCCCCCCCCCCCCCCCCCCCCCCCGTCTCCTCTGGAGACCTGGTGTGTGAGAGTGTGTACGAATCACATGCACTAATGTGGATGACCGCACACGGGCCAATATGAGTATATTCTCTGGCTTATGCAATGAGTCTAAGTACAGTACATACTATCCATTCACTGATCCACACACACACACACACACACACACACACACTAACACAGAAGCTTAATGATTAGTGTGCACATGAATCAGTATTCTACAGCTCATCCTTCTGTCCAGCCCAGTGTTTGCTGCCTCTGAGGTAAATTAGAGGCGACGGAACACGATGAAAAGATGGAGAGGCGACAAGAACCTCAGTGTCGCTTCATCTCAGGAGACGCTTCCAGATTTGTAAAGAATCCTTTGTCTGCAGCAGATTTGGGAAATAAAGCTACTGACTAAAACTACTATTTTTCTAAAATAAGGACTTTTTAAAAAAAATGAAGGGAAAGGGTTAACGACACAAGAAAATGGATGTTTGCTTCCTGTAATTGAAATGACTGAATTACTCCAATGGCTCACGATCAACTTCACCGGAGTTATTCCTCACAAATAAATGATGATGTGCCACCTCACACGTGCACGTCCCACATCTACACACAAGCTGAGTGTGTTTGTCACTAACAAGGTCCCAGGGGCCTCCAGTCACCTGGGCACTGCAGCGCAGCTCATGAATGAACCCAGAGCAGCGATACCCAGCGTCTTCTTACAGACGAGCAGCGTGTGCATGCGAGTCTGTGCGGAGAGGGGTAGCCGGGCAAACTACATCTGAGCTGTGGTGCAGCTGGCTGCCATCTCCCTGCACCATGGTAATGTGAACCAGCTGCCCCCTCTGCCCCCACAGTCCACAGCCCATAACACAGGGGCTATTGTGCCCCCCCCCCCCCCCCCAACGGAGAGGGGGGGAGAGAGAAAAGACTCAACTTCCCCTCTGTTTATTACCTTATTATCTTCTGTCCACTGTAAATAGGTAGGTTTTCAAGAGTATTTTTTTTATTAGTACTTTAAAAAAAATATCTACTTAAACTGATTCTTCTTTCACTGAGCTCCTGTAAATGTGTGTTTCCCCCATGGGGTAGGAATAAACGTTCTATTCTATTCTATTCTATCAGTCTGTGGCGATGGTCAGACCTGCTCCTCTGCTCTGCCTCAGCGTCAGAATTAGCCACGTTGAATCTGAGTTTGGGTTTTTATCTCCTGAATCAACACTTGCTGTGACGAGAGCCGTCCATGGAAACGCGTCATCCGGAAACGAAGCAAACTGTTGTGCGTCCCATCTCCGCTGATGTTACAAACGTAGAAAATCCCAAAGCGTGAACGCAGGCGACTGATGTTCATGTCTTCGTCCTTGACAGAGCTGCACAGCTGCAGCAGCAGCGGATTCTTCACTTCTGTCTGCAGCTCTACTTTTCAACAAACATTAAGAACAGTGTGTGAATTATTTACTGGAAAGCACCAATCACGCCACATTTTGAATCCATGATCTTTTATTCATAGTTTAATCAGACGCTGCCGTTTAATGTGCTTGATTTTCCCTGCTCTGTGTGATGCAGTAATGCTGCTTTTCAAAGTCTGTGTCACATTCTGATTTCTTTCCCTCTCCTGGTCCGCACGCCCTCCTTCTGACAATCACTTGCTTTGCTTACTTTTTCCTTGCAGACTCCCCCTGCTGCTCTCCTTCGTCACCCCCCCCCATCTAAACATCACTCCGTTGTTTGTTTGACTTCGGTCCCTCCATCCACCCCCCCGTCTGCCAGGCTTTCACTCCTCTGTCAGCAGAGGAAGAGAGAGAGAATCACAACACGGTGACTGGTCTTCACACCGCGGTGCTAGCAGCACACACACACACACACACACACCCGGAAGAACAAAGAGCCACAGAGACGGCGAACGACCATGAAACACACAGATAAGTGTTAAAATCACACAGCGCGCCCTCCAATGAACACATTTCGTTAATGAGCAGCTCTCCTCCTCCTCATCATCAGCAGAGGGAGGAAAGCCTGTTGTTTGGAGTAATGAGGAGGCGGGGAGGGGGAGGGGGTGTCTGAGGGGTGGGGAGCGATCAAATGACACCCTGACATTTGAGCCCGAAACAAACGAATCGATCCTGATTAAATTATTCATTTGTCTGTTTACCGTGGAATGGGGGGATCGGGGGGAAGGTGGAGGGTGGACACCTCCTCCCATCCTCCCTCAGGATCATCAGGCTGCAGAGTGCACAGGAACAGAGGGGACATGGATTTTTAGCAGCAGCCATTCCTAATTTTGGGGAGTTCCTGTCCCCCGTGGTTCCACAACAGTAAACGTTCATATGCTAACAAGTGTCTTGTAGTGGTTTTTAATAATACATATGGTGACGTTTATCCTCAGACCTCCTGTACTGGTAAATGACATTAAACAATTTGGCAAATGATGTTTAATCATCACTGAATACATGAAATGATCGAACAATGGAGTGTTGATAAAACAGATAAATTAGTTAAAATATTTTCACTGGAGAGGAAAGAAATCTGACAAAATAAAATTCATAAAATAATTTTTAGATCGCATTAATCAATAAGTAAAACAAAGTGCTGACGATTATTTTTGTTCTACACTTCTGTTAAAAATGTAATCATCACATTATTCATTTCCATATCAGGATGTTTGCTTTAGTGTCACATATATTCTATATTGTAGTGTTTATTTTTTATGCTGCTGTTTGTTGTTGTGTAAATTTTACTATTTGAATAAAGCCTCTCTGACTCTGTTTCTGATGTGGGATATATTTAGCTATATTCTAATTCTATTGATGACACCCGGCCAATAAACAGCACTACCAACACACACACACGCACATACACACTGACGAGGTGGTGCACGATGCCTGGGACCCTAACAGCCCCCCTCCCCCCCTGGTTTTCCAAGAAAGTCAATATGGCGGCCGCCTCACTCGCTCCCCGCCCACTGCAGAACTGGACGACGTTTTAATGAGTGTGTGCGTGAGAAAGGCTCCAAGTGTCAAGTGTTCCCTGTCATACGGGGCATTTATTGATGAAACGATGACGTATACCTTCCTCTCCTCCATAGGTAGGTCAGAGGTCAAGGTCAGGGACGCAGGAGTGGAGCTTTGCTTCGAGCGCGTCTGGAAGAAGTTGGACGCCAGTTTTCTCGGGTTCACAGGTTTAACAAGTTTGAACCCGCGTCACTGTCTGAGTTCTGTTATCAGCCGCACCAGAGAGAGTTTCGGGCCTGAGCTGGAGTTCACTGTTATATCAGGCATTTCTTTCCTAGTTTGTAACTATTTAGGGTTTCTGATTATCACCTTTATTCTTCTTTTTATAAACACTATTACTTCAATCCCACCACTTTAACTAACGTCATGATCTGCTATTAAAACACGGAACGCACTGTGCAGAATGTTTGAATCTTAAACTGTAAACAGATGAATCGGTTCGTGGACAGATGGACACAGAGATGTGTTGACACATCATTTCTCAGGGAGTATCTGCAGAGAGTTAACTCCAGCAGCGGCAGATTATATTAACCTTTTAGAGGAAGCGTTTGCATATGGGAGGGGTTGGGGGGGTGCACTGCGGTATAGCCGATGGGTTGAATTAATGAGACTTTAGGTATCTGCATGGGTGCACATTTTGACTGGGCTTTGAATGAGGCTTTGAATGAGGACGGGGGGGGGGGGGGGGTCAGGGCAAGCAGTGGAGGTGAAACACACACACACACACTGAAAGCCTCTCATTCTTCGACTCCACTGTTGTAACCTTCAATTAACCTTCCTCCTGAATAGTGTGTGTGTGTGTGTGTGTGTGCATTTCTCAGGGAGTATCTGCAGAGAGTTAACTCCAGCAGCGGCAGATTATATTAACCTTTTAGAGGAAGCGTTTGCATATGGGAGGGGTTGGGGGGGTGCACTGCGGTATAGCCGATGGGTTGAATTAATGAGACTTTAGGTATCTGCATGGGTGCACATTTTGACTGGGCTTTGAATTGAGGACGGGGGGTGGGGGGGGTCAGGGCAAGCAGTGGAGGTGAAACACACACACACACACACACTGAAAGCCTCTCATTCTTCGACTCCACTGTTGTAACCTTCAATTAACCTTCCTCCTGAATAGTGTGTGTGTGTGTGTGTGACTGTGCACATACGCACTGGGATATTCTTGCCGATGCTTGTGCGCTCGTGTGCATGTGTATGTGCGTATGTGCGCCTGCTCACTGGCTCAAGTGCATCTGCTTTTGTTCAGCCGAAAATCAATTTTGCCCACACAGACACACACGCACACACGCACGCACACACACACACACACACACACTTCAGTGCACGTTCAGTGCACGTCTTAGCCTCATTGAAATTCACAACACTGGAGAGACACGTTTCTTTCGTTTGGTGCTGAGAGCTCTGGACGTCCGGCTGAATAAACACACGAGACGTCTAACAGCTACCAGTCGTCCACTCGTCCTCCTCGGTGTCTCTGTCCATTCTTAGCCAATCTTTTCTTTACATTTCCTCACCCCCTGTTCTTGACTCCTCACAGGCCTTTCATCCATTTCATCTGGGCCACATCTACCACTGCAGATTATTCGACACTGAAGCTCAGATCACAGCGGGCGACCAGCGGCTGGCCGCCTTCACACTGCTCGCTTGTTTTTTACGGGGTTGTGTTTTTATCAGGGCAGCAAAACGTTGGTTAGACCCTCAACAAAGGCACTGGTATTGCAATCAGACTCAAAAAACCGAAAAATACGGATGGAATCTTCACCAGCTCGACCCAACCGGAGGTGAAACCACACAACATGAATAACTGTGGTGGTAAAACATCTCTGTCAGACATTTTCCCGGAGTGTGGTGAGAGAGAATGCTGATTGGAACATTTTCTCTACACAAAGCAGGTGAGGAAGGGCTCAGGCCTCATTTCAGAGCTTCTTCCCCCCCGATCAGCTGACTGAATGAATATTAGATCGAGGGATGGAGGAGAAGAAGCGTTGGACCAACACAGAAAACGGCAGATGACTTTTTTTTTCCTCCAAGAAAAGACCAAATTCTGCCTGTTGCTGCACTCTTCGCTTCCTCATCACCCACGGCTGGGACTAAAAATAGCCAGGTCCAGCCTGATCGTATATATATATATATGTACGCGTGTGTGAGTGTGTGTGCGTGCCACAGCTGCTTAGAACAGCGAGGGTTGAATTGGAGCTGATGAGGACCGTATAAACAGTGAACATCTGTGAGAGCCTATTCATACTGTAAAAATACACTGTAGAGCGTGTGTGTGTGTGTGTGTGTCTTGAAACTCAGAGAACCACACCCTGCTCTCCAAGCCTCTCTTACTCTCCCTGTGTCAGACCAAACTTTGTTCACCCATCCCCCTCATTCTGCATTCCACAAGACTTGAGGGGCCCTCCATAGCTTCCTGACTGGCTCTCTTTTACCCTCTGTCGTGCGCGCACACACACACACACACACACTCAAATGCTCTGCATCTATGCTTCCTGGGTAAATGGCGGTATTTATAGAAAGGCAAAGTAGGCAGCAGGAGCTTGTCCATGCTCTCATTGGACCGCATGTGAATCCATGCGTGTTCTTGTAAGCATGTCTTATGCATGTTAATACTCTCGGTAACGTAATTACCCGACGTGTGTTTGGACATTTGGAGGCGTGAGCGTAGGTACATGCATCTACTTGTAAGTGGCTGACTTGACGTCAATCATCTAGAGGCTGTTTACATGAAATGTGCAGTGAAACTCCAGGAACACGGTGTAATCCGTGTTTCCAGGCACTGGCGGACCTGTATGGGATCCCCTGTACTCTCTGCCTGCGTTATGGGTCGATACCCATCACCTGCGTGGAAGCATCTTTGCTCCACATGTCATTTACTGTAACGCTGTGGTCACGCAGCCATTTCAAACTGTGTTTCTAACCCCTGACAGCAGCCAGACAACAACAGGTCGTATGTACGGGGATAATTGGCCTCGTGCATGTGTGCGTCTTTGTAAGTGCATCCTGGGGGAGAAGAGCCAGCCTCTTTCTTACATTTGTTGGAGATTAATCCACAAAAGAGGTCACGCATACCAGACTGGAAGACACTAGGGCACATTTAAATGCACACACGCACACACACACACACACACACACACACACATACAGTAGTGAACTTATGAATTTAAATCTTTCTACAGTTATTTGTCCCCTGACTGTGGGTCGATGATTTTTTTTTTTTTTTTGCCGAGAGCTGAGAGACGACTGAAAGGAAGAGATGAGGCTACTGTTACATATCTCTTGACATATTTGCAAACCTTTTCTGGCATGTTTGTGCAATGTGACACTTTGAATCCAACAGGAAATTCACAGCAGAACAGAGAGAGAGAGAGAGAGAGAGAGACGAAAACTGACACAGAGACCCCATGAAAGAGCCGAACAGGCTCAGGCAGTGTGCACAGCCATTTCACATCCAGCAGCATCCCCTCCCATTGCTTCCATTTCTCCTTCTCCCTATCCGAGAATAAAAAGCCAATAATTTAACACAAGAAGAATTCAACCGTTATTCGACCTCCGCTGGCAGCACTCGATGTCCACTCCTGTGCAGGAGGGACGGGGTAATGATAAGGGAGCGACGGCTGATGGAAATCAGTAAGAAGGACACACAGGTATGTTCTTTCCTCTGGCCCTGGAAATGGGCTGGAATAATAATCAAAGCCTCAAAGCCGGACAAAAATCAGGAGCTGTCAGTTGCTCAGTTACCTCGTTCTCAATGGAAGTCACAGCAGCCACATGTGGAAACAAATCAAAGTTCGGGATCATGGTGAATCGTGCATTTTCCAAAATATATTGCAAACCCAGAACTTCCTTTGCCCTAATGACTGACTTTTTCAGCAATATCTTGGCGTCCTCCCACTGCAGTTTTATTTTCAAATCTGCCTGCAGTCAAAAAAACGTAATTTTCTACCAAACCTATTTCACCTATAAATTTAGACACATGCTAGCGTCCTGCACGGGTGAATTCCAGTTCCCCTGCACCTCCTTCCAATTTAGAGACCAAGGCAGACGTGCAGAGTTCCTCCCACAGGCTGCAGAGAAGATAGAGCAGCATTTAACAAGTGAATAAGGTAAATAAGAACTGAAACAGGTTTTTATCACATGATCCTCCCTCTGCTTCCCGCACTGAGGGCAGAATTTGATTTATCAAGAGCAACTTGAACGTGGAACTGAGAGATCAGCTGGCAGGCAGGCAGGCGCTTAGTGTTATTAAGGTGAGAGTTATTTTGGCTACTGTAATCAAGGAGCATTCTGCTGTCTATTTTTCTACTGGAGCGCCATCCGTGAGACAGAGAGCAAGAGATCGAGGAGGGCACATGGAGGGAGAGCGAGAGAGAGAGGGGTGCTCCAGCCAAGGAATGCAAAAGGGAAAATAAAGCTGAGGAGAAGAAAAACAAAGAGCAGAAGGAGAGGGAGACAGAGGGAGAGAGAAAATCAATACCTTGCCTTGAAGAGAGGCCTACACCAAAGGTGCAATTATGCTAAATGTGTTTTGTTTACGCTGCAGCAGGCCACGGAAATTTCACAACCGGTGGTGGGGGGGGGGGGGGCAGAGCCAAGGGGGTGGCAGAGCCAAATTAAAACATTATAACTCCAGGGTATGAAAACTCCCAACAAATTTACCCAGCATTCTCCACCCTGCCTCACTATTTTTTTTTTTTTTATAGGAACACAAGATGACATTAGAGCAACAAAGGCCGTTACATAAAAGCTGTTTTTCTCTGTCTGACACTTCAAGCTGTTTTTTTCCAAAAATATCACTCGACTTCTCCCTGGCAGGGCCTGTGCTGTTTCACGTTCATATTCCACCGCTCTGCAAAAACTGGCTTTCACGGTTTTGTTTGTGTGTGTGCGTGTGTGTGTGTCATTAGTTGTGAACATGTGCTAATTTTCAAACATTAAAGTGCAGGTCCATGAGTTCTGGATCAGTTTCATCATGTCACAGTGCCACTCTGATTCAGCCTTCACGCCTTTTAAAAGGAGAATTCACAGCGAGCCGCTCCAGCAGAGTCCAGTGCGCCAGTGTGCCAGTTTACTTTAGTCGTCTTTACCATATTCTGATGGGCGACAAAAATAACTTTGGGGGTAAAAAAGTATCTGTGTATCTAACAGGCGGCTCCAGGGAGACAATGAATGGAAATGGATAAATGCAGCATCAGACAGTGCTTAAAAAACATTCCATATCCTCTGTAAATCCAAACAGAATAAATGAAATGGAGACAGAAGCCTTTCACAATATTGAAACAATACCACAGCCCACAGGGACATTGAAGGCAATAGCCTTTAGACTACCAAACAACTACATGTACTGCAGGGCTTTAAATTGCATGGGATTTGAATGTCCCCATGTTTAAACACCCACATCTCAAAATAGAACAAAAAAAAAACATTTCTCAACTCATCTTGTTATCCAGATTTTACTCACATTGCTGTGAAGTCCAAGACCGTGTGAGAGAGTACCAAACAAATAACAACATGGCCACATGAAGGGTGGCAGTTGCATAGAGGACGCAGCGAGGGAGTGACTATAGTAAGGCTGGCTTCAGAAAATGCCGCAACACCATAGCTCAACAACGTTCCTGACCCCCAACCCCAGAATCGTCCACAGCTGTTTGCACTAGACGTCTTCAAAGGGGTTCCATGTTCTTCCATGAGACATAAACTTCAAGGCTAATCAAAACAAAGGATGTCTCTGAGGGACAACCTTGTTCTGCGATGTAAAATCCCTGATTGTCAAAACCGCGGCATCTGGGAAGTCTGGGCCAGGTCATTGCCAGTGTGAGTGAATCTGAAAACTACCCATAATTACTCATAATTTGTCAATAACCTTTGAGCATATTTTATAGACGAGAGAGGGGAGGTGGGAGTCGGGTGGCAGCACATAACGTCGAATGAAAGCTGGGCTGACATATGCTTTCAGGAATGCAAAAACCAAAGTTAACATCAAGAGGCGTCATCTGATTTCTTGCAGAGCGCCAGGTGAGGAGACGAGCACTCTTAGGAGATGAAAGCAAGACGAAGTAAATTCACTGGTGTCAACAACGCTACCGCGCGACATCCCCTCAGATAAAAAAAAATGCACGTGTCCTGACGAGTCGAATGATGCCGTGCCGTGTTGCCGTCTTTACGAGAGAAGAGATCAAACAGAATCAAGCCGTAATAGCGCGTAAAAAAGTAACCACCTGAATCCAGTGCAGAGAGGAAGAAATCAAATCTTGCCGCAGCCGCATATAGCACCGCGGCTCACCTGTCGCCATTATCAGCTGGTGCTATTTCCATCTGTGGCCTTCAGCCCATTATCACCCAGCACAGAGGTTGACCAAAGGCGGCATCGGCAATGGAGGTGCAGTAAGCACTGGGGGGGGTGCTGAGGTAACCATGGCTGGATGCAATACATTAGGCCTGAAATGAGGGGGAAGGACTTTATCGTTGAATAAGCCATCAGGGAAGATTACAGCTGTGAAGCTGTTCACTCGCAAAAGATAACAAAGAGACGGAGGAAAGCCCCTCTTTCGGGGTATCCAGCCATGTCCTTCCAACGCCTTCGCTCCCGTTCCCTGAATACGCTAACATATGCTAAACTGAAGTAGTACGCAGCCGGCCACCAGCAAAGAGAAGCATCATTAAACTCCCTTGAGGCTGGCATCAAACGACGAGGTCAACACATGAGGTCTGTCAATGTTACGGCAGATTTCTGGTGCCGGTTGCTCATGCACACTTGAATCACTTCTACGTCAATTTGTCTTTTTCTCTCTCATACTTTGTATAAACGCTAATATCCTCTCTCTCTCTCTCCTCTTGTTTTCATGCACTCTCTTCCTCCTCCAGTCTTCTTGACAAGAGCTGGCAGCTTGGATCTCAAAGGAATCCTTACATCTCCCCCACCTCCTCCTTCACCTCTTCCTCCCACTCCCTGCCTCCATCACTCCGTGTACCACACACACAAACGCTTCTCTTCATTTTCCTACTTCTTCCATCCCTTCGTCCAATCTCAGGACGCAGTGCTATATGCCCACGCCGCCCGCGTGAACGGGTCAAGTGCCTGCAATCACCTCAGCTAACGACCTGCTCCGACTTTGATCAAGTGAGATCACGGACTCTGGGTAAAAATACTTCCAGCATTCCGCTGTTATTCAAATCCAAAGTGCAAATTGGGTTTTTGAGGGAAGGGGTTACATGGAGTGCATGTGCGAAGATTTGAACAGAGAAAGACTTTGAATTGTGTTGTCTTCAGCATGTGTTCTGAAGGGCAAGGCGTCCCCCTGTTTGTTATTTGAGAGTCAATTACAGTGTTGTTTGGCCAGCAGATAAATAGAAGATGAGAGGACTAGGGCCAAAGTCACCTTCGGCATAAGACTCGTATCGGGGGGGTGGGGGTGGGTTGCAGCCAGGTGGGCTTGGCTCGTGGGGGGGGGGGGGGGGGGGGTTGCAGCCAGGTGGGCTTGGTGGTGGTGTGTGAAAATGGGTGAGATGAAGGGCCGAATGTGGAGGGATGGATAGCTTTCCCTCACGCTGGCTCTCCATTCTCTGAGGCACTCCATCATCATCCACCACTCATGCTTGGCCAGAGAAGGAACCTCACTCAGGCCGCGCGCACACACACACACACACACACACACAGGGTTGCAGTTTATATTGCACAACCTCACATGCACAGACGGGTGCTGCTACGAATTACGTGACAATCACAAACTAATACAGACACAGGCAGACAGTTGGGTGTGTGTGATATGTATGAGCACACACACACACACTGCTGCCGGCTGCAGTAAGTGGAGAGGACACCTTCATCTGTTTACAAGCCTGTGTGCCAGCGCTGGCCTCAGCAAAAAAAAAGCTTCAAGTAGACGTTCCAATTACAATCACGGCAGAAAAAATGAAAGGTGAATGAACAGGCTAATAACCACTGAAGCCCCTCTGTACAAACACGGCTGGACCCGGGGACACAAGCAAAACGTTCATTTCACACGGTGTGCCGGACACCTTCCTCCGTGCACGGCTGTAATCTCGGCAGTGCACGCGGTTGCTTGTGCACGCTTGGTTATGGCGGGTAAAAGATATGGCGGCTTCTTGGAACTTTTTTTAGCAAAGCTGCCGACATCAACTAGTGACAAGTCTTACTCACTAACCACATTTAAATCCCCCTCTTTAACCACAAACCACAGGGGTCAGAGCGTCCTGACTACGGTTCCGCACAGGCCTGACACACTCTGGATTCCATCTCGTTAACAAAAGCAAAGGCTCAGACCACCACGAGGATCATCGGCAGGCTCCTCTATGGAAATACACAAGATCACACGCACGAAGCTCTGCAGGCCCCGCGAGCCATCAGCGGCACACAAACGCATGTAGACAGACGGAGTCATCTTAGGTTACAGATACCGGACCCGTTTTATGTGGCGTAAATTCTACACAAAGGGGAGGAGGGGGACAAAAATCATTACATTTAGTGTGAAATTCCCACTTTGAAGTGAGTGACGCACTTGAAGTAAAGGGAAATATCTGACTTCAAAGAAGAGTCCATGTTCCTCAAGGTTCCTCCTGGCTCCTCTTTATAAACATACTACGCTCAGCTCCGAGAGGCTCAAGGTTGGCTGTCAGCAAAAAAGCCAATTGGCCGACTGGAAATTGCATCCAAATGTTTTCTTCGTTGCTCACTGCAAACACAAAAATAGCTTTTCTATACCTCTATCCTCGGCACTCACATCCTCCCACTCTTCTTTACCATTTTTACACGTTTTACATTTTCTCCCTGAACAGTCATTTACAGAAACACATGTTGTCCCAACCACCAGACAAGTTTAAAAGTATGTCTTGTGGACAAACTGCAAGAGGCCAAACTTTTCCCCCCAAGCCCCAGTTTGAATTTGTTACTCCTGCAGAATGAGTTGACAAACGACCTTTGAAAGAACATAAACATGATCATGTCTTACCTCTTTAGTTCCTTTTTAATATTCAAAACCATGTGAAACAGAGTCAAAGGCCACCATCCATCACCGACAAAGCCTAACTCCTTCTTTCTCTGGGTTTCTGCCTGGACGATAGCCAGGCGGCCTGAGCTAACACATGCCATCCCCATGCAGTTCTCCCAAAGGCATAAGCCAAACAAGAACCTTCTTTGATTTACAATGGAGGGGCCCATTTCATTACTTACTGGCTAGGCTCACAGCCAGGGGGGCCAGACCATTACCTCCACATGGGGGTGGATGCCACAGGCCATGTTTGGTCTCTCTGTGTGGTAAAACAACACATTGTAAAAATGATAGATAAGGAATTTAGATGCAGGCTATGAGCAAACCTGAGTCCTGAGTGTTCCAAATACGATGCTAATTGATAGCTTTGAGGTTGGCTCGTCACTATAAAAAACAAAGCAGATGATTTAATGTGGATATTTGAGAGAACTTTACATACATACGACATAAAATAAGTTGTTTGATGAACAAATACCAAGGCTGAGTACAATTAGACACTGAGTTTATATGCCACATTCTTCCCAGGGGCTCTGTTCGATGTACGATGTAATGCCCACTACCAAACACAACATTCCTACAATACTACAATGTACATTTGAACACAGAGTATTGTGAAACTGAGGTGAATGGGTGAGATGAGCAGATAAATAGTATTTTGGGCTAAATGAATGGATCTTCCCAGACCAGTTAGTCACATCAAGTCCCCTGGCAGCCTGATGCCAGAGGAGGCGCAGGCCTGGCACAGGATTCGCCCGCAGCAGTTGGCAAGCGGTGCATCGGCCACTCTAGTGATTGCAGAACTGGGAGAACCCCCTGTGAGTCTAGGCAATAGTTTGGCTGTGGTTTAACACCACCACTAAAGCCCAATCTGCTGCTTCTTATTTTTGCCCTTATGGTATATGCTAAGAGGGCACTGGTTCAAATTCATCAGTGCCCCTTTATCTGCCTGAAAATGGAAAACCTTCTGTTTCTATGCTGCAGTTGCCCCTTCTCTGCTGATAGCTCTCTCCACCCCTCCACCCCCCTCTTGCTTATATCACTATTACAGTCGCAGTCGTGTTCCACGTCAATAACCCAAAGGCAAAAGTGGCGGGGCTGTGAATCGCAACCCCTATTTCCATGCCAACTCAGCTTTTGTCTGCCCTGCTGTCCCCATGTTTGTATGCCTGCTTCCACCCTACTGAAACTGCAGATTGGGGGATATATGATGACAAATGTCGAAGGAGGCAGGCCTGGGGGTGGGTCTTATCTGCACATACTCTGAACCCATCACTCTGGCTTAAAGTCGGAATGGCCACAGAGCATCCCTGCCACACTTCAAGTGCTTTTCTTTGTGCTCCCATTTTAAAGGTGTTCTTTTACCCTTCCCAATAGAATCTCTGAATATTAAGTTCAAATTGACTTGTTGTGCATCTAATCTAACTGTGTTTGGTTTTGTAAAAGAAAAAAATAGAGCCCCTTTCTGCTCCATGACACTATTCCTGCTTTCTTCAAATACCCACATATGATGTATTCCTATCTCTTAAATGCATTTCCCCCGGGGGTTCCCACTCGGTGGCATCGGGCTGCCAGCATAATCACAGTGCTGGTTCTATGCTTCCATTTGTGTCAACACTGTCTCCCCAGATGAACGGCAAACAGACAGTCTGATAACAGTCATGTTTATTTCCCTTGTAAAAAAATCCATTTACTTCACTCCCACTCCCAATTCCCCTTTTCTCCAGCTAAACCAACAGGTGACTGTTTGCATCTTACACTCGATACTGAAGGGATGGAAATTACACCTTGAGAGTATGCAGGTAGCAAAGGATGTGTGGCTACTTAAAAAAATTGCCATTGCAGAGATAAGTGAGCCTCCATGGTAACAAGCAATCCCTCAAAGGAAAGACACCCACTAAGTGTTGTTTAATTGGATGACTGTCTTAGTGTTGGCCAGAGAAACAAATCAGCTTCTTACACCACTCACGTTATCAGACAGCCATGAGAATGTCAAACACGCTTTATAACAAGTGGGACACCCAGACCAGCCCGACCATGAAGTACAGACATAGGTTGGCAGCACTGACCCTTCTAAAGTGGAGGGGGGGGGGGGGGGGGGGGGGGGGGGGGGGGGGGGGGGGTTGAAACCAAAAAGCAATTTAGAAACTAATAAAATCTACAAATCTACAGATGGAAAAAAATTAAGTCTCTCATCTTTCATCATGGATTTGAGCCGTAAACAAAAGGGTGACAGCAGCAAGCGGGTAGCCCCCCCTCCCACCCTGTGGTGGTGCTAATCTCCCTAACCACGGCAGATATGTTGTCATTCTATCCCAGCCTCCATCACTTTTTAATCAGGATTATCTTCTCTGACACAGAGACTCAAGAGTTAATTAGGGATCCTGCCACTGCAGGTGCTGAAGGTTTATTCAACCTGCTCGGATTATTTGTATGAATCTTCTGCCCTGAATTGTCTTAATGTCAGAATATACTCAAACTTGAGCAATCAAACAAACATACAACAAGCAAACGTATATCCTCTGACCTTATGGTAGCATTCTGGCTGCCACTCTGATGTATCTGTCAACATTTCAAGATAAAAGATCCAAACCTGTGGCTGTGTTCATGTATGTATGGCATGTGTGTGACAAAACCACAGCGGCGTGTCCCACGCAACCACGTACGTTTTCACAGCAGACGTTTTGACATGTGGCGGCAGGGAAAGAACAGGTGTAAATTATAAAATGGATGACTGTGACTGGTGAATAGAACAGGGCCGTGGTTATGTTGTTATCAGGAACACCTGGTCCTTTCCACCTATGACAAATCAACATGTCTGCTGTTAAGAAGGCCTGAAGCCTTTCACATTCATCCTCTTCCCAAAAAAAACAAATATCAGAGAAACGGTGACATCTTCAACTTCTCAGAAAAACAATGAAAAAACATGGGATGTGCACTCTGTTTCCTGTCAGCTCCAATGTAGTGGAGAGTGCTCGTCTCTATTTACATACAAATGTCACCTTCTATCTTCCCAGGGCCTGGGGAACATTCTACTCTCTCCACCGCGATGTGCTTGACAAACCTTTCTCTGCCGTTCGGGAGACAAGCTTGTGATGCTCAGTGAAAAAGTGAGAGGAAACTTAGAGTGTTTTGCCTCCAGTGCCTTCTCTCTGTCTCCTTTTTCAGTTTTACGCGCCACTGGTACGCTGTAATTTCCAGACTGGAGTACCGAGCATTGTTTCCATTGCATTTAAAGATGAGGCAGCTGTCTGAAAAGGCAGTCAGGCAGCCAGAGATGTAATTACTTATGATCAGGCTTTTTGGGTGGAGAGATACAGTGGCAGTAGGGGAATTATTAATACACAATAAATGTTTTCAGAGGGAGAGACTGAAAACAGAGGATAAGATGAGAATAAATGAAAACCGTGCAATAATACGCTCGTTGTAGTGAAGGGAGGCAATAACATCATCTGCATACAGATCTACCATCACCGGCTCTGAGGGACCAGCCGGGCACTGCCGTTTATTTTCCCACGCAGGCAGCCATTTTGTGTGGGTAAGTGGCACACACAGTGAATCGGCGCCATCTCTCACAAACCGGGACGCACATCCCCTGATGCACAGGGACGAACGATCAGCCCGACAGGCAGGTAGTTACTCCTTCTTAACCCCAGCTTGTGCTGAGCGATGCAACACAACAGCACCCCTCCCCCTCCTGGCCGCCTCTCTGCACTCTTCCTCACTGTCTTCTCAAGTCTCTTTCTCCCCGGCCTCTTATTTATTGCACACTCCGTCTCTTCATTATTCCCTTTCCTGTCTCTCTGCCCCCCCTCCTCTTTTCTCTACTCCTATTCACTTGCTCCCTTTCTCTCTCTCCCTGTCTATATCGCTCCTGCCCAGAGGCCCATGTTTCCTTGCTTGCATTACACACGATTACTTCCATCCATCAATTATCTGCCTACTCCTCTTTAGCTAGCCTACTTCCCTTTCTTTACTCTATGACAACAGCCACCACTCTGCTGCATACACATGTTCCTTTGCGACCCCCATCTCTCACCTCCCACCCCTCAGGGCCCGATGAATGCACCTCCCCGCACTCTTTTCCTCCTTCACCTTCTCCTCCTTTCTTTTCCTTACCCCTCCTGTAGTGCTCCCCACCCCCTTGTACCAGATGTCCCTAAAGTTTGGGTGAGGGTGAGCATGTGTGGAGAGGGGAGGAACAAAAGGACTGGGTGGCTGGTTTGGGGAAAACGGGAGGTGGTGGTGGGGGGGGGGGTCACCAGAATGGGCCAAGCCATCTTGCCCTGGGCTCTCTGTGTGTGAACAATAAGCACCATCGGATTAACAGCTCTCAGCCCACACATACACACTCAAACCCACTCACCTCGCCTGGTACCAGGAGAGGAGTCCATGTTCAGTGGGAATTACTCAGAACCAGCTGAAGATCTGACGTCTGTCACCCCCCTCATTTCTAGTATTTTAACTTTAAACACTGCTCTGCTAATGCATGCCAATAGGAAATGAATGACTCGGACTGAAACAAGAGACATTAGTGGTGATGGACAGATCAGCTGATGCGGGGAAAAGTGAAGTGACCTCAAGAGTCAGCTGTCGCACACTTCATTTTGGCAAAGGGTTCCAACCGTTATGGCCTCAGATGGTTGCAATTACAGCCTCTGCACAGACAGAGATGTTTTGGGGGACTGTTTCCTCTTCACTGCGTCCTACCTCCCCAACACACCCTTCCTGCAGATGGCTCAACAGGCTGGTGCGGGCCATCGAACAGCCTGCATGAGCAGCGTTAAAATGAGCTAACTGCAACCTGTTCAAAGCGCTCATGCGTGAGAATGAGGTTCCTTCGCCCACCCCCACCGCTACCACGTGTCTCCAACCTCACAGGGGTCAAACTGCCAGGGCGCAGGGCCGCCCTTCCTGCCAGACATGGTTTGCAAAGAGTAGGAGGAGACAGATGCCCCAAGGGGAACCTCTGTGCATCAATCTGGGGGAGGCCAGCTGGTAATCACACTTAACACAGGAACAGCCCAACAGCAGGCATCAGGAGACGCCCAGACAGCAAGACAGCACCAGACACACCCATGTGATGCTTGTCCTAGACTGGGTGTTAATTACTTTTCACCATGAAACACCAGTTCACATTAAGTCTATAACCATTAAGAGGGTGGGATCAGGGCCAGAGGGAAATGAGAGCTGATGCGTGTTTGAGTGAGCGCTGTGCGTTTTGGTATGGTTTCCTCTCCAGCACTATGTTTGTTCAAGTGTTTGAGGGAGGTAGACGAGAGTGGATGAGTTGGAAGAGAGGCACCAGCAGAAGGTGTACTCCTGCCTGTCGTCAAAAGAAGATTACTGTCACTTCATCAGAAGGAGCTGGAGCGAATCACTTTTATAAAGCATGGAAGCGTCGAGGGATTGGGCTGGAGGCTGGGGAGGTGACAGCGTGTTGATGTTCTATTCCCCAAGGCTTTATCAGATAGCTTGGCAGGGGACCGTGTGTGTATGTGTATGAGAGAATAACTTCTTCTGTACACAATAACTCTATTTGGCACATCTGGGTAATACAAGGTCATATGCATGGGAAACTGACACATGACACACATACAAGCCAATGTCAATGTGCTGTTAGAGACGCTCCTATGTCATGTGGCTGTCTTAATGGAAACGCTAGCAAAATAAGCAACCGCGGCATCTGCAGGTAAATACTGACACGTGGGGCTGCCAAGCACTGCCGTCAAGCCTGTCACTGAGCAGGTGAGTTCAGAGGAAAAATGTTTTTTTCTCCCCATCCAGAACAGAACCCCCAATTTTAGTCCCTAGGCAACCAGCAGGGGTTATTGAGAGAGTGGTCAGTAATTCCACACGTGCTTCACCCCTTACGGCCGAGGTGAAAATGAAAATCCACTGAGTGAAAATTGGCCTCCAGATGTTTTAGCACGACCATAGTCTTTCACTGATGGCTATTTCTATCCTGATAAATATGGCAACCCCAGGTGTTGATGTTTCTATCCAATTAGACGTGTAACACAGAGTGCTTTTTTCGGAAGGTGAGGCTTTATCCTCAATGGTTAAATGCAACAGGATATGTGTTGTGAAAGGAGAAATCCAGACCGCGAGTATAAACAAAAAAACGTCTGCAAAGGAAAAAGAGACGGTTACTTGGTAAATGTAGTTTGTGAAGGTTTGTACGGGCTAAGGTCTGTCTGTCCTCTGTATCTGTAATGACATGGACCAAAGGCACAGACAGGGACAAATAGTTGGACTTCAACAGAGTCAAGTTATTCCAGACACTCGTGCTGCATCTTGTTGTCAGATAATCACAAGGTCACAAGTCACCGACCCTCCCTGTCACTGGACGTGCACCGTGACACACAGACCCATCACTAGGACCACGTGTCCTTGTCTGAGATAAACTTACAGTTATAATGTTCATGACAACTGCCAAAGCTTTGACGCGGTTTGATCAGCCCTGCTCTAACCCACGGAGCACCATGTCTGTCCTGATATATATACGACATGAATATATGTCAAATGTGTACCAATCACAGGTCATCGATAACCAGGGCCACAAACATTCCCCATTGTTTTGTTCAAACAAATTAGTTCTAATTTTCTGGCTGACCAACTTCTCCTGTGACCGGAAGAACTTGACAGCCGTCCAAGTTATTACACAACATCATGGTCGGTCGTCTTTCTGTTGCTGAAAATTGCACAACAGATAAATTCACTCTGTACTCCAGACGTAACACGTAAAATAAAGTGAAGGAGAATGATGAGGGACAGCTAATCGTCAAATCACAGAGGAGGGGAGGGGGACACTTTACAAGAGCCGCTGTCTCGTCTTTTCAGTCGGACTAATTGCACCTTGTGTCGCTGGGAGTGGACAGATTTAGCACTGAGAGCAAATTAAAATGAATAAACACAATTAGCTGTGAGTGCAACATGGCCCCTGCTCCGTGCACATTCCTCCCTGCTCCCGCCACAGCAGACACAGAGCAGCTGTCATTAACTGGGCTGCGCTAAGTCCGATGTGACTAATTGCAAAGCACTTGATGCCACCGAAATGCTCCTCATTTGGATTTGAATAAAATGAACAGGGCTGGATGAAAAATGGTGGGTGACTGTGAAATTGCTGGCCTAAAAATCCTGGAACAAAGGGCCAAGCGTATACATGCTGCTAATGTGTTTGCTTATTAATGTTTCGCTCTCATTGGCATTTTATACCCTTTCATTAGAGCACGGCATGAATCAGAGGAGAAAAATAAGCAGCGTAACTGAACGGCAAAAAGTTAAGAAGGGTTCACCGTTTATTGCGACATCATCATCCGATATGTTTGTGTTTTATTTTAGTAAGAGAGCGAGTTTCACTGCCGCATCTGGGAAGTCTCCACTCGTGAAAAGCTCTTTTACTATCAAGAGCTCTGCTAGCTTTGCCTCTATAAAAGCTATTATTACTGGACGGCCCAAGTTGGTCGAATGTCAAAGTGGAAAATGCAAAGAACTCCATCAGAGAAACGCCACATAAAATAGTACGAGAGTGAGAGAGACAGCTGCTGAACCTTCCCATACACCTGAAGGAAAGGATGACAATGAATCACAGCCACAGGCCTGCAGCTATCCCGAGCCTCCCTCTCTTCTTCACTTTGATCCCGTCAAAAACGGAGAGAATACACTCTTCTGTTTAGGTAAGCGACATAAAAGAAAAACAGCTCAGAAAGTAATCATTGCGAAGGAAATGAATTTCAAAACCCCAAGGAGGACACTTCTCCCAGACCTCCGCTTCTTGGGGGGAAAAGGCATCATATCCGGGGCGCAATTCAATTAGCTTTTCCACCAAGTGCAGGGAAGGCAGCTCCGGGGAGAAATCAAAAGTTTGGTCCAATAAAAGAAGTTTTGTAAAGATGTAATGTTCCCACTGTCCCCACCTCCACTATTCATTACCACTGCTTACAAGCTTGCCACTCACAAATCTATCGATCTGCCATTTTTACAGATGAGAAATTAAATAAGTAAAATTCAATAAAACAGCACCAGGCCGGCGCTGCTGCTCCCTCTCAGCCCACTGTGCCTGGCAGCTGATTCCTGGCACTTTCATTGCCTTTTGTCTTTTTCGCGCCCGGTCGTCTGACAGTGATCAGGGGTGATAAATTGTTCAATTAAAGCCACATTAAGAATCCAGAACACACTTTGACGCACAGCCTCCCCACTTATGTGTCGTCCAATTACTCTGAGGGACAAGAGTCCCTCTTGCTACCGACAATGGGCATGTGACTCCCATCATAAGACAAATGATCTTATTTATTTAGTGCAGCGGGCTGTTTGAACTCTGGAATACGAGAGTGATGAGCCGGAGTTACACAGAAGGAAAACACGTACCTTAGAAAGTACATTCGCTGGATCCTGTATTGGTTTTATCATTAACAGCAGAATAAATACATTTGTTCCACGTCGGGAAATAAACCGGCAAGATGCGAAACAGGCACAAGATATGCAGCACAATTCCACTAACTAGTAGGTATAACTGAATTCCAAGCCTCGGTGCAATAAACATCCTCCAGCGTCTGACCTCTGACCCCCACACAGTCCCAGATCTTTACTTCTTTATTAACACTGAGAACAAAACAAAAACAGCATCTGAAGTTGTCCGCTTAGCAACCCCCCAGTCAATGAAACGCATTACTAATCTTTTTTTGGCTCACAGTTGCTGTTGGGGTGGCGAGGAGGAGGAGGTGAGCAGAGAGGGGAGGGGGTGTGTTCGTCCCCCGGGGGACGTTCGGCTTTTTTAATAAAATAAAAGTAAAGATCCGATAAAAGTAAGATCCATTGCAATTCAAATTGGACTCACTTGACACAGTGTGGCTCGCCTCCACAAAGGAGGAACAAGTGAACTGGCAGCCGAGGCCTGGAGCTGTGGGTAAACTCCCCGACTCAGGCGAGACAAAAAACATCAAGCTCCTGAGGTGGAAGGAAAAATAGCCTTGAATTAAAAGAAGCTAAACTACAAAGTGAAAAACAAACATGAGAGAAGGAACACGGTGTCCGTGATGTTCACGGATACAAAAGAACTTCAGTCACTAACAGCGAGCCGAACACAAAGCGTAGTACTGTAGTACTCATATAGTACTATAGTACCCACACAACAAATAGTCAGGCTAACACACATATTAATGTAATGTTTGCTGTTTATAATGTAACTGGTTTTAAGGTTTCTGACAATCTATCGTATCAATGGTTTTAAAAACGTTCTGGGGGGGGGGGGGGGGGGGGGGGGGACTCAGATTCAAGATGCAAAGAGCAAGTCAAATAAAGCGAGGTCACCATCTCTGTGGATGGACAGGACCAATGTGTCCATGTGTCCACTGGTCCAACTTTCAGCGGTCACTCTGAGCCCAGAAGTGTTTTATTTTGAAAAGCAGAAAAGTTTCCAGCACTTACTTCAACAGCGTGAGAGGAGGACTGGGAGTCTCTCCCCCCGGAGCTGGTTTACTGGGGGCAGCTTTTTAGAAAGGAGTCCTCCTTCTCCTCCTCCTCCTCCCTCAGATGAAAAACCACTTTCTTCGCATCTCGAGCGCACAGTGAATCCGCTATATTCCGCTATTTTCCGCTATATTCTGCTTTATTCCAGGGCCTCCAGCGGCGGAGCAGTCACTTGTTAACAGGAGGAGAGGGAGCAGAATGCTCCTCTGTTGTCCCCCGTGTGTTTGTACTCCTTCTCCCCCCGGATCAGAAGCTCCGAGCCGGGATCTCCTCCGAGCAGAAAAATAGAAACCCTCAGAATAATCCGTGCGCGACACCGCCGCGCTCGGATCTGCGGGTGCGTGCCTCCTCACTGGGGTCTGTCCTTATCTCTCGTCCCAGGTTCGACTCCTTTCTTCCCCCAAATCTACCTCACAGGCTGGGGGTGGGGAGACCGGAGTCACCCCCTCCCTCCTCCCTCCGCTACACAGCGGAATATACGGAGCCCTGTGCTGCGTTCAAGGCCGCCTCATAAACTCCTGTCTCTCCACTTCTAACCGCTCGTAAATTTGACCACTTGGTGCGTTCAAGTGCGTTAGGTCGGAAATCACAGCAAGACGGAGCCTGCGGAGTAAGGAGCGACTGGGGTCGAACTGTTTTTTTTATAAACCTGTGCTGTGGTGGCAGGAGGGACTCATCGGAGTATTGTACGGTATTGTCTTTTTCACACAGGTGAATCATTTTAAACTACAATGTCCGACTTTGAAACACGAACAATCCTGATGTTGCGTGGGTCATTCATTTACTGTAACTTACAGCAGAATTATACTTTAATCATGTGTCAGGTTTTTATTTTGTTATTGGCCAGATTAATAACCCGATTTCCAGATTTAAGTATTACAGGCCTGTGTGTTTATTTGCAAGATAATGCTTAAACAACAGAGGACATTTCAAAAGTATGTCATTGTTCTGTAGTAGTGACATAACTATAGTGCCTTTACTGTATTTACTACTGTTAACGCCAAACAGCTGATTTAAGAACACTGAGAAATATTTATAATGTGATAGTTAAATGTTTTATTTTGACTCCCCAGGTCACTGGCACAGACAGATATGTTATGTGTCAATGCAAAACTGCAAGGTATTATTTACATATTGCATGCCAGATAAGCTCCAGTGCTGGAACAAAAGGAGTAACTTACGTCATTCATATAATTTGTTTATTTTATTTTCGATTTTGGTGGCCACTACAGATGTCTCCTTTTGTTCTTTTTCATACTTACATTCATGGATAATTTAAATTTTTTGTATGAATTGTTTTAATAGAAATGGTCAGAAGAATAACCTTCAGTGGTGTGATGGGATAAAACAAACGCTACAGAAACAAATCAGCTATGATAAAAACCTCATGTACTACAATCAAGAAATAATAGCGTTTTGACCATTTTCCAGTGTCCTCACTCTCCAGTGAGGAGGGATTTTAACAGTGTCACCCAATCACATTGTCTTTGAGCTGAAACAGCCCTTCTTATTGGCTGGTCGAATTTGAATGTGTCCACTCCGTCCAGCAGGGAGGGAGGACACATCAATCAACTGACCCAGAGTCAGTTAACCACCGGCCCGAGGCCAAGTTAAGTTTTCTCTTCTTTCTCTCCTTTTGTTTGAGATTACATCTGACTCCACAATCACTCATCATCAGAAGGTGAGGGAAGTTACCGACTGATGCTGCAGAAAAAATAAACCTGCTGCCGATGTCAAAGCGCCTTTGTGGAGCATTAAGGCCTGGGGTTTTTGGTGGAAAATTGAACGGGAAAGGATTGAACACGGTGAATCTCACGAAGGGCCTCTCTGGGCCGATGGAGACCAGAAGCAGCGATACATCCTGTGTGAACTTTTCAAGGCGTGCTGCTAATAATGGATGGGAACAGGCCCTTTAAAAACAGACCCATCTTAGCTGTGTGTTGGCAGAAAGCCGACCCGGAGCCACCAGCAATCCTCCACTGCCCTCTCTCTGCTCTTTGTTTAAAACCCAGCATGACGTGTAACACACCATAAAGAGGCGTGAGTGCAAGTGAGAAGGGGCTGTGAGGGGAGGAGGGGGGGGAGGGGGGTATAATCAATTTAAATGGTGAGTAAAAAAAAAACATGCATTTATGTTACGCAGATTTCTCCCTTGGCCTCTTATTCACACTACAGCCCCTTATTTAATCAGGCTGGTGAATCTCAGCAGCAACGCGGAGCTCGCTCCTCCATCCCCCAGTGGCTTGAGCCTTAACATGGTAAATTTCACTCGGGTAGGGAAATGCGCTCAGTGGCCGAGGCTAGTGCTTTGGAGGGATAAAATGAGCACTTACCGCCTGACATGTGCAATCCATAACGGAATAATGAGACTCCTCCACACTGGGAACTCTCTCCCCCTGCTCCCCCTCTCCACTTTTTGTTTTCCTTGTGAGTGTTCATAAATGCCATGTAAATTCAGAGAGCGGAAGATGTGGCAAGTGCTTGAGGGAAAGCGTTTAATCGTTGGCGTCTTGTTACTGATTCGTGTAACAGCATGTACTGTGTGAAGATGCTCCGAACGACCAGTGAACCATGGTCCTACATCCTGGCTACTGGCCCTCTGTCAGCGGATATGCCTGTAAGTGAAGGTGATCCTGGGTGTTTATCCATGCACAGTGTTCAGCCTGCCGTGCTACAGAAAAGCAGCGTGCAAGGGAAGAACACGTCAGAGCTTCATTGTATACGTAATACACGCACATTTGGTTGGAAAATTCTGGGATGGATATTAAACTATAATAAAAGATCTGTAGAGAACAACAACTAGGTTGGTGTTAATTTCTGTTTATATTGGTCACGTTTTTAAAATATATTTGTAAATTATCTATTGAGCTTGATCCCTGACAAATATCTAATTTTCATTATTTTCCTTGGACCCCAATGATTTTTCATTGGCAGCTTTTAATTTACAGATTAAAAAACGCAGACAAGGTGAATTTTTACATTTTACAAAAAAGTTTTTTTTTGTTGATTCAAGTACTATATTGTATCTAGAATGTTTATTTATTTATTACATATCAGGCTACAGTTTTATTACTTTTTATAAAATTAATATATTTTTAATGATTTATAGCAGTAGTTAATAGTAAGTAAGTAAATGTAAAAAGGGTACATTTGTGGCAAAATTTGTCAATTTTTAATGAGGATTGTTTTGATTCCAAAACCAGTAAAGTAAAGTTCAAATCATGAAGGAAAAATATAAAAAGGAGGAGAGCAAAATGTCAAAAACCTATCCCGCTTAAAACAAATAAGATCAATTCCTCCTCCCTACCTGCCCTGTTTTGAAACCCAGGGTTAAAAAAAGAGGGCCATGTCTTTCCTTATTGTCTTCCTGCTCCCCCCTTCTGTCTCTGTCACCCCGAGGGGTTGAGGCACAATCACCACCGATAGCAGAGGGCCATCGTTCACCGTGTCCCTGGAGGCGACAGCCCACTTACTGCCAGCCCGTGCTCAAATGGAGGCCATTTCATCACTCCGCCAAAAACACAATTAAAAACAGGCGCACGCGGCAGTTGGTGGCCCTCGAGAGCCACCCCCGTCACAAGTTTAGTTACTGAGCCTGCCTCACCCTCTCCGATATTTACTCTTCCTGTGATGGAGCGCTTGTCAGCGGGCCTGGGAACTACTGTGCGGCGTTTAGTGCAACAAGACCCTGGGAGGAAGTAGACCAGGACTCGGCGATGTCCTCTCTGGGAGACATTTGCTGCGCATGGCGGACAACATGGAGTTCCAACAGTTTGCTGATAAGTGACTGTGCTCAGGGCTCAAATCCTTTTCTTTCCCCCCCGTGATGGGCGGTTCACACACACACACACACACACACACACACAGCAAACAGAAACATAGACAGACTGACGGCTATTTGAGTGCAAGGATGCTTCCTCTTATCTCCCACCACGATAGGGATCTACAAAGAGCTTGAGAGAGATTATGAATTCATTACCTTGATACACAAGTGAGCACGGCAACAGACAGGAGTCTGAGAGTGGAGACGGCAGCTCTGTGGGAATCCCACTGGGAGGGGCTGGGGTGGGAATGCAATGAGTTAGGAGCGAATCAGCTCTCTGCGTGTTGAGGAATTTTAGCGGCCGTAAAATTTCATCTGGCACATGATGCATTCCTCTGTGAAACACACATGTTTACACGTCCCAAAGGTTCTCATGGATTCAGATCTGGTGTCTGGAGATCGTGGGGATATTCACGACAACAGTCTGAAAGTTGTGTTCACAGTGGTCACGATAACCCCGCCCCCCCGCCTCCTGACGTAGTCGGTGCTTCGCTCTGGCCCAGCAAAGAGTTGGTGCCTGCTAAGCACCGGCATTTAGCACCTGGAGCCAGGTCTTTGGTGGAAATAGAAAGAGCCGGTTCCAACCAAGGCACTAGCCCAGAACTAGCACTAGCACCAGCTCGGTGGAAACGCCCTGAGGGAGGGGAACAGGGCAGCAGCCGTACTCTGTGGTTAGGTGCTGGCATTCAAACAGCATTCAGGTGACCAGCGTGTGCTCCATGGACTCATGCAGACGCACGCTACTGATACCATCGGCATCATTCGGCTGCCTTGACCTGTCCACTGAGCACCATCACACCTCCCTTCTCCGCTGACATCATTTCTCCGCTGTCCTCCTCTCAGTGGTGAAGAGTGTTTATCTGAGACGCCGCAGCCTTTCTGTCAGCTCCGACCTGCCGGGCCATTATCCGCTGACCTCTCTAATCCGCGAGGCGTTTCTGTCCAGTGAACTGCTGCCCACTGGAAGGTTTCTGTTCCTCGGACACCAGTGACCGCTGCGTGTGAGCGAGAGTCCCAGGAGATGAGCGGTTTCAGAAAAACATCACGCTACTGTCGAAGTCACTGTGAATACAGTTTGCTCTGTCACATGACTGACTGACAGGTGCTTCCAAATAACGGCTCAATAACAGTGTGTAAGATTCAGAGACAGATCAAGTTTTTCCTTCTGATCCAAAGGGTGGAGCAGCTCAATACTCCCTTCAACTTTCCCCACAACCTCAGATCTCTCACTCTGTGCTGTGCTGAGCTGTGTTAATGTTTGTGGCTCCTCATGAGTCTGACGCCTATTTGTGCTTTTAAATCTCACAGTGTCCAGTGTGCCGCTCAGCACAGAGGCATCACAGCGGGATCGGAGAGTGTTTAATTTACTCCAAAGCAACAACAATTTTCTGAGAGGCCCCTTAAATCCTGCCCCCCCCATGCCATTAGCTCTCTGCGAAAAAGCTTCAGGATCCTAGAGATATATTTCAATAAAAATTACTGTAATATGTGCTTGCTAAAAATGTTTGACGAAGACATTCAAATGTGATTTAGTCAAGTATGCTATTAGCCTAACGATGTGTTTCTTAGGTTTGTTCTATGCAGGCCCCACCAGGACCCTTTGGCCTGGGGCCCCCAAAGTCCCCTGAAACGCTTCTGTACTGGCTGCCAATCTCACTTTACCACCAGTGTCCTCAGTGGAGAGGACATCAGATACATGCATAAATTATACAGTCATATTTGTTAGCATAAATCTTTGGCATCCGTACGGCCGTCCTGGAGCTCCACTCGCTGCCGCGCGCCCTCCCTCCACCCTTGTGGATTTCTTTTAACTGGCTTTCTCTCTCAGAGTCTTTTCCCTCCAGCTCTATAGAACGGAGCCGACATTTGGAGGCAGGTGCAGCGAAATGAACCCAAGAATTTCAGAGCGAGAGAAAGGGTGACAGGACACGGACGGACAGAGGGGGAGAGTTTTAAACACTTGCGTTTTGTTCATTTTCAAGTTGGCCTGACTGGACTGAGCAGAGGTTTTCACAACTCACAAAAAATCTGCAAATGCAATTTATGTGTAGATGTAAATGTAATCTGAACTCATCGCTTTGGCACGAGACGTAATTATGAATTAGCCGCAATCAGCATCACAGATGTAGAAACCTAACTTCTGATGACAGAATTATCCTGTGCCGGCTCCTTTCAGTGCGGTTTTTATGGATAATTATCTGTAATGATATATCACAGCACTATGTCATTATGCTGCGCACGTGTGTGCATGCGTAGTGTCCTGTGAATATGCCTTTTGTACGTACACAAGCCTTTCAGTGGTATTCAATGTGCTGCGTGTGCACATGTGCTTTAACTGTGTTTATGTCCAGGCACGCGTCGCATTGTATGCAGTGCACTGTATGTGCATCTGAGTGCCTTTAATGCTTTTGGGTCCCTTTGCACGTGAGTGTGTGCGTGCGTGCGCCTTTATGCACTGCGGAGTGATGAGTGGTGCCAGAGGTGGTTCTTATGGCCTCCTCGGTGGATCTTGTCTTCCTTATTTGGCAGCGGAGGGTGGGGGAGGGTGGCAGCGAACAGCGGAGTTCTGTTTACGCGCAGGGTCGGGAGGTCAGTGCACCAGAGTGCCACGGAGCAAACACAGATCACTTTAAAGACAGCTAGAGAGCGGCCGACGTGGACTGGATGGGCAGATTCGCAGGGTGGATAACAGTGCACGCTTTGGTCTTCACACATGTACATGCTCAGGTCTCTCTGTCAGGCCCTGGACAGTGGAGGAGAGTCAGTAAAAAGGAGATTAAAGGCAGCCATCCTTATAGTTTTGCTCTTGTCCGCTCGGCTGCCCGCATGCCTTCGCTCCCTGGGCAATGTTTATGCTGTGCCCTGCCCAGGATAGAATAGATTCGCCCACACAGCACTGTGCTCTCAACCAGCACCTAAGTAGGTCTGGCAAGCCCGAGCCACAGTCCTTTTCACTCTCACTCCTCTGGATTAGGCTCACGGCCTGGGGCCAAACACAGCAATGACTGCATTAATGGACCCAAGATAGCATCTCTCCACCCCACCCTGAAAATACATAGATTTCAAAGTCGTTCGGACACATCAGCCCTACACTTCCCTAAAGGAGATATTAAAGCAAACTGACCCTGGCTGTTAACAACAGGTCCTCAGCACCGATGCTTGGGAAATCAGGGCGAGACAAAGCTAAACAGCTTGATGTAATGATGCAAATCTAGAAAACGGGAGCCTTTTTCCTCAGCAGTGGGAGAAAAGTGTAACAAGCAAAACATCTTTTGTCCCCAAATACCATGAAATTAAATGTGTTGGCGCAATTAAATCCATTACTTCAAATGCTAAGGCCAATTTATATTTCTTTAAACGCCACGAGAAATAACGGCAGCGTGACTAATCGACTAATGCTTATTCATGGCTCTGTCCTCACATCAAGCTTTTTGCTCGTGTAGTGAAGGCACCGCTGTGGGGTGGTGGCAGCTCGCAGGGCACATTATCCGGCCTGTCAGCCTCCCAGTGCCGTCCTATGGATAACACCTCTCCACGAGGACACAGTGAACGCTGGCTGTAAAGATTAGAGCTGTTTAATTGCACTGCTAACATTCCAGGAGCCACTTACAAACGACTGCGCTCTTTTCCTTAGACATCGTCTTCACAGCTCCGCTGGTGAATGTTTGACATGAAATATCAAAATTACACAATGCTACACAGCTGGACCAACAACTTAATCATGTTTCCACAAAGTTACGCCCTTTCTAAACAATGTTTGGTTTAAAACTAAAACGAGAGACGAGAGTTTAATCTCTGAGAATCTTCATGTTCTAATACATTTTATATTTATAGAGATTTTGTGGAAGAGGTTTTTCAGATCTCGTCTTGACAACACACATCCACCACCATCTGTTTACATTCTTAGAAAGTGAGAGGCATTGCCTCTGAACCAAGGCGCCAGTTTAGATTTAACATGCAGCACTGGTGCAGTGTCATTACTGGGATAAGTGGCGTTTTAATGTGCACCGTCTTTATTCCTTTGCTTGGTGTCGCGTCTTTTATGCATGATGTTTATTTCTGCTTGTTATTACAGAGAATATACTTTTTATATGCTTTTTAATGTGCAATCTTTTGACATCAAAGTTTTTTTTTTTTAATATTGAACTCGTTTCTATGGTTGGTGGGGCAGTGCATGGTGTAGGTGTGGAGCCCGAGCCCGAGCATTTTATGATTTTGGAAGGCCTTTTTATTTTTTTGTCTCTATGAGATGCTTAAATACAAGATAATAGTTAAATTAGGTATATTTCATACGGACACAGGCTTTGTGGAATGGGATAGATGATATCTGCGAAACAAGCCAAGCTCCAGAGAGCAACCACTAAAAAGACGAAGCCCTATACTCAGTGTTTAAGAACTCGTTAATATATGAATTATAAATATATACAGAGAGCAGCTTTTACAATTAAACTTCCCTCAGTTTGGCAGTAAAACCATTAGTGGCTCTAATGTGAGCGACCATTTCTGCTGTCAAATGGAGGCCTGAGTCTCCCAGGCCTCACCCTTGCCGTGGCTCAGTAGGCCAAATACACCCATTTGCAGAATATGCAGTGGGTCATTAATGTCAGTCCAGGTAAGTCAAAGATGGTGGCGCTGCTCTCCAAGAACAATAAAACGCTCCGATGGTGAATTGTCTGCTAAATGTTCCTAAATTATCTTTAAAAACAGGTTTATTTTGATAATAATGAGACAAAGCATGTGCTTGGTAAAGGTTTTTAGGGTTTTTCATGAGTCTCACTATATCGCTGTTTTGAATGCTTCAGTCTGTCCTCCAGGACTTTACTGAAGCTGGAATCAAGTTAAATATATAAATATATATTAGATTAAATTACAATCAGGAGCTGATTTTCATTTAGGACAGCCTGGGATGTTATTTTGCAACGTTTCTAATCTGAAGATGTCAAATGCTGCATGCAGCACAAAAAATAATGAGTCAATCCATCTCGGAAAGCTTTTAAAATTCTGCACTTGGTGGGTTACGAATATGTGAATATGAATGGACTACAAGCACATTTCAGTTCTCCGCTGTGATATCCAGTGGTGCAGTTTGTTGAATGAACGAAGTGCAGATGTGGAGGAGGAGCCCGTCACTGGATGACAGCTCTCTCTGTCAATATGGATGAATACACACTGGTTTGTGGACGTTTTTATCCAAAGATCTTTGTCTGTCTGAGGATGTACAGAGGAATGTAATGCTTCCCTGTGTGAGCGTTAGAGACAGTTTATAGACATTTAACATCATCAATAAACCTATGAGACACCAGAGTAAAGAAGAACTGAAAAGGCCACTTCTGTCTCCTTCTGCAGGGAAAGAGCTGTCTTTCCCTGCAGCGGATTTGAATAGGAGCTGCAAAATAATAGGTAAACTATAGAGGAATAATTTAAAAATAAATGTGCAGTGGTGTGAAACATGACAAGGACATATAGGGAGGAAAAACACAGATGTTTCACCAGAGGCTGGAACAGAAAAACTCTGGAGGTGGATTAAGAAAGTGAAAAGAGGTGAAAGTAGGTGGAACATCAAATGTTCTGAGAATCAAAAAGGCCCGAGGATTAGGAACGCATAAATCTGCGCCCCACAATGTAGAATGTGTGAGGCTGTAGAACAGAACTCCCTCTCTTAAAATGGCGGAGCGCTGTGCAAAAATTGAGGGGCCCACTTACCACTGGGTTGTTTTCAAAACCTCTTTAGCTTCATATCCTCAGCTGCTCCAGCGGCTGCTTCTGCCTCCTCTTCTTCTTCTTGTTACTCGCTCACTTGCACCTTTAAAGTCGATGGGAAAAGGGGGAGCGGGAGAAAAAAGGGGAAAATGAAAGAGAAACATTAATGAAAGGGACTACTAAATGAACTGCCTCCTCAAGTGGTAGGAGGGGGAATTCGACAAATGCTGAGATGAGTTCCTCTCTCTCTCCATCTCTCTCCCCCTCTCCTTGCCCTTTGTGACCACAGGACGACAGTTCTCAGGCAAAGCGGAGGCTTGCTGCTGATTGCTTGAGAGCAGCGGAGAGCGAATCTGCATGAAATCGCTCCTGGCTTTTTTGATCATTTTCTCCTTCACATCTCTAATGAGCCCGGTCTGAATCTGTGGGTGTAAGTGTGGACGCTTGTGTGTGGATGTGGTCCATATATGCATGGTTTCCATTGGAAACATGCAGGAGGTGTGTGTGCACGTGTGCAAAGTCTGTGCATCTTGAGAGCACGGCTGCACGCTCACTCGATCCTCAGTCAATACTGTGAGTCTGCAGCCGTGAGTCCACCCGGAGCAGCTTCCAGCAAGAGGCTGAGGAGGCCCATCTCCAGTGAAAGATCAGAGGAGCTCATCATTAGCCAGTGTCCAGAGCCTCCTTCAAGATAACGATATGAATGTGGCGGCTGGAATGGATGATGGAGGAGCGATCGATTAGTATGGGCACCGAGGCTCCTGTCTCCTCAACGTGGTCTCCACACTTCGCAGTACAAGTGTTTTCAAAATTACTTTTTTACTTTACATTGAGCGACGGGAGTGCTGCATCCCAGCATCACATTAGCATGCAAATAGAGTGCAAGTAATGACAACACATAATTCATACCCGGTAGCCATGATGTGATATCATTATCTACAGGGCGCACTATATGTTTTCATGCATTTTATTCTTGCATTATGCTAACTGATGCCACCGCCAAGTGCTCTGTTTCTGAGGCAATTAAAATCTGGACATGCACAGAGCATCCTCTGGGTGAGATGGAACTTCAGCTTGCACATTCAATTAAGCGGCATTTACTGCACATATAAAGTATAAATCATTATATAACTAAAGACGCGGCAGAGGAAGCCGCCGCTAAAACAACTAGCCGCCACTCTTATTTTGTTTTTTTAATTTAATCAACGTTTGACCGCCTCCATCTTTTTTGGCTCAGGAGCTGGGGGCTGCTGGTGGACAGTCTCCCAGCATCATCCTCTATGGGCATTATTACCTCAATGGCAGGCGGTCAACATGATCCTTTATTCTGACCGGCCAATCATTGTCAACTAACAACCCGTTTGCTGAAGGATCCCCAAGTGCATGGACTATAGTGTGTGTGTATGAAAGAGAGTGTGGAACATATTTTACAGAGAGGGAAAACAAGTAGCAGTGGTTTGATGAGTTTGTGTAAATGTAAATCCATGTGCTGCTTTTTCTGAACATGCATGCGAGGGAGGAAAAAAAAGTGCAGGCCAATTCTGCCATGGTCCCTCCTCCCACACGCCTGGCTGCCAAGATGAGCGCGGGGGAATTTGTTTAATGTACAGCATTTATTCACTGCACACACGCTGTTGCACTACCGCTTCCTCCGTCGCATGAGACACTCCCTTAACTGGGCGAGTCGCCATTAAGCAGCCACAGTGCAGGGTTAGCCGAACGGCACGGAAGCTCAAATTGACTCTCAATCAACATCTCAGAGGGTGCAGATGTCAGCCGTCTGCAGGTGAGAGTGCGACACCCAAACTCCCTCAGTACTTTTTTTTCTGTGTTCGGTGGGTCGATGTGGTTCGTCCACTCATGTGGAAAGCAGCTCCGGTTTGTTTTCTCATGACCCTGCAACATATTGGCATTGAGTTCAGTCACCGTGCTGGGACAGATGGCCGAGCATCATGGTGCATGGCAAATTGGGAAATGAAAACATGCGTGCTCAGAAATGGGTACATGTAATTTCTCTGCAGCAACATGACCACGCCGGGTTTCTCCAGCACAGGCGTCCAGGGAAATGAGCACATGAACAAATAAAAGCAGTGTAAAAGATCAATGTGTTGACACGTCTGCTTCTGGAAAGCAACAAGGAAAGCAGCACGTTTCCGACTCTGATGCTGAAACGTCAACATGGGCCCTACTTCGACGTAACCAAACACTGAGATCCTTTATTCTCTTCGAGAGACAAATGTTGCCATGGCAGCACCCAGTGTTCTTCCGTCCTTACCTTAACCTCTCCCACCCACCTCCTCACTTCCCATTGTTCCCCAGGTGTCAGCACTGATAGGCCCCAAATCAATTAAACAACAGATAATCAACAAAAGGAGACGAAGAGAGGGTGAAGCACGTGCGATGCGAGAGAGAAATGTTGAATTGAATTAATCAATAAGACGGGGAGAAAAAAAACAGGAGGAGAAAGGAGAGATAAGGGGAAGGCAAGTTCAGAGTGGGGAGACCATACGGTGAGAGGGGAGGAGGAGCTGGGCGGGGGTGGATGCTCATTTATGATGCAACTGATTCCGAGTGACTGGTAGACAGCCAACACCCACATCACTTCTTCCTCCTCTTTGAAGAATTCCATCAGGAGGAACTGGTAATAAAACAAACCAATGACACTGGTCCTCCCCCTTGGCCCCACCCATCCCGTGTTGCTTTGTCACGTTGCTTTTAACTCCACAACTGAAATGCATCCATCAGTCTGACATCAGATCCTCATAATTCCACCAATAAACTCAGTTTTGTTCTTCCGGCGTACCATGTAGCGTCCCGCTCTCTGACCTCACCTCAGTCAAACAAACATAAAAGAGCAGAATCAACCTAATCGAGGTTACTGTTTCAATTCAGAGCCATTTAAAAAGGCACAGAGGAACCAGATAAGAGTGAAATTAATTCAAATGTATTCCAATTTACTCAAGGCAGCTTTCTGACCCACAATACACGGCGGCTGACCAAATCTCCACAGTTCTTGCTTGTGACCGACTCATGTATTGTTTCAAACTCATCCTTCCTCCACACTTTGTGCTCTTCAGTATGGATGGGTTTATGAAGTTTGCTGATGGTTCTGTTCTCAATAGATATGGTTATATAGTCAGAGAAAGGACCAAGTGCATTCTGTTCAGAACCAGTTACAGTGCAGCTCCAGTCAAATGACGATGACAGGAAGTATTGCTAGATGACACAAAAGTTTTGGAAAAAGGACCTCAAAAACAAGAATACTTGTGAGGGGACACAAAAGTGAAACTCCAAAAAAATATCTCTGTGACCTTTCCGGGACTCTGACTGTACGACCTTTTCACAGAAATATCAGCCATTATATTTCTCTCTTTTATATATTCATTTCTTTTAACTTCCTGTTTTTGGTATTGTCCCCAAAAATCCATATCGATCAGACCATAACTACCAAGTGACTGGTGTGCATGATAACCAGTCTGATGTACACCTGATCGAGTTGTTTGAGCTGAGAGTGAGGTCACACAAGTACAAGTCTTTTCTTGCACGTGTGTGTGTGTGTGTGTGTGTGTGTGTGTCGGCATGCTGAGTGTGATGACTGATATTCAATTAGACCACCTGCCACCTCTACACGTACCGGCATTTCAGCGCTTAGTAAATCAGCACGCCTGACAGCACACAGGTCGATATTAATATAAACGCATCCATAAATAATGTTATTGTAAGCCCTGGTGTTAATGGTTCACAATATGATGGGCATGATAAAGTGGAGCGCTTGTTCCATGTGAAGGTGCAGAGATTTAGCAAGGAGAGAGACAGAGACAGACAGGCTAAATCCCCTTCCATGTCCTTCGATAGGGACACTGGTGACATTGGCTTGGAAAGGCGCCGAGGTGGTCACAGCTGTGCTCCCCACCCCGGGGGGGTGGGGAGCTGTGATTGTGTGTGCGTATCTGGTGGATTGGTAAGGGGTTAGAGTGGGAGGCAGAGGATTAATTATTATAAATCATCTCCCAGGCCACATGTTTATGGCTGCTGCACAAACTGTTGTCTCACTATCTCATTTCTATCACAGCCTCTGCAGTGTTCCAGAGGTCCAAGCTTCAGCAGAAGAATGCCACTGTTCTGTGACAATGGCCCATATTTCATTCTGACAGCAAACCTATCACTCTTACGTCTTTATGCGGTGGCTGCAAATCTCCAGATTAGGCATTGGCTGGGAAGAGATGGCCGTCATCAAACCGAGACGACGGGCTGTTGGAGAAATCAGCTTGTTAACTTGACCTCCTGGCCCGAGCTGTGGAGCATCAGTCATTCCATTAAGGAAGGCTGAGGACTCAGTGCCAGTGTGAAACAGCAAAACCCTGAGGGGCCGAGATTCACCTTTCTGTCCCAGCAAACAGGAATGTCACAGAACGACAGAGTAAGTTTGTTTTTCACTGATTCAGAGACGAACTTCCTGCACATCCTCACACGCACCTGTTAATAACGTCTCAGCGCACGCGGCCCCACACCTGGTGGCCTCGGATGTGTGGTTTAGGGGGAAACTCGCAAGCTGTTGCTTAGAAGAGCGGAGTTTAGCTCATTTGCATGCTCTTCCACACAGACAGAATTTCAATCATGCAAATTCAAACTAGTGACAAGTCACAAGCTTGACTGAGCTCTCTTAGCAGTGGCATAATGTGTGCCCTGAGCACTCTCACAAATTCAGGCCTTGAGGGGGGAAACATTATCAACAAAGAATACAAAACCAGCATGCAGTTCAATCATGAAATAATCATAACATTCTAATTCCTATTTCTCGTGTCTAAACGCCTTCTTTATACAATGTCTGGATGTTTTTTTCAAACCGGGTAACAAACATTTTTTGTTTGTTTTGTTATTCCCTTGAAGGCAACAGCTCACAAGTAAATGAATGAATAAATCACCGCATAGAAATATTAATCAGCTCTTGTGCTCATCTGTGAGAGGGGTGGTGGCTGATGCGCTGCGTTGTGATTGGAGGGAGGGCGGGAGGAAAAGGTGGGGGTCTGTACAGAGGCCCTGACACACAAACACAATGACTCATGCAACGCACTATTACAGTTCTTTACTGTTGTGACGAATTCTGGGAAAGATTTCCAAACTGATTTTGTGTCATGATGTCACCTCCCCTTTACTGCAGATACAGCCAAGAATGCACACACACACACACACAAAATCATAACCTCCACCAGCCCCAGACCGGGGGTTTTGCAAAGCCCGGATCATCCCCGCTAATCCACACTCATTAAGGATGAACTGCATGATAGCGTGCCACCATCACCACCAGCAGCAGCAGCAGCCTCCGCAGCCGCCTCACCCCATCTACCCCACTTTCTCATGCATGCACACTCACCCAGCCACTGGAGTTAAGTGGCAGCTTTGATGGCGACTTTAATAAATTGCTGCAGAATGTTGTGTACATGTTTGTCGCTGATGCTAGAGTAAACAGAACACCTGCCACACCTGTCGGCACTAATCGGTCCCGAGTTCATTAAGAGAGATTAATTAAGGGCGACAAAGCTTTTACTTCACACCAGCAAGGGTGACGTGTTTTTGACAAAAGGGGACTTGAGCACACTTCAGAGAAGTGCGTCTTCAAAATGGAAGAATAATTCAAGATGAGACAAGCCGTGGGGTGACGAAGCCGGCGAATCACTTTACTCTGGTAAAATGTAAAAGGACTCAGAGTTTTAGCAAAACTTCAAATCAATTATTCAAACGCTTTCATTGTTCCGCGCGATGGAAGAGAAATCGTTCCTGCACTCGACAGTTTTGACCCGAGGATTGTGACATAAATAGATGTTCATCCTCCACATCGCTGAGAAGGTCACTGCTGAGTGGAGTCTACCTACAAGCCCCTTGGGCTGAACAAAAACTGCCACATGGATACTTCCCTTCCAGGCCTCTGCCTCCAAACCAACTCTCCCTCTGTGGGCTTCTTAAATAAATTACAGATATGCTATCCTCCCAAGATGTGATCTCTGTTCTCCAGTGCAAATTAAAAATTTAAGCCCATTTAGGTTGGTGCCCGGTGTAACTCGAAGCAGTGTGGTTGCAAGGGGCAATATCCAACCAGAGTTGTGTCACAGCGGTACTTAGAAGTGACGCTTGTTGCTCTGGGCCCTGCATCCAGGAGAAGGAAGCAGGGTGGCCTTGGTGCTGGAGAGAATGCCGTGGAGCTAACAGGTAGAAGGCTTGATCTCACATCACAACACTGGCTCCACCAACAGGTCTGAGTCATATTTAAGTGTCAAGGTGGCAAAGTCTTAATTGCTTCGTGTGCATCATTCCATGCCACACAGAGCTAAAAGCCTTCAAAAACTTAGAGGATGATCGAACTACGTGTCAGCTTTATGTTCCCACCAGCCCGCCTCCCCGCTCTTCAAAGTCCCACGCACACTCGTAAAGTTCAAACAGTCAACTTAGTCACATGAAAATTAGACACTCAGCGGGGACCTCGCCTCGACAGATACATGAGTAGGTTTTTATGAATCAATGTTCAGCTCAGCAGACTTTGGGCAAATGGGTTGAATCTGGATCTAATCCAGCTGACTCCTGATAACTGATCATTTGGTTTCTAAAGATCAAATTCACAGCCACAATGGTCATGTTTGATTGTTGAGATAAATAGAGCCTTTACTGAGCTGCACCAAGTTACACACGCAAAAATAAATCCTTGATCCACCCAAAACATAATAGATTCTTTCTTGGTTCATCCCATCAAGTTTCCTGGAAATCTGTTAAGTAGTTTTTGCATAATCCTGTTGACAAATGTACTAACTAATCACCCAACGAGGGTAAAGCATTACCTCCTTGGATGGCGGTAATTGGTGGGAATAAGTCCAAATGAATATATGATATGAAACGCTAAAAATCAATTAACTAACTCTAGCAAATTCGTTTATCCAGACAGATAAAGCAGGCACGTCAAGGGGAACAGGATTACCAGCAATCTCTAATGCTTGACTATTAAAAATAAATAGCCTATTAAATGCACTAGAGGACCTGGTCCCTGGGAGACTTGTGCATCAGCAAAGCACATCCTATTCATTTAGAGTTTTAGAGATGGGTAAAGACCAAAAAGGCTAATTAGGTGGGAACTCTAGAAAAACAGGATTCACTAGAACAGGACACATTGTGCAAAGTACATTTCCAACAGTGATTATGCAGCAGAGGGCTAAATAAATCAGTTTGGGAGTTTGTATGCAAGAGCCATTTAATAGATCCAACCTCACTATGGACCCAGAGCATACGTTGTGTCATTTGACCTTCATTAACATCTTCTATTCATGGCTCCAACTCTGGTGATAAATCAGGAAACGGCTCCTATTGTATCTTGGAGTGGAGCAAAGCGTTCTGGCGTTACCTGACTTTCATTAGCTTTTGTCTCTTTAAACAATACCTTTCCCCGATTGAACATAGTAGGTGTTTGTCTTGGGGAAGACTTTACAAACAGAGACTAAGAAATAAAATCAGGAGCAGCCAAGATCCAAAGAGGAAGCACAATGCTTGCATGTAAAACATGCTTTAAACTTTCCCATCAGGTTGGGTGTGTCGCAAAGAGCGATACAACTGACCTCTGAGTATAGACGATGGCAGAATGATCCGAGGAATGCCTGAAGGAGAAAAACATGGGGAAATAGACTGTATCTTTTGGTACCAGAGACTTTGGTTTCCCTCCACTGAAGCACTGCCGGATTAACCTAATCAGGAGATTAATCAGACTTGAAACACTAGAGGCTGCGCCGGTGGGCTCCTTATACGACTTTGCCGGGCAGCAGAATTAGGATAGAGAGCAGGGAGCCGGCATTCCCACAACCTCTCTCTCTTTCTCAGAAGGCCTCAGAGGAAAAGAGGGGGATCAGAGCTCCCAGTTTACTCTGACTGCCTCTGTGGAACCAGGTCCCTCTCACAGATGAGCCTGTGGGTTTAGTATCTGAGGTCGACTGGTGTACTGGGGTATCACATGAGAGGAAGTTCCTCTTGGAAAAACACAGGACTTTAACCGTCTTAAGAAATGAAGATATTTTCAACGTCATAGTTCACAGGTTCATCAATGAGAACATTTTTGTTAGGTCATTAGTCATAAGTCTCATCATAGTGACAATCGCGACAATGCATGTCAGTGTTAATTTATGCACATTAAGCAGCGTCAAACTTAAGAGCAGAGCCCAGTGGATACCTGCTCACACTGTGAAAACCACACAACAGGCATCAGAATATCAGCAATTATTTAGTGCAATCCTTCTTCCTTGCAGGGATTTAAAGACTCGATGAGCCGATTGCCCTCGAAACTGGTGCAAATTAGCTCTTGCTGTGCCATGTTCGCCTGACCCTGTAATAAAGGATCAAATCTGAGAGACGGCCAGACGCTTTAGATTCTGTTTTAAGCCGTAGACCACATGTTGATGAATGGTGGTAGAAGATTTGGAGGACAGAAAAAAATAGAATAAATAAATACAATTATTTATCTGGCTCCATCTGTCTGCCTTAAACTGTGCTGCAACTAATCCCACCTCATAGGCTCAAGTAAACAAAAAAAGACTGTAGCACATGAGAAAAAATAACAGGAACCTGCAGCGTGAACAGGGAGGGCACCATTGATCCCGGCTCTCTGGTAGCCAGGTCATCGATTGCTGGATACAGCTGTGATACTTGGCACACCTTGCTGACTCCAAACGCAACCTTGAATCTGCAGCCAACAGTGAGCATTTGTCTCCCTCCTTTTGCCAGTTAACCAGAAGATGCAGAGAGGAGGAGGAGGAGGAGGAGGGATGGTTGCACTGTCCTCTCATAATTGTGTGGGGACATCATTTTTCAACCACAGCTTTGCTTTCCCGTCCCCAGGAGGCACTTTTCTCAAACAGTAATCATTATGTTATGGAAGCAGCTGGCGGACCAGGGTTGAAAATGCAACTGGAGCTAGTGAGCGTAGACATGCACTCCTCTGGGTGCAGGAGACACGCACAAATGGAATAGTGGGACCGGGAATATGAAGTAAAGAAAGAAAGTGGAAGTGAACAAAGGTCTAATTTTTGATCTTTTGTTGTCCCTGGAGATTTATTGATCCTGGAATCTCATCAAGGCATCTTTCGGAAGGTTAAGTAAAACACAGACATCAAAGATGAGTTTGTTTTTCTCTGCCTGCCTCCTCCACACATGCCCTTCTTCCACACTTCTCGTGCCCTTCTTCTATTTAAAAATTTGTATCTCCCATGATTCAATATGAATACACTTAAAAGAGCATACGCAAAAAGGGAGAAAACCAGTTAAAACTAGCAGCGGCAGGATGCAGCTAATAGCCGTCTGATCAGCAAGTGTTTCATCTGCACCAAATTATCTCAAAATTCAATATTGGCTCTTCAAACGTTCCAAAAAAAAGAGTTTAAATTGAACTGCTCTCCTCCGAGTTACGCATCCAGGCCACACTTAGTTGGTATTCCAGCCCTGCAGCTGGTGTCCCCTCTGCATGTCCTCAATCCCTGCCGATGCATAGACATTGAAAATGTACAGTTTAACTGTATGTCAGATGCTTGTCTGTCAGTGGACAGTCTTGTTATTGACTTTGACAAATTCCTGGATCGTCCTGATAAAGGCTTGACAAATGAGCCCACTCTTCCACCTCCAACCACCAATACATCTCCCTATGACTCCCTGTCGCCCACCTCCATTTGATCCTATTATGTGATATGATATCACAGCCTGGCAGAGAACAACCAGGAAGTGCTGGGGAGAACAGAAAGGCATTGTGGTCATATGGAAACTTACACTCCTTTGTTCTGGCAGGGAGCAGAGAGATCTAATATCTCCAGGTCAAATCAAAGGGGATTAGATGTAAACCCAGCTGTCACATTGAGAAGTTCCATGCATCAATTCTATTGCTGAGGCAGTGAGCTGCAGCCACTCTGCTGGACGCACTGTCACAAAAGAGTCCTTAGCAACAAGAGATATGAGCAGTCACTGAGGGGCGATTAATCACTTCATTTCATTCGTGAAAACCACAGCAAACATGGTCAGTACTGGACTGGTGAATACAATGGAGCATTGGCTAGATGTTAAGCTGTACTTACATTGGCATTTGGTTGGTTTAGCTAAAGTTGCTAAGCCGATGGTAAGTAAGTGTACCATTAATCTGGTAGATTGGATGTAATTAGAACTGCTATGCTCAGTAAAAATACATCTGGTCTCCTTGAGCAACAGGGACTGAGGAAGGTCAAAGTTCATGTTATACTCATCACACCATGATACCGACCTGCAGGTGCACAGAAGTAAACAATCAGACAACTGTACATTGGAACAGCTAAAGTGAAAAAAATACATGTTGTACATTATTTGGAAAATGTGTCAAAAACTACAAAATACTGAATTCTGGGATAAAAATTTCAATCCACCCTTTGCCTGACTGAGAGATGGAGCTCAGTGCCAAGACCAATCCAGTTCATAATCCAACCGAGAGGTGACGATTCTCCTTTTCCCCAGCCAGAGGCTGCTGGATCGTAGATGTACATGGAATCAGTAGAATGCAGCACTGCCAGTGCTACTGGGAAAAAAAACAAAACTATCATCAGTTGTGATGAGGAAACTAAAAGGAAACTAAAAGCTAGACTTCTATATGATCTGTTCCTAAATAACAATTACCAACACCCGACTGGAATACTTTCATGAAACAGCTCCAATTATTCTGGAGGCACCCTGCCCCAGTTTCATAGTGAAATAAAAATATTTTACACTTCGTATTGCACGTGTTTCCCGTACATTGATTTATTTGTGGCAGCCCTCTGCAATATCAACACAGTGCGCCGCATATTGATTTTCTACTTTTTTTACTATTTGGAATGGATAAAATCTCATTTCATTGCAGAGCTGTGCAGAGGGCATTGATTCGATCTTCCCCTCCTTCCTTTTCTCCCTCCATCTTTCTCTCCTACCAACACATCGACATGGACTGTTGGACTGTCCATCAGGAGCAATGGAAGACATCGCGGCTGTTGGACACTAATCTTTCTTATACCACCCTTTTCTCTGGCCTCCAATTTGCCATAACAAAACATTTTTAAATTTGTGAGGGTCGATTTGAGTTTAACATGGTTTCATTGACCGATATGTCACAAATTATTAATCTGCTGCTTCCATTACAAACACTTCCTACAGTATTTTTGTGTAAATATACCAAGCTGTAAAGTCATGTTTTACTCATATATTGATATTTCACTTTGCAGATTAGTGATTCATTTGCCCAACTTTCCCTCCTAAACTTCCTCATTTCTCAAACCCATTGGAAGAAAATAAATAAAATACCATTTTCTAGAAATAAAACTCAGCCATTCTCACATAAAAGTTATGAAACTAAGATCCTATCCAACCACTGGGATTCATGAATTCAAAAGTCTCGTATGACCTTTCCGTAGCTGCAGACTGGGGCCCAAAGGCACGACAGCTTTAGAAAGGAGCATGCTAATGTTAGGTGTGGTTCGTGCCCCTCGGTGCTATTTAGCACAGTGTGATGAAAGTTCATCCCCTTCCCTTCCTGCTTATCTCTCTGTCTGAGCTCGAGTACAGAAATAGTCTTTGTCATCGACCACACAGTAGGGCACCGTTCACACACCATGTCCAACGCGCCTGGACGGAGGCACCGATATGCGTGCCAATGTGTGCAGCTTTTCAGGGCATTGTGAGCTACTACAGACGGCCACTGTTTGCCAGCGAGTTTCTTTCTTCAGCGATTAATCAAACATGCTGCGTGAACTCAACAACAAATCTACCAAAATATCAGGACTGTTGCTGAGCTTCTGCGGAGGTTGGTATTCTATTTTAGAGGGGTTACAGACTCCTATTAATTATTTAATTCAGTTAAGTTACTAAATCCTTTCAAGGGGAGGAAAAAGTCTGACTGCCATTCGTATATGTTGTGTAAGTTTTTCGAGCATTTCACTGGTTTAATCTGAAATAAGCCCAACTCTGCACAAAACTCAAATGGGGAAAACATTCAGCTCTGTCTGCTCAGTATGGAATGATACACCAGAGCAGAAGAAAATGATCTGTGAGGGAAGCAGCAACAGATAAGAGGATTACTCCATTATTATCTACCCCAGGGGCTGTTACCCCAGAGCAGACGAACATGGTGAAAAAGGGCAAGACCTTGATTTTTTTTTTTTTCTCCCCGTGACAGGCTCCCATCTCCTGAGTGAGGCAAGAGTTGCCGCATGACATACTATCCTGCTCTGCACAGGGCAAAGACATCTTTTTATCCCAAGCTCGGATGCGGCATCCCAAAGTGTGACCTTGCTCTTCTGTCTAACCTTCCTCCAGAGACACAAGATGGATAGACCTGGTGTCTGGTATTTGAGGTCAAGTGTGGCCTCAACAATCTGGGGTTTTAAGATAATCTTGTTTGGGGCCAAATGTTCCATTTAAAAACATGTACCTAAAAATACCTCAAAACTATTTAACTTGATTGCTGATTCTCATGTTCCTCTATAATAGGATTTCCAATTCTGGCAAGAAAAAGTAAACCACGTGGAATTACTATCCAATTACTATCCAATATCCAAAAAGTTAAGTTCCAGACTTAGCAAAATACTAGATCACCTGATATTTGAAGGTAAGAATAATGTGTCACAGAGGTTGTGTGTGCTACCTTCAAAGTGTATTCTAAAGTCCCAACTTAAGTCCAACTTCTTCTTAGTCCTCTCAACTCATCAGATCTTTCAGGGACAATAGCAGAAGTCCATTCTTGGACAGCAGAAGAAGGTGGCAGGCCCAGCGAAGGGCCTGCATCAATGAGGGGTATGTTTATCTGTATCATAAAAATCTAGCAGACACACCCAACTTCACAGGGCAAATTGAATCGTGTGTGTTGAGGAAACCGAGGCAGAGTTCTCAGTTACGTTTATACAAAGGCCTCCAGAGCGTTGGCGTCCTCACGTCAAAACTGAAGAGATAATTACTCTCATTCAAGCAGAGAGATCACAACACATGGGGGAGTTAATGTGTGTTAGCTGGTGACTGTGTCTCGGTGAAATAAACATACACCAGCTGTTTGGGGTTTCTCCTCAGACACTGCAATTGTATTTCCACTCCAATTCAGCCACACTTGACTCTTAGCCACGGCTGGGCTTCAGTCATGAGCGCCATGTGTGTCCTTACGCTTCCTCAATATTGGCAACTCACCGATGTTCCCATCTTGATCAGCATGAGATTCACTGGTTTTCTCAAGGACGCGTTAAGAGCAAAAGCTGTTGGTACTGACCATTTATAATGTAGGACTCTATCAGCTGTGGTGTATTTCAATATAACCCCTACCCCTAACATTTGGGACGCCTCTAACCAACCTGGCCCTCAGGCAGCAAAAAAGGCCTTGATTCATCATTGCAATAAAAGTCCTTCAAAGTCAAGTGGCTTTGAGACATGCACTGAAGTGTGGACAGTGCAGACTTGCTGAAGGGGCTGTTTGCAGTAAGACTTTTTCGTGATCAGCTGATCCGAGGTTGATGTCATGGTTAGCAAGAGTGACCATGACTGATGCTTACCCTGGAGGTCATCTTCATGATATCGCGTCATTTTGTGCTGGGTTTTTTTCACTACTTGAAATAGTCTGACCATGATTCGCATGAGGAAGCCTCCGCCTCGCTCAACAAGCAACCAGGCAACAATTTGCTGTGTGCAAATAACCGATGTTGCTGTTTTCGTTGTTCAAACCAAGAAACCCTGTCATTAGTCATTTTATCCTGACCCAAACCACGATCTGACTCTTCTCCAACCTTTACCCCTCAACAGATTAACCTCTGACACTGCTCACATTACTGTCACTTGATAGCTGGTTTAGTATCAGCATGGGACAATGAGAGTCAAGTGTGACCTATAAAGGTATTTCACAGGGTCACAGGCCCGCAGGGAGACCAAGGTCTAAACCCCACCAACTATTCTTCAGGATGCAGGGGGCGCTCCTAGGTCACCGAGCAGAGACCACTGGCTCTGCACTGAAGGCCAGATTGTACGGAATTTTTCTAATTGCCAAACCTTAAAGACTCACTGCTACGCCTCTTAAAATACAGCATTTCTAACGTAGAGGTTCACTCATCATTGGCACCAGCATGGACCTGGGCTTCTTCTAAGCAGCTCTAAATGTGAAGAGTGCAACAATATGAAGCTTCGACTTTCCTGAGGTGAAGCTCGCCCCCGTCTCATGTCTGGTCATGTATGAAGACAAAGAGGTGATGGACTGAAGAGCTTTTCAGTGTAAGAGCAGAGAGACAGGACAGGACAGTGGAAGGTGCCGTGGACTTTGTCTCTTTCAAGCATCTCTGCAGAATATTCAACTAAAACGTGCACTCAAGCATTTATAAATGACTTTTATGATAAATAGTACATGAGATGAGATATAAGAACATTGTTCAAAATGGGGTTGTGTTTTAACTGTGGGCACTGGCACAGACAAATGAAAACCTTCCTGGTTGGGTTGGGGTTGGGGTGAGCGTGGCTGAAAGCTGTGAATGCTGCAGTGGGATGGAACCTGGAAAACACTCCCCACATGTATGTAGTGTAAGTATGGGCTTTCATCAGCATGGGAAAACAGAGACGCCCAAGCAGATGCAACAGTGTGTTGAAGAAAATAAAATGTCCTTTCTCCTGTTGCAAAGGGAGTGACCTTTGCTCTCCCCTCCTGTTCCTCCATTAGTAGATGGAGACGGACAGGCACAACACACACACACACGGACACACACAAAAGCATTTGCAATTTCTCTCTAAAGAAGCCCCACCGACACACACAGGCGCTCACTGTCCAGCAGTCAATATTTTCTGAAGGATGGCCTCCCTCGAGAACTAGCAGGCAATCTGAGCGGCCCCTGCAATGAAAGGGCCCATGATTGCATTCGACCGTCGCCCTTACAAAGATGTCGTACATCAAATGCCAACAGATAAAAAGCCATCCGCAAAGAGTTAATCAGCAGAGTAGCTTTCATGGCCACGTCGCAATTTGTCTCAATATCAAGGGAAGCAGACAGGCTCCCCCATAAAAAAAAGCATCAATATAAATAAATACATGGCCTAAACACTCGGCCACATTTGTGTTTCATGCAGCACCGAGTGTGATGGTATCTCAGGCAACACCGTGGCCAAAAGTGATGCTCTGTTTTTATCAGACCGTTTTCCAATACGGCCTGACCTTGAGACTCAGGGAGGTATTTCCACGCTCGTATGTATGAACGCTTTGGTGCAAACCAGAAATGTAAAGGTACGTCAAACCACAGCAGACTCACAGAACAGTTTGAGCAAAGCAAGTGTTAGATTTTTACTCCTTTAATGTCACAAAAATACTGTGACAGTGTTAGAGGTCATGACAAGGTCATACTTCATCACGCTGCCCCAGTCACATGATGAGCTTGCATGGGCACAGTAACAAAATCAATACAACGTGCATGTAAATAAATGAAGCTGAATGATCGAGTACAACCATGCATGCATGACTTTGTATGTATTTTTGTGCCACTGCATGAGAATGCATTCGTCTCTGAGAGGCCATCCGAGTGGACGCCCCCTCAGCAGAGGCGGAGTAAACAGTTTGCGTACTTCACAGGGGTGACATCTACATACGTCACCTGATCACAATTGCTGTTAACCCCGATTCTGACCTACTGTGCAGGCAGATGCCAGGAAAACAGGCAAAAAACAGAGGAAGACGGCGTTTAACCTGGGTGAGCAGCCAAACACTCCAACTGCACAGGGAGTCACTCGAAAGCACTTGAAGTCAGGGATTATCCAGAGAGGAGGAGACACAATTAGAAAGTCATTCAGTCTTACCGCTGTTCAACACGTCTTTGTTCTAGAAGAATTGATGTAGACGTTTAATTACTCTCTCCATATGAGTATGAGTATACAACAAGCGAGCAGTGTTAGATCTGTTCCCCGAAAACTGCACACTCCCTGTTTCAGGTTTGAAAGCAGGAATCAATACTGATTCTGTAACGCTCCACCTCACAGTGTAGAGTGTTTTCAGAATATAATTGGAGTGTGACATTATATATAATATTCCCTTGTTTTATAGATTGTCCAAAACCAAATGTGCAGCAAAATACAAAAACAACCGCTCAGAAAATTGCATCAGCGTTGACATCTTTGAGTATTTCCAGTATCTTCTCAGCATTTTGTGCATTATCCACCTTCTAACCTTGTTTTCAGCCTCGTCTTGTTGTGGTCCTTCCACCTTGGGCAGTGGAAAGGCTCGATTATGTTCAAGGATGGAGCCTCCCGAGGGTAAAATTCTTCATCTGTGCCTGGAAATCGAGACAGTCATTGCTCTGCTCTCAGGACACGGCAACCTGATCGTCAGCATCAATTGCGTCAGTCTGCATTGACAAAGCGTCTGTCAGCATCAATATAGCTACAGTATGAAGGCAGGGCGGATTTTACTGTAGGTATTAGGCTAAGGTATTAGACGTGCTGCGACCTCTGCATTACATGTGGTGCTCTTTGGGTGACAATGAGCTACATAAATCTTTCGGTCTGTATAGTACTACACATTGTAATGTATTGCTATTTACTGCACCGTGGTTTTTCCTCTCTCGGCGCAGGCCGACACAGTCTTCATTTCAAACTTGCACATAAACATGCACATCTCATCACAGACCCCCAAAGGTACGGTGTCCTTGGGAGATCGAAGTTTCGTCGAGCCGCTCATCAGACATCTGCTAAGCGCCTCATCATGAAAGCGTCGAGGTTTATTCCCTTGCGTTGCCGTGCCAAGAACAACTGGCAGGCGCCAAGAAACCTTCCACTCTGCCACCAAGGTTAGGTGAATGACAATGCTGAGGTACTGAGACACCGGAGGAGGGAGGGAGGCGACAGCTATACAGGGAATAAAAACAGGAGAGAGGAAGACTACGCTCACATTCATCGTGTACTCTCTCACTTTTTCCTTTTTGCTTCCTTCTTTTTCTTGAATTCCTATTCGCCTCCAATGGTTTTTCTCTCTCTCTCTCTGTCTGTTTATGTTTTCTCACTGCAACTCTGAAAAGATTCACAACCCAAAAAAAAACAAGTCTTCCCTCTCCTTCTTACTTCTTGTCCCCATTTCTTTCTCCCGCTTCAGAAAATAGGGAAGCTAATGCTGTGTCTGCATTATTAATCATCAGACAACGAGGAGCAACAGGCGCGGGAAGGTCATACTGGAGCAGCGGCCAGGCCTGGAAAGCCAACCCTGCTGCCCCCTCATCACCGTTTCACTTATCCTGAGCTAAGTGAGGAAACATTACAGAAAACTGTTGACAGTGAGTAGCTGACATTTGAGAAATGTCAGCATTGTCATTTTTTGACTATAGACTGTGATATCATTAGATCATAACTGATGGTTAAAAACCGTAAGATGACAGAGTCTTGTATAAACACCTGGATCGATGATGTTGGCTCAATATTCGACAAGTTTATTACATCAGAGTCAGCACCTATCTGAACTATAACACGTGCACTAATGCACCTTCCACAGCTGCTGCAGTTACAGCCAAACAGAATGTGAGCGACAGAAGAGAATCAGCCTCATGCCCAGTGGATTATCTCTGTCCCATTATTTGAGTGGGACTGACATTTACATTTAGTCCAATTCGCTGATGCTTGTAGGTATGAGTCCTACAATGCTCCCGTTGCCATGGAGACATCTTACTCTTTAAATTGTCTTTACAACTGGATCATTTTCAGCATAAAACGGGAAATAATTTAGGAAAGTGGAAAGTGAGAGAGCGAAGGACATGTTTTGAGGTTACTACTGAAGACAGTGACATATCTGGGTTAGCGATTCAGGAGGGGATTGTGGGTAGACTGATCGCTCTGTTAGAGACACAGCCAACTTGTATTATCTGCTGCTCATAGAAACAACCATTCATTTGTTGACTTCCTGTTTTTCATTAGCAGCAGAACGCGCTGAAAGATCAGGTGAATAAAGCGCAGGATGTGTGACACGTTCTAAGATTGAAACAACTCATTAACCTGATTATCCGAGCCGCTCCTGGTTTCCCCTCACAGTGTGTTGTAGATCAGCGTTAAGATAGAAGTTTTTCACACAGCATATCTCCTCAGGTGAAAACTGTGAGCACGAGGGCGGAGGACCTTTAAGAGGCTTAAGTCTGAGAAAATGGTGTTTTTAGGTGTTTAAAGATAAGTTTGTCTGCAGTTTGAAGTAAGTGGTGAGATAAATCAGATACCTAGGTGTGGCGTGCGATCGCCATTCTTGCTTTTACGCTGCTGCAGCACCCACTGCCGCCTTTCACGCGTTACTCTACTGTGGCTGCCACAGGGGAGGGAGGTGTTGCTGTTCTACTCCTGCCTCCTGACCTGTGTTCCAACACTGGGAATACAGGTTCCTCTCCAAACAGTGGCAACTGGTAGATTCACCAACCTCTAACACAGGATGACCAGCAAGAAAATGATTCAAGATTAAAGGGTCTCTATTCTCATCATACAGGATAACGGTTCGACAGTTTTAAGTTCCAAAATACCAGCGTGGTCAATCAACAGGAACATTCCGAGTCTCTTTTCTTCATCATTGTTGTTATAGCTTCCGCATCATGTTTCACTTTAAAATGAACGATTAGCAGACTGGCATTACGTGCACTGTCTCCCACCACATCTCTGAGGGATGGGCAGTAAATCACCATCTGTGGAATGAATCCACGTAGGGCCGTGCTCAGTGTCCGGAGATATATGAGCTGGAGGGAAAGGAAGGGATTCCCTGAGGGGCCTCTGGTCTGTCGATAGGCTACAGCCGTTCTTTTGGAATGCAGGCGGAGAGACAAGACATCCATCAGGCCTCAACTTACACTACATGAGGTGGTGGGAGGAAAAAAACAGGATGATTAATGGGCCTTCTGTGTGGTCAGTCTTTCTTCAATTTACACACACACACACACACACGCTTGTACAAGCCGAGGCTCAAACGTGAATGCACAAACATTCCAGCAACCTGTGCACATGTGGCACACGAGCAGAAACACCTGCATGGACACACACACATTATCACCACGGGGCATTCTGGGGGATGGCAGATGACAAATGTCTGAGCTCGACCCTCTTTCATGCTGAACCTCTGGGGTGAATGTAGACGTATTGACTCAAGAGTAACACAGCATTGGCTTTATTTATAAATTCCCCTGCTCAGCCAACAGCAAGCACACACACACACACACACACACGTGAAATAACTCAAAGCCCCCCAATACCAGAGCAGGAGAAGCCTGTGATGTACTTGGAAACGACACGTCAGACATCAGCAAATACGCAGATCCATGTACTACGGATCCATGTAACGCCACAACACGTCTTTCAGTAGGTTGTTCAGGTTTGCCAGAGAAATCTCATATTTTCTTTTCATTGAAATCCCTCCTTCACCCCATGGTTCTGCCACCGGCACAGCTAGCAGCTACAAGGAAGGGATGCTAGCTAGCTACAATTAGGCAACACACTGGGAAGTGTCACAGGTGTGAGACGGAACGGCGAACCGTGGCCAATTGTTCCAAGTTTGAATGATGAACTGTGATGAACATTTTGATTTAAAGTTACTTTAATTCAACCAGCAAGTTTTTTTCTTGATTGTAAATGACACAGGCATCTCCCAGAGGATAATAAGAAGATGTACAAGAGGCATCATGGTGGAAAAAAAAACTATTTCTCAGCTTTTGTTTTGGTCAAAATTTACCAGGGGTATGAATAATTTTGGGCATGACTGTATGTATGCAGGGTTAGTAGCTTTTCCAGTCTGCTATCACAAAGGAACACCTGAGGTCCAGGTATAGGAATCCCCATCTGGGGAAAAACTTTATATTTATATTTAAACTTTATATACTATATTGTTCTATCACTAACCAAAAGCCATCACCAGGGGATGACATCAGTCACTGAGCTCACAGGAGCAGCTGAACAACTACATTTCACAAAGCTATTATTTGAGAAATAAAGATTTATTATTGAGAAACTGCAGCATGATAATTATATTCTGCATGGATAAACAAAAACACATCACATCAAGAGCAAAATAAAAAAAAAAATACATCTGAGAAATCCAATCATCATGATGCAGAATTTGAATTTCTGTTACTTTTATGTTTAAACCTATCCACACCATTATGACTTCCTTAATGAGTTCCATTCGACGAGGTCCAGACGCCTGCAACATAAAGGGCTCCTTTCATTTCTCACCTCGCGGCCCTTTCAACCCCTGCAAGGGGATCAACACAATAGGGGTTCTATAGTGAAAGAACAGAGTAGTTTGCCCATTAAAGGCTCCACACTCAAGTGGATTCATTTTCGTCTGGCCACAAAGGATGATGGGAAGCTCATGAGCCACACATTAATATAACCACAGATCAATGGGGCTGGAGGTATTGTTGATGTATTGGCAAGATTTACAACAGTGCACGGATGAAAACCTCACTTCCTGCCGCAATGCTAACTACTGATCAGCGACGGGAGAAAGAGTTCATATAAAATAATATTTTTATATATCAAATACAATTATTATTAGCGTATTAATTAGAGATACATGATCACATTGAATTTAGATGACTATTAATTTGCAAATATCCTTTTAATGTGCACTTTGTATAATAAAGGCTAATAATTCATTTTATATATCACCTACGCCTACCTAACTGTTTGAATGGACGGAGTGACTAAGATCGTAAAGACTGGAGTTAATACAAAATACCGAGTATGTTAAATACAGATTATTTACAACTGCTATTTCTTTCCGTATATTATGTTCAGGATTTGACAGTATAATATTATAATGATATGACAATAAAATACAAACATACCCTATGGTCATATAAGTGTGAGTAAAAAAGGAAACGCATGTTAAATAATTCAAATAGTTAAAATGGTGTAAAAACATCTACAGCTTAGAATGACCCAGCTATAAAACTTTTTAAAAACCTCTAAAGTAAATGGAGCATGGAGGATAGAGACGGGCAGAAATATTTCCCTCTGAGTTAGTTCAGAAGAGACGGATGAGACAACCTGCATATAAAACATATATCATCAATTTAATAAGTATTTTACACTCACATTGTTAATATGAAAAGTAAATGATGTTACAGGAACCTACTACTAAAGGGCTTCTCGACTATATTCATAAAACATGAGACTTCAGGGCCACAGCTAATGACTTCCTTTTTGTTTTCATCCACTTCTTTCCCGTGCTCTCTTCTTCCTCTCTTATCAGCCACTGTGGGCTTTTATTTCCAAGAAACTGTCGCACATTGTTACTTCAAGCAAGGCAGAGTTCGGTGCGACAGACTCAGACATATCAGGACGAATAATAGAAAAATACTGGGTTTTCCGGGCTGGAGTGGTTTTGAGGACCGTTCTGTCTGTTACTCTGTCCCAGTCTGGGTGGGGCACCGCTGGCCCCGGGCCCCGGACTATCAGTCAGGCTGATGTATAGGTCCACAGGGTACAAATGAAACCTGTCACAACAAGGGTAATGATGTCAGAGTCACTATAGCTCACTGGAGGAGCGCGAGGGGGGGTGGATGGGAGGATGTGGGAAAGACAAGAGGGTTGAAGAGGAAGGGAGGAAGCTGGAAAGGAAATGATGAGGCGCATTAGGAGAGAAAGGGGGGGGGGGGTGGATGGGAGGATGTGGGAAAGACAAGAGGGTTGAAGAGGAAGGGAGGAAGCAGGAAAGGAAATGATGAGGCGCATTAGGAGAGAAAGGGGGGGTGGGGAGGGATTAAGAGGGTTTAATGAAGAGGGGTGAGGAAAGGAGAAATTAGAAGAGCGGGAGAGGAAGATCGTTGGAGAGAGGACGAGGAAAAAAGTTAAGCAGGAAGTGAAAGTGAGAAGAAGAAAGTGATCACAGGTGAGGGAGGACAGAGAAGTTAGACGTAGCAGGGTCCCAAAAAAGATGTAAGGAGGAAAAGAAAGAAGGGCTGCAGTCTGGAGAGGAGAGCTCTAAACAGCAAAAAGTCTTTCACTCCATCTTCCCATCAACTGTGGTACAAGTACTTCTATCCTGTAACATCCAATACTGTGAGTATACAACCCGATGGGTTAATCTTTGCAAGCAGCTCGCTGACAACAAAGATCTAAGGGTCAGATTATTGTTGCCATGGTGACACGGGTACGATATAGCTGCCACCATTCTGCTTCTGTAGGTCAAACCGAAGGCTGGGGACAAACGTTGAGACAAATGGCCCAGATTAAAGGGCATCTAACGTCCACGAGGAAGGTGATCCAGTCAAGTGCTCACGCTCTGTCCTGACTGGGAGTAACGAGGGGAAACATGGGAGGTGAACGAGCTCTCTAACTCGTGTCGATACAGAGAAGTACAGACGCTGACATGGACAGCGTTTTAAAATGCCCTGTGTCCTCTCTCTCTCTCTCTCTCTCTCGGCATATCACTGTAATGCATCTGTCTCACTGATACATCAGTGTTGCCTCATCCTGTCTCCGACTCTCTCTCTCTCTCTCTCTCTCTCTCTCTCTCCCTGTCTGTCCTCGTCCTCCATTATCATTGACATCATCCTTTCCGTCACGCTCTCCCCGCCGTCCCACCCCACCCGTAACACACACACACGTATAGATGCACCGGCTGCATCCTCCCTGCCTCTCTGGCAATCTCGCTCCATCTCAAGACACGGCCACTAATGGAATGAAAGTCTTGTGGAAGAAGCAACAGTCATTTAAAGATTAATGTCAAGCCTGGTATTCTGAAGGGCAGTCAGCCCAGGCCGCGTGCATGTGAGTGCGCGCGTGTGTCCCACTAAAGGACGAGCGCATGTCACATCCACAATGATTCCCTCTTCATTATCGGCCATTAGGCAGGGACTCAGAGAGGGTTCGCTGGCTGGCCCGTCCCAGCACATATCACATCTCTTCCCTCTCAGCGTCCACTGTGAGATGACCATTACAACCCTGGACCTTCATCAATCAACAAAGCTCCACTTGTGCATGAGTGTCTTTGAAATGTGCCTCTCAGCTGCAGCAGAGGTCTGATTACACCTGTTGATGAATATATTTATTCTCCTTAAAATGCTGTGGGTTTTCTGGGGAGGAAGTGAATCAGCAGAGGATGGGCACTCCAAACCACAGTGAGGCAGTCAGATCATTGACCATCTGTCTGCACCACAGCAACCACCGAGAGAGGAATTCACATTGTCTGAGTTCAGTTACACTCACGACTTCGTCACCGAGCCAAATGTCTGAACAGCGATTCAGTTAAAAACCATTTTATCCAAAGCAGCTCGGGACTTAAAGGGAGAACACCTTCTGGTTTCCAGTGCGAGATCCAACCAACAACCCTTCATCCACCCTGACCACCGCGATAGGTTCAGTAAGGCCGAATGATTTTGGAATATAATTGCAACTTTTTTCCTCAATATTGCAATTGTGAGTTACTATGCAAAGTTTTTTTCAAGGTCGTTTTCTCATGTATTTTTCAACGAACAAATCAATCTGTATTATAATGAACAATATCATACATGTTATTTCTTATAGACTTATGTTTAGATAAAGACAAATGAAGCATGAATTAATATGAAAGAGTTTATTTATGGACTCCAGTTACAGTTCTCACCATCTCTGGGTCTGAGCCTCTTTGAGTCGATATTAAAACACAACTTCTGGCAGACAAAACTGCAGTATTTTCATCTGTTGATGCCCTGCTTCAGTTTTTTCTACAGTTGTATTTTGACTTTCTTTCAAGCACCATGTTTTTCTCTGCTCTACAAACAAAGGCACCATCTAAATAAATTTCAATTCGATGATTTAAGATTCCCCAAACGCACGATGTTAAATTAACAATAAGCAGAACTGCACAGTGCCGTTTCACACAGGGGTGCAATCGCTTAGACTTCGACTTGATCCCTAAATGTAGCAGTCAAATGAAAGTTAATTTGTGTTACTGCTACTGTACTACAATGTCTTTAGATAAATCAATAGCAGAGGAGCTTAGTTATCGTCCTCTCCAGCGACTCATTGGTCCTATCCTGCAGTGGAAATGGAGGATGGACTTGCATACAAATGTTCAAATATTGAGCAGCAAAGTAATCCGAGGGGCAGGCGACGCCACGCACACATAATAAATGCTTTTGCATAAAACACCCCCACAGGCATCTGTGTCAGTGGTTAAGGGACAGAGGAGCTCACATGAGCCACTGTCATCCTTCAAACACAAAACATCTCTGCAAATAAAACCCCCTCTTTGAACATGTGCAGTGTGTGCTCCTGTGAAGCCAGTGAAAGCAGCAGGAGCAGCCCAGGCTCTGCTAAATATTTAATGGCGCGGTCTGATGGTCATAATCGCTTTTAAGAACAATAGATGAAAACAAAGGGCTGGAAAATAAAATTCACCAGAGGTTTGAGGAACATGTCAGAGTGACAGGACTGGGTGGTTCGACGTAGGAGATGAAGAAGAGAGGGATGACTTTTCAAAAAGGCACTCAAAGCTATTAAAAAATACATGTCAGGTGACTATCACTGTTAAGTGGGGCTGACGTTTGACCCAGGAACACTATAGAGGGCTGCATCACACTGCACTCAGGAGCTATTTCGGTAGTGACATATAGAAACCTACTGTCTGAACAGCAGTGGAAGAAGGTCATCCAGGGAGCATCTGAAAGTGGCCGCCTCTTGTACATCGCCATATTATCCTCTGGGAGATGTCTGTTCATTTCCAATCGAGAACAAACTTGCTGGTTGAATAACAGTAACTTCAGTTCAAAATGTGGCCGGGGTATAAGGAACTTTGGGCATGACTGTATGTGTAGTCTATGTGCACCACAATCAGCAGCTGGAAGTCATATTATACATGGCTGTAACATTTCCTTTGCACAAATGACATTTCCTTTGTGTCTCTCCTCATACTCAAACACCATATTTGAAAAAGGAGAAACATGGAAAAATCTGGTCCCCCTAACCAATGTCAGTGAAAGCAGTTTTCCTCGAAAGCCCATTTGCCATCTGTCTGTCTCCTGTCACTCCTGCCTCCTATCGCAGGAAGAAGTACGCCTGCAGTCATGGATGAGATTCACCTGCTCATGACCACACCGAAAGGGATGAAAAGACACCGCACCGAGGAGGGGGGGAGGTATGTTTCAGATGGCTATCATAACAGATCCCTGTGAAAAGGTATTACTTTCATTTTCAGGGCTGAAGGGCCTCGACATAGGAAGGACGTGGTGGATAAATGTCAGTCAAACAAAACTTGTCACGTGCAGCAGAGCAGAAAATGAAGCTTCCCACTGCCAAGTGCACCTCAGTGACGTCAGGCCCTCTCCTGCGGTTTGTCAGTGAAGACGAAGTGAAGATGAAGCCGTGTGGCAATGCTCACTGAATGATTCATTAATCATTAAACCCTGTTAAATACACGCTTTGTTCTGCTGTGATTTCATCATTTCTAAGCTAGAACATATCAATAGACAGAAAAACAATGCGCAAATTATAACATTAATAATAAATGTATAAAAACAGGCAGACATATTCGCACTGCCTATTATAGCTGCAGATATGAATAAGAATGATGAATTAATTTGTGTAATTAATTTCTTTCTTTTCTTTTTAATAACTGATAAAAAATATATGAGCTATATATGTGATATGATATTTTGAAATATCCATCCTCATTTACTCCATTAAAATAAAGGTTCGACAACATCAAAGGAATCATTGTCATATATTTATGAATACATATATTGGCTAATATAGCAAAATATTTTATTTCCTCATATCTGAATCTCCATCAGCACATAAAAACCCAAATGATCGGGATACAATGTTTTGTAATTATACAAAATTATAATGTTTTGTAGCTATACATAATTCCACCAGTGGTAAATTATGATAATTATTTAATGTTATATTCATAATTAAAAAATATTTATCACAACTGAAACAGTTATGCACAAAAAGAGCATTTTGTGAAAGGGCTTTCCAGCTTTGGATGCCCATTGTTTTGTTTCCATATGCAGATCCATATTCATTGAGATCTTCATTTCATAATTCACGAACATAACAAAAAATGAGGGTGAGGGAAACAACAAGGAGATGTAAATAAGTAGATGGGGAGGAGAGGGGAAGGGAGAGGCAATCAGCGGGGGGGTGTAGAGGAAACAGACAGAACGAGGCAGAGAAGAAGAGGGAGAGAGTCAGAGAGAAGAGATGACGGACAAGGAGCAGGAGGCAGAAAAATTAACTCAATTGACATGAACCAGGAGCAGCCAGCCAGAAAACCAGAGAGCTTTTTTTTTACTGGGTGTCAAGTGAAACAGCACTTTATAAAGACAGGAGGAGGAGGAGGAGGAGGAGGCAGAGGAGGTGCAGAGCAGAGGTCGGCATTTCAGCTCGCCCTGTCTTTCAGCCCAGTGTTTTAGAACTCTCGCTCAGACCACTGGTGCCGCACTGAGCTGCTTTTCCTTTCCACGGCTGGATACAGCAACCACTGACCCGGCCTCCCCCGCTAACTCACTGACCGTAAACATAAGACGGGGGGGGAAGAAAGCACGCCTTCCATCTCTGGGAAGACAACGTGATAAACAGCATGGCTTTGACAATTCGCCATCCTGCTTGGGGTTTGTCAAAGCTCTGACTGATTTATTTGGCAGGAAGTGATGGAAGGGGAGGCTTCTCCATCCCTGTGTTTCCATTCCAGACGAGCAGGGCAGAGCTGGGGGAGAGTGAAGGGAGCCAGTGTGTGCATTTCTTACTTTTCTGACTCAAGTGCAAGAAGTATTGAATGAAAGCATAGGGAAACATAAATGACATAGTTGGAGGTAAAAGAGGTCAACCGAGGACATAAAAACGAGAAGGACACTGGCAAAACGTGGGAGAGAGCGAGAGAGCAGGGAGAGAGAGAGGGAGAGAGGGGGCAGACGGAGAATAAGAAGCAGATAGGTTCACCTCTCATTAGCTCGCCTGCCACACACTGTGCCACAAAACAATGCACCACCCAAGGACATGAATTAAACAGAGAGCCAGCTACCTCGGAGGAAAGCAGCCCTGCCAGCACTTAGCCAGGCCTCATAAACAACCTGCTCACATTTGTCACTTCCTCTTCACCCAACGAAGCGACAGCAGAAATAAATTACCTTTAAGTAGCCGTCGTCCATCCTTTCCTTCAGAACGCTGTTCTTGCCTCGGGAGGTGCATGGGTCTGAGCTAACGTCCCAAACCGACAGGCAGCGAAAAGGTGGAAATCAGCAGCACAACATGCAGATTTAAGCCTTGGGTAGAACGAGGGGAAATCCTAGTCTCTGTTTTTATTCTTTGTCATTGCTGGTCCTCACTGGGCGACATTCAAAGAGGACGCCAGAGGGATTAACATGATTTGACACAAAGGTTTTCCAAAGAGCAGTCGATGGAGATGCTAAGAACAATCAAATATATACAGAACCTGACTGAGGGTTTATAAATATGTTCCTTTCACAGAGAACATAAATGTGTTTATTGTGTAAAATTTCAGTTTATATATCATCACGTATTGGCACATTAACATTAACTCAGACTTTAATCAACCGATCGATTCATCAGTCAGACTCTGTCAGATGACACCACAGTGCCGGTGGTGTCATATTAAAATGCTGCCACAGTCCTACATAAAGCAGCAGCCTCTTTATCAGTTCATGCTTACGTGAGCGACATGGACGCTTTATTGATGTTGAGCAGAAAGAATAAGCAACTGTAATGTACCGAGCCCAGGAACTGTGGGTTGATAACTACAGAGAACAAACTGGATTTTCCAAACACCCTCTCTCGGGATAGGAGTCAGAGTTCGGTCAGGGTTTATGGGACTGAAGAGGGTATTCTAGTTTCCCAGAACCACAGCTGTGAAAGGCATCAAATGAAAGGTAAAAATCTGACTTGTGTCAGGGATTATGACAGGAGATATATCTGAGTAACACACAAGTATGCTTACCTCCCACCACTGACTCCCTCTGACCTGAAGCTGATCCAAACGCTCTCCATCACCCCCCCCTCCCCTTAATTATCCATCATTCCTCCACAGCTGGGGTGTCCTCTCCCTCTCACCCAATATCTCTGGAGCATCGCTCAAAAAAGAGAGAGAAGGAAAATTCCTAACATGCCATTATGCCACGGCTGGAACAGCCAGAGCTGCACACCTATCATCAATCATCCCCTACGCTGCTGGACAGGAATCACAAAACACCGAGCACCTGGATGCTTCAGTCCCTGGGGCCACCCACGCATGGATTTGTTCATGGAGCCATTCACTAAACACTGTCACCTTACTAAATGGTCTTTGCCGTCTCATTAGCGTGAAACAATAATCCCCCTTGACACAAAAATTACAAAGCGAGGAAGATTCCGCCCCAACCGTTGCAGAGAGCGCTTTAACGGCAGGAGCTCGGCTGGAGCCCTGGCCACAGTCGGCTATTGAGTTAGCCTCTGGAGAAAACACAGGTTTGTTAATCAAGCGAAGCTGAAACAATTACTAGAATCCAATAATCAATGTCTGTGCACAAACAATAAATCCTCCATGGCTGCTTCAAAGGTGGTGGGAAATGGGGTCCGACTAATTAAACAGAAATCTACTGGTATGCTATCGTTAGCTAATGGTTTCACCACTACACCATTTAGCCCATCTGATTAGGCTGTTTGACACAGACTTTGTAATAGTCATTGCAAAGTCCTTTTTTCCCTCACGGCAATTCTGGCTGAACTACTACAAGATTAACAGTTCCATTATGTGGATGTTTTACTCCACTTCTTTTGTTCACTGCCAGAGAGCTTGAGGAGTAATATATGACGATGACTCTTAATATTGTTCTGGAGCAAGTCACTGCTGAAACAGGGTGAAGGTTACATCATGCACAGGCTGCCAAGGAAATTCTACACCCCAACATTTCAGAGATGATTACATTAGACCAAAAGGAATTAGTAAGGTACTCATGCAAAGGCATAAAGGTAGAAAAGCACAAATAGCAACAGGCACAGGTACAGCATGACTCACAGAGGTCACAAGGGTTCGAGCACCTGTGAATCCAAGATATACCCTCTCAAAACTTGCCAGGCATAATATCTCAACCGCACAGATGGAAATTTCAATTCTACTTGTATTCCAGCGGATCAGACATCCGGATTGTGGCAGCAGGCGTTGGGCAGAAAGCTTAATAGGGTGCGGGGAATTACAGTGATAGGAGGAGAGCTTGATGGCGAATGCCGGGGGAATCAGGTAAAACAAATCTGTCTGGATTTATGAGAGCCGTGTGTGAGCTGCAAATAGAAGAATACAGACAAGGCAAACAGTGGGGAGTTTATGATCTGTATCTCTGAGCAAACCGGTTCAGTGTACTGACAAAATATGATGATATATTCACACTGACATACCTTATGTTCAACGCTGCCAGGGTGGACTAATGCAAGACCTCGGTTAAACCTGTCCTGAAAAACTAAACAAGGACTACTTTCCCTTATTGTGTATTAAAGCGTTTAAGGTGAGTGCAGCAGAAATAATGACAGAGCGTACGGGCAGTCAAGCCGACATGCCTCCACTTAGCACAATAACAACATCTGCCATGATCAATACTTGCTCGTCCTCACTTAAAAAAGGTCCCATCTTCAACACTCTTCCTGCCCATCTATTCCTGCCTCATTTCCAGTCATCTCTTCCTCCCTGCCTCATCTATTATTCTGGCTCCTTTCCTCTCATGCTCTCTAACCTCCTGTGGCTCATCGTTTCTCCCCAACTTCCTCACCTACTTACTCCTCCATTCCTATCTCCTGTCTTTAGATCTCTCATAGGATCTGTCTTCCCTCCTTTATTTGTCATGGCCTCTTTCATCTTTCTGCCTTGGTTTTCCCACTTTTCTTTCCTCCACTCAGTCTTTCCCCACCTCTGTATTTTCTCATCATCAACTCAATTATTTCATCCTTCCATGCTTCTTCATCCCTTCACTCTGTCCATCTCTTACATTACATTACATTACTCCCTTTTTCAGTCTTGATAAACTTTCCTATCTAACTTGCTTTGCTCCACATCCTTTCATCCATTTCTTGCTTGTCATCCTTCCTTCCACCTCTTAACACCCCAGTCATGTGGCTCCTACTTCCCACCATCACACTCTCCTTGCCTCCCAGTTTCCTTATATCTTCTCTCCATCCTCTTTGCCCAACATCTCTTTCTTCCTCTGCCACTCTGTCACCCATCTCATCCCTCTCCAACGTATCCTCCTCCCATCCCACCCTCCGTGCCTCCCTTGCTCTCCTGCAGTTCACAGTTCACAGGTTTCCCAGAGCACATTGTTGCATCCTAACGGAAGCTTGCGCAGCCTTCTGCCATAAATAATTGAAGAGGCCCCACATGGCCAGGCACGCTCAGTCTAAATGGATTATTCTGGGAGAGATCAATGCTGGCCTGTGAGGGTTTTATTAGGGCCTGCAGATGAAACACACAAGGCCACCACCAACGCTCTCCTCTCTCTGTCTTAATTCTGTCCTGCTGTACCGTGACATTCTCACCACCTCCTCAGCTGCACCTTTAGCCACCCACCCACTCCCACTAACGACGCTCGCCACACCACAGGAGGGCCACGGCTGCTGCCTCACCGTACACTTCTGAATTAAACATACATGACTTTCCAAGACAGGTGCGTATGAATCATTCATTCTTTATGATGTCTATGATGCAGGCCGGTAGTAAACAGACAGGTCAGTCTAGGTGTTCTGTTAACCGTGCGCTTGTCCACATGCATCATCTTCAGACGCTCATGTCCATCTTCAGTACAGCCCCCCCACCCACACACACACACACACCCACACACACTCAATCAGCTTGGTGGGAAACATCTGGGAATACCCACTGGAGTTGTCACGGGCGAGAAAATGGGGGAGGTGAAATGCTGCTGTGACCTTCAAGAATACGACTGTTGAGGGCCGGCAGTGGTTGCTGTAGCGAATAACCCTCAGCAAAGGTCTCTCCCAGAGGAGATTTGCATCTGTCTCATCCAGTGAAAGGCTGTTTTTATTTTTGTCTGCTTCCCAGAAAACACCGTGCCACCCTGAAACCACTGACAGCCTGTTAGTTATTAAACTAGTTATCTGCTCTGGTTAGTGAGGAGAATATAAACAACTTCTCCTAACTGCCTGGTGCTATTGGCCTTTATGAAACGCTCTCCATCATCGAAACCAGTCTGGCTACTGAGAAGAATATAATTTACAAAGTGAACGTATTCATGTATGTCCCTTTTCAACTGATGTTTAAATACTGCTGTTCCATGTCAGTGTATCATATAGAAACGCAAGAGACATTTCCAGCTCTGTATTTTTGACTTTACCTGAACACAGTATTTTTTGAAGGTTCTGTAAATACACATATTACCACTTCAATTATCCTTGAGGGGAAAAAAGACTTAAAATGCTTCAAATGCTATTTTAACCTGAGGCTCAGGCAGCGATAATGATGTATCTAAATAAACAAGGTTACACTTATCCCTTCACTATATGTGTTATTACTCTGAAAACAATATTATAACCCAGCAGCAATGATGTGTAAGTACAACAGGCACCTCCCTCTGTCACTTCTGTCGATCCCTCTGAATGTGGAACATTCAACAATATTATCATATTCAGCATATTCAACAGGCTCGTGCCTGAAGAAGGCAGCAGACATCATGCCTTCCTCCAGGATAGCCCATCTCCCTGACATCTTGGCATGTAGCAGGGTAACGTGTACACATCAAAGCCATTAAAGTGTCAAGCTCCACGGTGGGCGCAAACCAGGTCAGTTGGTTGGAAACTAGTGAATACTGCATTTTCTGCCCTCATTCTGGCAGTCAAGTCTTCCTCTAAAGAGCTTATATCTGAGCCATAGGAAATGACAAACCAGCCTTCAAAAGACGCAAGGACAGTTTCTGTCTTTGCTGTTCCCAGCACTCATTTGCATATGGATTTGCGGACCATATGCTTCCTGACAAGATTTACTGTACAATATGGCACCGTCGGACAGAAGGCTGACTCCAAAAAAAATGCTCCGTCACTTCACGCCAGGGCTCCTCTGCTTTCCTTTAATGATTAACTCACTCTCAATTACAGCTGCAGTGCCAAACTCACGGAGTTTGGGCACCACTCGTCAATCTCGGCGGTTTTATTCACCCTGACCGCTCACACGTGCTGAAAACAAATGACTCTGTGTTTGCGGGAGGCTCAACAGTGGAGGTGAGGACGGAATGAGATGGGATGCTCTGAAATTGACATTCAGCTACTTTGAATTTCAAATTGTGCTGCAGGCGGCAGGTGGGGGGGGAGGAAAAAAATTGTCTGCTGTTTATCTGCAGGTGACAACGAACAAGCGCTCTCCTGGTAATTAGACTGCTGCAGGACACGTCGAAGAAGCTCTCCATAAAGTATGATTAAATATTTTCTCCTCTTCTCTCACTTGATGTGTTTGGATTCCCCTGAACTGCTCCGCCCGCCACCCACATCTATTTCCATTCTGACTGCATTAATGACGTGGTCACGCTCTTCGGCTTGGTGGCATGTAATGAGACGGCAGAGCATGACTTACTGCTCCTCTTGTAGATGTAATAAAAGTGTATATATTCATGTGTGTGTGCGACTATTTGGAATGCACGGCGACCATTTGCAGCGGCGGGGGCGTGTCTCCAGCTGGTGACAGGTAAACATGATTGAAGCGCAGTTCTGCTTAAACATGCCGTCCAATCAAGCGCCCCATACATACAGAGGGGCTGGCTGATGGATGTGGAGGGAGACCAACCTGCCTCGTCCACGTTTGTCAAGTGCCACGGTGACCTTTGACCCCGCTCACTCTAAAAATGACTCCGTGGATTTTCTCTGAGATGCTGGTGAAACACAGAAAAGGAACCAAAGAATCCAAAATTCCTTTCATAAAATTCAAATCCAACATTGTTCTTTGAGACACGCTTAATTCTGACTCCAGCGGAGCAGCTTGTGGGTATTTGATCGCGCCATGAACAAACGCAGAGGGGACGCTTCATAAAACCTGTCCAGCCCATTAAGTCTGAAAGAAGGGCTTCTAATGGCTGTCCTTCCACGGGCCTGTCTGTCGAGACAGCAGCGAGTGACTGACTCCTTCCTGTCGTACAGTGATCATCGGGTGGCACCACGTCTGAAACACACACACACGCGGCAGTCTGTGCCGAGGCGAGGCGCTGGGTGGAATGAACTGAAATAGTAGCGTCTGCTAAAGGCGAGTGGCCTTCACAGAATGATGTGAGAGCACAAAGACCTTTGTGTCTCTGTAAATTTGTGTGTTTCTCCACAGCAGCTCATGCATTACGTCATCCGTCTCATGGCTGTGGTCGGCTTATTTTATGTCCTGCTTGCAGGAGGCCAAACTTCATGTTGGGGAGAGGAGGAGGCCGGTAAATCATTTTGGTGGTTGTGACAATAAATCTGGCGTCATACCAGCGTGTGAGCAGATCTTCAGGAAGGACTGTTTGGGGAGTCCAGCTGCTGGGAGGGAACCTGCCTTGCTCAGGTGCTCCTCGGCAGTGTGTGTGTGGCAGAGGAGCAGAGGAGGAAAGGAGGGCTCACTCGCAATGTCTCATGTGACGGAGCATCCCAGGGAATTGAACCACACAGCAACATCATGAATGCGATGACATTACATGGCGCTGCAGCCTGTAAGCCGTTCCCAGGCGCCATAAAAGAGCCATAACTAAGTTACCACGGGCACACAGAAAAATGAATAAAGCCATTTTCTTTTAACAACCCGGCGCTGGCGAGATATTGCTCTCTCCTCCGGCTTTTATGAGCCCTGCAGACACGCGATGCGCGCGGCCCGATCGAAGCAGCAGATGAAGACGGAAAATTATCAACTTTGGTCAAATAACATGAATGACTCGATTGTTTCAGCGCAAGTCAAAATGTGCCGTCGCGTCCTAATCAGATGTCGTAAATCCCTGACGCTTAGAGATGAAGGAGAAGTGGCTGCACTCATGAAAACTTCATCATTTCGACCCACGATTTAATCAGCGACGAGTAAAGGCGAATCTTGAGATGATGTCCAATTAGAAAGTTATTTCTCACTGGGCATTGAACGACCGCGGAGACAGGATGACTACATCCGGGGGTGGGGGGGGGGGGGGGTCTCCAGCCCGGACTGTCCAGCATCATCATCATCATCATCATCATCATCTCCGGGCTCCAGACGCGCACCTTGACATCAGCCCAACTCACTTCCGAACACGCGCCTTTATCGCGCCGATGCTGATGCGCAAAAAGCTCGATCCGGGCGGTCCTCTCGGGTCGTGTCGACCTACACTATCTCAGATCGATGGCAGCGAGAGAGACGGGATGTGCACGATGCGTGAGCGTGTCGGGGGACTGGAAAGCAAAGCGTCTCATGGTCGACTTGGTTCGTGAAACACCCCCCTGTGGAGATGCACTTCAAGCGAGATGGAGCACCCACCCACACACACACACACACACTTTTCTCTCTCACACACGCACGCACGCACTCACGCACGCACACACCTCCGCCCGAGAAAAAAAACCCGATGAATCACAAAGGCGCGTTATGCTCAGAAAGAGCCAAGTGCAAGACGCATCCTGGAGATTCACCTCCGCGTCTCCTCTTGATTCCTTTTTCATCTGTGACTAACTCATGCGGGGGGTGTTACACTGCCGTGGCTCGGAATGATGGACATCCTTCGTGCACATGCAGCACATATGCTCCGGCACCACCAGCATCACCAGCATCACCACCGGCAGCAGCAGCAGCAGCAGCGGCGGCGGCGGCGGCGGCAGCTCTGCGGAGGCAGACTCGGGTCTCCCGCTGAGTCCGGGACCGAGCATCTCTCTCTCTCTCTCTCTCCATGGCAGAGCGAGACTCTTTGCAGTATTCTGACACGATGCTACTCTTTGAGCCACTTCCCTACGTCTCCGTGCAGCACCGCGCACGGCTCGTGCGCTCACAGAAACTGTGATTGGGATCCAGAGAAGTGTCCCTTACCGTGTGTCCGCCCGGGAGTTCCGCGCTCTCTTTCTTCCCAGCGTTTAAACCCTCACATCTTCATGCCTCCAACAAGCTATACATCCCGGGTCCGCGCTCAAACCGCGTGCGTCCCTGCGGCAGGTCCAGTGAGGAGCAGTTCTCGGGCTCCTCCGCCGGGCTCACTGTTTGCTTCTTCTGTGTTGTTGTTTTGGTTGTTTTCTGGTAAATCCAGAGTCCTCCGGGAGCGCGGCTCGCTCAGGGTGGGCAGGAGGAGTCGCTCCCTCAGCAGCAGCAGCAGCAGCAGCAACAGCAGCCACCGTGCACCGTGCGCGCTTGGAGGAACCGGAGCTGTGTCCGCGCAGGGAGACTGAGGGAATGATGTCATGCGCACGGCCCTCCCTCTCCAGCCACTCCTCATCTCACGGCTCTCTCCATCCACACACACACACACACACACACACACACACTTGATGGCACGTTTTTTATACTTGCACTGAAAAATAAAAACATCATCATAAATGTAGATTTAATAGAGCAGTGAAGATAAAGACGTGCAGAGAGATATTCAACAATTACAGACACGCTGTAATTCAGCTCCTAACAATCTGCCTTTGATTCCTAGCCGATGTTAAAATTCAAGTAGGACAAGTTTCCAATTACAATATCCTTTTTTTTACGGTGATGTCATCAGTGGCCTGGTTTGACCCGGGATAAGAGGGGAGGTGAAGTGCAGCATGACAAAGCTGGAGCACATCACAAACGACTTTATATCCTCTTATCACAATTTAGGGGCCAGATTCACTCATTCATATTGCACACCAAACCAATACAGGTTCAACCCAAAGGTCTTTGGTCGACGCCGCATCATTTAAAATCATTATAATAATATAATAACGATGAACAGATGGCGATCGGCTCGACAGTGAAGCTAAATAAAGTTCTGTTTGGGATTATCCACACATTTAAATTCACCACAGTGGCTGAGCCAGCTAAAGGGTGTTTTCTGCATCCTGGCTCTGCTGCTGGCAGAAAGAAAACAGCGAAAGGAAAAGACTGCTGGGGCGTTTAATCAATCAATTTCAGCTGCAGGTTTTACTTAATCAAATATTTAAAGTGGCAGGCCTGTTTTCCTCCTCCACAGATGCTTTCACAGGCCGAACTGGAGCCGGGCCATTCCTGCTCCCCTTAATGCATTAACCAGTTCCCTTAAAGGGCGCCACTGGACTCTGGAAGACACGGGTTCAATACTGTCAGACCACCCCTCTCACTGGATTTGAACAGATAACATATTATATTCACCAATACTAGCTAAGAAAACAACATGAAGGCCCCCTGAGGTGAAGCCATAGTGCTTTGGTCGCCACCTAGTGGCTGGCTGCAGTACCAGGTGCCTCCTCCATGTTAGCTGATGTCTTTTCGCTAGTCTTTAATTAGTTATTTAGTTATTAATTCATGCTGGCTCTTTTTAAATCAGTGCAATGAGCGACAGAGTAACTGGCTGCTTAAAGCACATACAGAACAAACACGAGACCAGAATCTTGGGAAATGGATAAAACCTGGTTCTTTAAAGACGACGGAGCTCAATCGATTTGTCATGGGCAGCTGGAAGAAAGAACCGGACGGCACCCAGCAAGAGCCGGCAATTTCATCACTCGTGGCCCCAGTGGGGATCAGCCTTCTGAGCTGGGAAGTGTTGAAGTCAGGACAATGTGTGACCTTTAAGCTGAACTAAAGCATTTAAGTCCCTGGGACTGATCATTTGATTGTCCTGTGCCCGCCTTTGCCTTTACTTCAGATAATTGGACATCCCTTTGATAACATGTGTTCGGGTCAGGGAGGGGCCACGTTCATGGTCAGCAGGGTAAACAGTAAATTTAGGATTTTATACTTGTTCCCCCTCACAGTGTGTTGGTGTGTTATTGTCTTTGTTGCAAATCTATTTATATGGATGCTATCTGTATGGACAATGGAAAGGAGGCAGGAAGGAAAGAAAGAAAGGGAGAAAAACGCCAATTTTAAGGAGCATCTTGCGCCTGTGCTGGCATTTAAAGAGGTGACATTACTGTGGTGTAAATTACTGCATTTCCATACGTTTAATTTACGTCAGTGCGAGCGATCGATAAAACCGTTAATGTAATTTTCTCTGACTAAAACGTCTGTTGCCTCCTTGACGTGCCCTCAAGGCGCAGATGAAACACACACGGAGCCACGGCGACGTTAAAGCCCACGACACGTGTCACAGTCTTATTTTTCAAGGTGACGGCATCAACCAGCTGGAATCCACTGGTTTCTAATCGCTCTCTCTCTCAGTTAATGGGGGCATTAGACTGGGACCTGCTCTGGGTAAAAAAGACAGATGTCAAAATGGACACTATACATCTATCATTACTGCAACTCTGCAACGCATCAGAGACCTTTGATCCTTTGAAGCGCCACAGAAACGTAACACCTGTGGTCGAATTTTTATTGATTTCAGCAAACACAAGGCTGGAAAAATACTAGCTCATTGACATTTTTGATAAAATAGAATCTAAAAGCATTTTCTATCTGTCTTATGGTTTGAGTTTTCTACCCTTTCAATCTTCACGATATTATATTTGAAATACACTGGAAGAATTCCTGACAGAAAAAGGAAAAAAGAACCATCACATCACATGTTGAAGGCCTTGGAGCCCAAGATGAGGCAAAATATGTTTTACTGCAACAGAATGGCAACTCAACGCACACACACACACACACACACACAGAAGAATAAGGGGGGAGGGTGGTTGTGTAGTGATAAGATGTCAACATGGACACTTGCAGTGACTTGAGAACAACAGATGTTCTTTTGGTTTCTGATGTTTTGGAAACAAAGAATGATGAAGTTAGATCATAAAGTTCATCAATTCCAAAACAGTAAATGTGGTTTTGAATATGCGATGCTTTGAAGATGGGCTGAAACACCCTGCTGTGATTGGTTGAGCATGACTCCTTGTTCATGTGGCCCCGCCCTCTACTCAGCGCTGGAGTAGAGTGCGTTCACTCCTGGACGGTGTGAGGAAGTCCAGACTCAGTGTGTTCATCGGGCTGTGATCTCTGCCGTCTGCTGTGACTTGAGGGAGGAGCGATGGTCGTGTGTTTGTTATGAGTGTGAAACGATTTGGGCTGATGTGTTTCCTGATAAACCTGTCTGTCTAAACAGAGATAAGACGAGTGGTCGGCCCACGAGACAGGCTGCTCCTCGTCTTCACCCCTCTCGTTCCGTCTCTCCTTCTCATCGTAAACTTCCATCAATCACCTGGTGTCTTCCTCTCTGACCTCACTTCTCCCTTCCCCTTCCTGAACACGTATGCCTGTTTGGGAAACCTGCGTCGACCAGAGAGGCTGTATGAATGCCTTAATTAGAGCAGGGGAGGTGATCGGTCCCCAGTCAGAGGCCCGTCGGCTTTAAGATGAGTCGGACGAGGCCGCCCATTGATTGGCTGTTTGAGGAGTGTTTCGTAGTCCCCTTGACGCGGTGAACGGAGATAAAGATAACGCACCGGAACAAAGGACTGAGCCACGTTCCACTCACTCTGCAGGGCTGTCTTCACTGCATCTACCTCTGTAACCATGGCGACATATTGTGCACTTGTTGTCAGCAACATTAAATATGGAACGCACCTGTTAGTCATGAATACTTTGCTTGGAAATATTAAAAACTGAAGTATATGATGAAATAAAGATTAGTTATAAAAACGGAATGAAACAATAATAATAATGTGTTTTTGTTTATTTTGCCATGTTATATATTAGAAAAATCCAAATATGTTCTGAGAGTGTCCTGCCCTGGTTTGGTGTGCAGCTCAGCGATCACAGTATCTTTCGTCAGTCAGTGGCGCTCGTCTTCCCGGGACGTGTTTCGGGTAATGGTGCCCCTGAATGGCTCTCCAGCTGTGCAGACAGAACCTAACGAGTCGTTCACATTAACGCCGGGTGAACCACCTCCAAATATGGAAAGTGGCATTCAGCAGAATGAATAAACAGCTTCTATGCAGATCATCTCTCACCTGACGCTCAGCATCACGCACTCCTCTGTGTCTTCGCTGTCCAACTTCCCCTCCTCTATTAATAATAAATACTGTGAATGGAAGGATTGTAATGTCCAAATAGACCTTAAGTGACTCTGATAATATAAAGGCCATTAAAATAGAAATGGCAGCTTCATTCAAGGTTGTTAGAGCATTGTGAATCGTTGCAGCGCTCAGACAAAAATAAGTGTTTTATGAGTTTTTGGCAATGGACACGTGAGCATTAGAGAAGAATCAGGCATTAATGATTGACAGCTCACAAAATAAGACTAGGCGTATTGTTTACACCGGTACATCTATCATTACCGCAACAATGCAAAGCATCAGAGTCCTTTGATCCTTTGAAGCAACACAGAAACTTAACACCTGTGGTCGAATTTTTATTGATTTCAGCAAACACAAGGCTGGAAAAATACTAGCTCACTGACATTTTTTATAAAACAGGATAAAATATATATATAATCTAGAAGCATTTTCTATTTGTCTTATTGTTTGAGTTTTCTACCCTTTCAATCGCCACAATATTATATTTGAAATATACTGGAATAACTCCCGACAGAAAAGGAAAAAAGAACCATCACTGAATCACATGTTGAAGACCTTGGAGCCCAAGATGAGGCAAAATATGTTTTACTGCAACATAATGACCACTCAACACACACACGCACACACTCACAGAGGAATAAGGGGGGCTGGCTGTGGACTGGGATAATTGCTGTTATGTTCATGTTGTGACAGATATAAAAACTGCAAACATGAGAAGAGACGGTTACCATGGAAATCAAAGTATAGCCCATCCACACAGTGTCAGCAGTTAAACACTGTTCCAGGACGATGGAGAGTAAATGGAGTGATGTGCTGTGAGGTCACAGGGTCTGAATGGACAGCAGAGGAAACATGTTCACTGACTGCTCTAAAACCCTAACTCCAGGTCGGCCCCCTGCAGGAGCTATAATCCAGCCAACGTGTTTGCAAGGGCTGAGATGAAAGATTGCAAACTAAAAATGATAAAATGATGTTATGAAATTATTATAATTTCTACATACGTGTAGAACATAGACGCCTCACGTATGTATGAAGTAATGCTATGAGGAGGGACCATGAGTCGGAAGGCTCGGAATATTTAGCGGACCTTTTCCTGACAGCCCCCCAGTAAATGTACATCCGGAAAACACTAAGGAAATGAGCTGGTGGGCGTGTTGGACACGAAGCTGAGAGAATACAAGGCTGTCGTCATCAGTTACAGTGCTGTAAGCAGAATGTTTTCGTCCTGCCAATCCCAGCGGAGGGAGTCATACGTGTACGTGTCGGCTCTGTCGGGATCAGCTGCCATCGATGCGTCGTCAGGTGCAGTGGGAGGAACTAGTGAAGTAGAGTTTCACCTTTGCAGATAGAGAAAGTCGGCGTGGAGTTAACAAGATGGCGGGAATGGCACGGGTCATGACAACAGCATGAAAATAGAAGCGCGATAAATCGTCGTTAACACAAACTTGTAGAAGCCTTAGCGGGTGCTGCTATGCACTGGAACCATCGAGAAGCACTCGGCTCATTAGGCAGAGGCACTGAGGGGACGAGTGGGTGTGTGACACCACCAGGCTTTGATGCACTGACAGGTAGAGCGCTCATTCTGCCGCTCGTCCCCTGTCATCATCCCCCTCTTCTCCGCTTCTCATGTGTTCGCTCACTCTTGATAAAGTCGGCAGCGGCAGGGTCACATTAGAGGTGTCTCTGCTCTTCCTCCCTCTGTCTACCTTCTGCCGCTTCTCCTCCTCATTTGCTTCTTCCTCTCACTTTTCTCTCAGTTGGTGCCTCCGCGGTGGATATCTATAGCAACAGGCTGACAGGACGCTCAGGTGGGCGACGGTGTGAACGCGCCGCAGAACTGAGATGAACAAAAGATAGCTATGTAAATAACGGAGCTCTGGGATTTGAACCTGGATCTGAACGTACGCAGTTGTGGGATCCTTCAGCTTCAGCTGAAAACAGCAGGCGTGAGCAACACGTGCCCACAGAGGCCGGCTCCTGTGTCTGGGGTTTGGTCTTCCAGTTAGTCATGACTTAAAAATGCTGTTGCGCTCTCCTGGTTATATTTTTATTGTACAGTCAGAAATAGATCAAGAAGAAGAAGAACAAGAAGAAATAGATCGGCACACGAGCATGCGATCATTTGCAGTGAGGCAGGTTGGAACATGTTTATCCCATTTTCTGTGCCCAACTTCAATTTATAGAACTTTTTTAAACCAACTTGTTTTTATTTTCCCCTACAGCGTGAGGTTAGGACCTGGACAGGGCTGACCCAAAACCCCCGACATCTACGCCATGATGCTTAGTTTATATTTGCATATTTTATATTTGATGTCCTAACGTGCGTGTTGGCACGTCTGCCTTTGTGTTCATTCAGTTCATTCATAGTGTCATGGATTCTGAGCAACACGTTAACGAAACAGAGAATATTCATCCTAAAAAATTACCACCAATTTTCTTTTGCTTCTTTGCCATTCCTCTTATTTTTGAACAGACGAGTTCAAGACATCAATCAATGTTCTTTGACACCGAATCTGTTATTAGTCAAGTTCAAACAGCATTTAATGAACAGTTTTAAATACATATTCAGAAAATCCTCAAACTGTAGGTAATGGCAGCTTTTAACCAAATTGTAGCAATTCTACTGCGAACGCAGAATAAAACCTTTAACCCTGGCTATTCAGGGGCTACACTCCGCTGAACAATGAAGCCGCCACCCCGGCCTACTACTACATCACTACACACAGAAGACCGTGTATAAATATATATATATACACACATATATATATACACACACACACACACACACACTTATAAATACTTATACAGGACCGGCAATGGAAAAAAGGAGGGAATGAGTCAGAGAGTCAAACTGCAGCTCATCAGTACATTACCACTCAACCGTTGTCTACCCTGTTTGCTCCACTGCTACTGCCAGCGAAAAAGGCATCACTGTGATAAGATCTGACTTAACCTTGGTGAGGTGCATCACCTCCAACAAAAACATTACCTTGTCACAACGAGAGAACATCACCTCCGGGGGATAAGGGCACCGTCAGGGGAGGAAACGGGCTGCGCAGATAACACCAGGTTTCAGTTTTGTGGCCTGCGTGTTTAGTTCAGCATCATTTCCTTCTTGTGGTTTCTTTTCTGTGTCACCATTGGCGGCTTTATTTTGTTTCAGGATTTGAGTCTGTTTGGTCCTTTGCTGCTTTGACTCATCATCGTCGTAAAGACATGCGTGTTAGTTGAGCAGTAGGGGGCTGGCTCCACCCATTTCCAGGTAATGAAAACAGAATATCTGTCAATAATGTGTCCATTTTTATCGTAATGATGGAAATGAATTTTTCCTCCTCCTAAATCTTCTCTAACAATCCCCAGAACGCTTGGTGTCCCTCGGCGTGTCGGGCCGTGATGAAGGGGATTGTGCTCTTATTGAAGGGATTAATATCAGATGAAATCCTGAGAAATTGAAAATTAAATGGATCCCCTTTAGCAGGTATAGTAATTAAAAGTTAATGGGAAAAAAAGCGAGGGTGCAGCTGCAGGAGTGGCCGACAGATGGAATACATTACAACACATCATAATTCACTGGGAGACGCCAGAGGTCACAGTGGAGGCTCGTGGAGGCGCTGATCAACCTGCAGCTCGACAGGGAAGCGGCGCAGGTGCCAGGGATCCATTAATACTTAACAGGTTTTTTTTTTTTTTATGTGTGACTGTAGAATTCAGTACAGTTCGGTTTCAGTGTCTCGCCACTGACTCTGCTGTGACTGAGGCCAAGATGGCTGCTGACAAAGAGACACGTGCACTTGCACTGTGAAGATAAGGCAGCCGGCGTGGTGATAGCATCTGGAGATGGAAATGGCTTTTTCTTAGGAGACGCGATATGGAGCTCTTTGTGTAAACACAACGATCTGTGGAATTACCACACAAGTAAAACGCATAGTAAATCAAATGGCTATCGAGAGATGTTCATTCATTCATTCATTCACTCACTCTGAGTTATGTAGTGGGACGTGTGCAATTTGTAATAACAATGGAAATGTGTTTAAAAGTCTGAAATGAAGCGAGCTTTACTCTGGAGCTACAACAAGATGGCTCTGATTCACCTTTAAATCCAGGATCTGATCCAACAACAACAATAAAGGCTATATGAATAAATATTAGGGACGTCTGTCCCTGTCTGGACTCTGAAGCCTTCATGCACGCTGGTTATCATCATCAAGTCCACTGCTCCAAGACATCAACTGACTTAAGCATCTTTTTTTCTAAACAAAGCTTGGATTGTCCACGTAGCCGTCTCCTCTGGACGCAGGCCGTCAATCAAACGTTTGATGTGAGTCAGGTTCAAGAGCAATTCGACAAGTAACAAATCTTTGAAAAGGCCGTGTGGCAGCTCAGGGATCAGACAGGGGAGATATTGGAGCTTTTGTGATGCAGTGGAGTTAGCATCAACACCTTTATGGCCGCTCTCTGTCCCTCCTGTCATACGGATCCTGTGTTGCAGCCCTGGAGGGAGACGTTGGTGAGGAAGAGGCGCCTTCAGAGGCCCATTATCCACTGTGCCTGGAATGTTTATATTGGGCGTTTAACTCGAGCGTCTCCCTCTGCCTCCATCTGTCTTCATCCGTCTCACTTTGTCTTTGCTTCCGAGTGTTTGTGTCTGTGTCACCAATCATTAGCCCCCCCCCCCCGTCTCTCCAGCTCCTGCAACAGTTGCTGCGGGACAGTTTGAGCGTTGACGGACACACCGAAGCACACGTGCACATCTGCAAGGAGGAATGTGACCATCCCAGCTAACTTCAGAAACTCACTCACACATCCTCGCTACGTCCAGTGTGAGCAGCCGATGGCATCTCACTCTCACAATTATTGAAATTCATGCAGAACAGAAATGCCCATTTCTTGCCACATGGACGTGTTCTCACCATCCGCTGCAGTTGCCATGTAACCGTGTTCTCCCCTCTGCTGCTCTCTGTGGCAGAGACGCTGCTCAGTGAGCAGCCGTTAAACTGGGAAAGGTTCGAATGGGCAGGGACGCTGTTGGTCAGGCATCCTTAAGGCTGAAGGTAAGGCGTATATAAATACACAGAACTGGATTTCATCCCTTCGTTCCCGCCTCTTGTTCTCTGAGCATCTGAAGCAGAACGGGAATCCCCAAAGTCGTCCAACGCAAAACTTGGCCAAGTAAATGAAGCAAATGAACTCAACACATCACACAAGAGCAAACTGATGTTGTTGCTAGGCAACAGCCACTGGTTGGTGATGGCACACATGACGGTGAATTTTGAGAGGAGCTTCATAGTGATGAGCTTCTTGGTTGTAACCGATGACACAGAGCTGGGCTGAAGTCAAACTCCTGACCGTGATGCTGACTCACCTCCGAACCGTCTGTACGGTTTCATATCTTTCCTCGACCTTTTTCTGCTTCCTCCTGAACTCGGTGTGTTCTGCTTGTTCCATTATTCTTGTGCATCCTTGAACAGCCTCACACGAGTTTTTATTCAAGTACCTCTTGGTCAAATGTTCAGTCAACTGTCGCAGCCTGAGCTCCAAACTTGCTCCTGCTCCGCGCTCGTCTGACGGGGCCTGCGTTTATCTCACTGTTCAGTTTATTCCGTCACGTTCTGAGAGACATAGTCTGAATATTAAATCTACGAAACACGCAGTACACAGCGTACACCTTCTCTCCACTGTTGGTAAATCTTTTATTACCACCACTGTAAGTACACTGAAGGTAACATGACACGTGACGTGTGTGTGTTTCCAAAATAATTCATGCAACACTGCAAAGTGTTTTCTTTGTCTCACTGTGTTTGAGTCAGTTTCGTTTCTTTACCAAACATTTGGATTAATTAATGAGGTCATGTCATTGTCATGTCATTTTCCAACTGCTTATCCGTGACCGGGTCGCGGGGGTTGCAGTCTAAGCACGACCGCCACCTGCGGGTGGTGAGCCTACTGGAGGTGGTTCCTCGTCGGGGAATCGAACCCCGGACTGTGTTTGAGTCAGTTTCGTTTCTTTACCAAACATTTGGATTAATTAATGAGGTCATGTCATTGTCATGTCATTTTCCAACTGCTTATCCGTGACCGGGTCGCGGGGGTTGCAGTCTAAGCACGACCGCCACCTGCGGGTGGTGAGACTACTGGAGGTGGTTCCTCGTCGGGGAATCGAACCCCGGTCTTCCACGTGACAGGCGGAGATACTCATCCACTATACTAACGAGGATAATTAATGAGGTAGTACTCTATTTTTTTATCTCAGTTTGTGAGACAACAAACGTTTACAAACGTTCAATCAATCCTTGATTTGATTCGATTTTGACTGAAAGGCAGTGACCTGAAGCCAAATTTGCACCTAAACAGCACAAACACACGATTTTAGTTTTTAGTGTCAGGCTGCAGCCTTTTGTTACCACCTGAGACTCCAACACAGAGCTCTGACTTCATCCCTGGGCTCTTGGGTTGATATCTGAGTAAGATGTCAAACGAGCTGCTGCTGTTCTGCCTTCAGCTGCTCGGGGTAAAAATAAAACCCTCTGTACTTCTACAAACACCGTCCATGTGGAACCCCTCAGTACTGTTTGACTCTGTTGGACCCACATCTGACATCAGACGCCTGACGTGACCCCGTGTCCCCCTGCTGACCTATGACCTGCCCTGAAACACAACTGCCACATTAGAAACCAGTGACTGGTGTGTGTGACCTCAGCTGGTGTGTGTGTGTGTGTGTGTGTGTGTAGATATCAATAAATGTTTTACTCTCCTGTAAAAAGCTGATGTCCTCTGAAGTCACAGAGACGTGTGGGTGGGGCTTTATTACACTTCACAAACAGCTTCAGAATTGGGGAAATAAATGAAGCAAAGCGCAACATTAGCCACAGTTCACAGCTGAAACCCTGGATACGTGTGAGCTCCCCGGGGGAAAGGGGGAGCGGCCCGAGCCCGCAGGTGTGTGTTTCTGACATGTGCACCAGTGCAGCTGGCAGGGAGCGCAGGAGATGGAAATGAACGTTAGCGGCACGGCGCGCAGGATGTTTTCATCAGGTGGCTCTTACTATACTTCATTTACATGCATGTGCTTGTTTAGCATGAGCTGAAATAAACATGCGAGTAGCGACCTCATTGGGTTGTATGGCTACAGAAGGAGCGGGAAATGTTAATATTTAAACATGAAATCAACGTGCGTGTATACTTTATGAGTGTGAATACATTTGTTTTTCTGGATGACTCTGTCTGGAGGGATCATCACACACATGTACGCCACGTCAATTTGAAATGTCTGACTGGATCTCTGTGCGAGGACTTTGATGTCCTAAATTATTAGTATCTTTAATCAGCTTTATAGCTGATTTATGAATCAGTCATTGGTGTCTCACTGCCCTCCCTCTGGGACATTTAAACACCCACAAAGTAGCCAGCGTTGTGGGTGACCTGAGCCCCCCCCCCCACGCAGCCTCTTCAGCCCCCTGCCCCCTGGGAGAAGGTTCCAGAGTGTCCGGGCTGTCAAACAGTTTTATCCCCCAGGTGATCATGAAGCTGAAGTGCACTCATAATATATATATAAAATAAATAAATAAATCCATACATACATAGATAAGCTGAACTGCCATACCTGCCATAAACTGTCACTTTAAAAACAAAACAATTGCTGCTCATCATTCATCACTCCGCTGCTCTATTGCACACGTTTGTACTGTTTTTATACTGTGTTTTTTATGTTGTTTACTTGCACTGTGGGGTCAGAGGGAAACAATTTCAATTTTTTCTTGTATGTCTGACATGTTCGGAAGAATTGATAATAAACTCAAATTGAACTGAATCAGTATTCATTTCCAATTCCTTTTGTGTGGTAAAATGTCCCCTTTACATCATGCTGCTCTGTTGGGCCTTAAATTGCTCCCTGGAGATAAATAAAGTTTTCTGAATCTGAATCTGAAATCAATACACCGTGGTATGATAAAAAGTAAATAAGGCAAGCGAGGGCACTGATATTGTGTCAGATCGCCATCAGAGAGCACAGATTTCCCTGGGAGATCGATAGGACAGCACCAGATAAAGGTAGCAGCAAGATGTGTTTACTCTGGTTGAATAAATGACCACCTGCTTTATCTTGAGCTCTGACTTCATTGGTAACGAGGGAGCGGCCGAGGCGATCACAGGTACTGCCATAAAATATGTTACATCATCATTTCTGTGTAATATTGATATTCCAGTGCAGCGCCTCCTGCGTGTGAGAGCCCTCATCTGTGATGTTCAGTGTGTGAAGTGACTTCACTGGACTTTGACCTCCCATGGAACAGAACCGTCACCACTACGAGCTGTTGTTATTGAAAGTAATTATCATGGTATTAGGAGTAATTTGTTTGGACTCGGGCTGAACTGCCAGTTTTTCACATCCTGATTTATTCATGCTGTACTAACTCTGCTTGTTTTACAAGCAACTGAAAATCTTAATTTTATGAAGGTTATCCAAGAAAAGTCAGTTTGTTTATAGAAGTAATCTTATGAACGTGTTCTGAGGAGACAAAGCAACTTGAGTGACTCATTTACAAGAGACAAAACTATTCGGATGGGAATCAAAATAATTTCAGATCTGCAGATCCACTGTGAATGATGTACTTTTACCAACATGCACGGCAATTAAAAAGGAAATGGGATAAGAAGCCATATGTTACTGATCTATAATGTCTGTACTTAAGCTATAAAACATTACTTTGGTGCCTCATTTAGAAGATAAAGTTGATGCCAACAATCAAAAACATAAACAACAGGACAAATGAACTACTCCCATTTCAAAACCATCAGAGTGGAGAAGAGATGACAGGGTAGTCAGAATACTGTAGTAAGAATACCGCTCTAGGCTTCAAAAGTCAAAAATTCACATGTCTGCAGAGGGCAAACCTGTTTGACAATGGGTGAGTGCATTGTATCTCAGGGCTGTGATAGAACCATTCGCACTCGAACCTACAGACAGTTTAACTTCACCTAAACCTGCATTTCTTTGCACTGTGGGGTAACAGCAGACATGGGGAGAAGCTCCAAACGGCAGATGAACCAGAGAACTGGTCTCCACATACAGTACGGCACAGATAGGCAGGGCTTCACATGCAGACATCAAACCTCTGGGCTGGCTGCACAGACCAAAGAACACAAAGGCGAGGCTGAAAATCCTCAAAGTGAAGAACTTAACTCTTTTCTCTGAGTCTCTTCAAAACATATCTGACATGTCGGAGGATTTGGCCTGGCCGTCAGATATTTGACACCCGCAATGAATCCTTTCATCCGGCTGCTCAGAGCTAAGCAGCATTATCATAGCACTGTATTTCAGCGTCGATCAGATGGGGGAGGCTAAGGTTAGTGCTGCCGACCGACTGAACTTTTACGGCTCAGCTTCTCTGAAGGGATGAAATACGACTCAGGAAGTCCAGTTGAAGGCTTACGATGCCAAGTCACCGCACAGCAATTGATACTTTTGCAAGGCAAGGTTTTAGATTTTATCACCATTGCAATAACCCCCCCCCCCCCAGCTCAAGGCTTATGATGTAAAGAGAGGAAGCCCAGCATCGCTCACACGTCCCAATCACCCATAATCATCCTTTATGTTGAACTACAGGAACTACTTTAGCGTTTTGATGAAATATATGAAAAGGCTTTGATGCACATAGGAAGCTGTTACAGAAGCAGCTGCCAGGAGAGAGCAGAGCGATGCTCTCTGACTTTTAAAGTCCATGGCCAATGATTTTCAAACCCACTTTAGTGAAGAACAGTGGTTGACAGTTGTGGCGTCTGATGATGCAAGCAGATGAAATGCCAGCCGAATGTTTTAAGTCTATTTTAGAGTTTTGTCATGGTGAAAGAAAAAAAACAACCCCTGGAGAGCACGGCTATAACGCAACGTTTACAGGGTTGATGGTTCAGGCAGATGTTAAAGGGACTGCCTGAGTTAATCACTGAGAAATTACATCATCAGGGTTTTTTTTAAACAAAACATCCCAGAAGTGTTTATGTTTTTGACAGAGAAGCACTTTGATTAATTTGCACTTGCATTATATTCTGGTAAACTCTACACAACCCTACGCTGCTTTGAAACTGTCCTTTGAGGACTCTACAAACTGTAACGTGGAGCATTTTTTGGCACCGCTCGCATCTCGGTTGCTGTGACTTTCTACGCGTCTTCACAACTCATTGTTATCCCTGAATATGATTTCAGAGCCTAGCGGAGACACAATGGCCGCCATTGAGTGCGTTGGGGCTATCAGTGCAGTCTATTTTACACTTCACTAGCTCCGGATGAACCCATAAAATGACTGTGTTGAGCCTTGGCCTGGTAAACTTGGCCACAGAGAAGCTCTCCAGTGCGTCACGGCCATCGAAACTCATATAAATTCATGACTTCCACTTTTCCGTCTGTTCGTGAGAAAACAGGAACTCCTCTATTACCTTACCAGAGAGATACCCTGCATGTCTTAAACTGAAGGAGTTTATTGCAAATATAAATTGTGTTTCAATGGGCGTCCAACACGCGGACAGAAATAGACGAAGTGGGAGAATGTGTATATATTTATACAAGGATTATCTATCGATGCTGCTCATATGATGGACATGCAGTCAGACAGAGGGCGGGGTAGGATCCTCATGAACATTTGATTTATGCAATGCAGCTTATTAGCCGCTTCATCGTCTCTCATCATTTACTCGCCACCTGAGATGTCCTTGGGCAAGAAGAAAAAAAAAAACTAGACACATGCACATTCCAAGCGATGACTGGATTCCATGTGGCAGATGAGGTCAGGAACCCGTGGGGGTAAATTGTTGATTGACTCTTTAGTCCCAGAACTGCACTGGTGACATCTTAAAGATCTTTGTCTGCAGGTCCATGGATGCCTATAGAAGACATAATGAGCTGCGCTTCAGTCCTACGTCTTCGGCCACACGGGCAGAGCATCACAGGTTACTACATATAGAAACATCAGTGTGGAGGAAACAGTCTTTGTGCTGTATTTATGTCTGGACAGTTGAATGTGATTGTAATGTGACCTCCCCCATTAGATGCTCAGGAGATGGAAACACCTGAAGAGCTGCGTCACCTGCCTGGAGTCGTCACTCCTCAACGTTTGTTCAAAATGGCAAATAACACTGTCCAAATCAGGCGGACGGCTTCTTTGAGAAATGAGGAAAGCATTGGGTATATATCAACACTAGAACCAGGGCTGGAGATTTATTTGAATGTTTAACCTAGGAAACAGTTTTCTATTGCATCATAAATGAGAGCAGGAGGTAGACAGTGAGGGATGAGGAGGAAAGAAACTTTTTCTGACTCCAACACTGTGGTTAACATAGTAATAAGAAACATGCATCTATGTCAAACTGCATTACTGGCCTTTAACTCCTTGTCAGATAAGTTTGCTCCTTGCTCACAGTTCCTGAGAATCCACCTGAAAACAAACACAATTCTCTAAAAAGATCGTCGAATTTGTCTTCACGTCCCAGGAGCTGTCAAAAGAAACTGTAAAGTTAAGACCAGTTGTTACATGAGTGATTGGCGGGTGCACCTTTCTGTCACAGGCCGACTGCCTGCCTGACCTCACTGCACATGACTGGAGTCTTCCAGCCAAGAGACGCATGGAAATGTCAGTCAGGGCGTGTTCATGTGATGTGGGGGCGCAGGTTTGACAACGAGATGGGATGTTTGCATTTTTTTTACAGTGCAGCCTGCTCTGGATTTGACACGATTACCAACATGGATTTGTTGTATTGTGGCTCATTGGCAAAAATCAATAACGCCAAATAAAGCATTGATTCTATTCTCCCTCTATTCAAGGAAAGAAAAACGTCTGTGTCCGATTACCATCCTCTCCTGCAGATGCTCAGGAGCAGTCCCTCATTTCTGTTGATAAATTAAAAGAGCTTAAAGCGAACAGGGACACAAAATGTGTTATTATCATTTGATTTTCCAATCCTGATGTGCCTGTTGAATTAGAATTCATCGTGTCCTGTGCCAGACGATCAACCTTTGACAGAATTAAGTTCAAGTGAAAACAAATGGCCCTGAGTTTCATTCAATATTCAGCCAATCAATGAGCCCATGCAGTCATTATCCTGATGGGCACAATGACAGCACTTCGGAGGTGCAGACCCGCACTACCTGCGATATGTCATAATTCCATTCATTGGTTTCTAAACACTGCTCCCGTCTCCGTCCATCCTGTCGACCTTTCCAACCCCTTCTCTTGGCTGCTGAGCGTGAGCGGCTGTTAAATCCATATTTACGTCCGGCTCATGCAACATGCAACAACAGGAGCTGGAAACAGAGCGGCCGAGCACCCAACCACCCTTCTGCATTTCGGCTTTATGTGGTCGGGGATGAAGCTTTGTGTTGGCGTGAACGGCTTGTAATTACGTCTTGTGACAGCTCTCTGATGGCTTCTGCTCCGGTGCTCCGACAAACACCTGTCGACCCCCGGATAGAGAGAGAGAGCCACAGAGAGAGGGAGAGAGAGGGCGGCCGGCCTCACTCTTTTATATTTCAGTCATTATTTCATTACTCACGCTGTGCTTACATTCTGTCTCGCCTTAGGCACCCCCCCTAAGAGCCCCACTGCCACCGCCGCCCACATGCGCACGTGCAAACATGTGCATAGACTCTCTCTCTCCCTCTCCTCCTTTTTAAAAGTACCGACTGAAGGAGCGGTGGTGGTGCTGACAAACCTGAGATTGCAAGTTGTACAGAAATAGGAAGCGTGTGCAGGGGCGGGGTGATGGAGACGCTATAGGAACGAGTGTGTGACTCATGTGATGAGTCATGACATAGCATGTTAACATGAGCTTAGTCTCAAAAATAATCAGCGGTGAATGAATGAGTTTGTTCAGGCCGCTGAGTGGGAGAGCTTCAACTTTTGATTGTTTCACAGACAAAAACACAAACAAATCACAATGCTTGTATCGGTAGTTGTTCCTGATCACCAGCTGTTTCTTTAATTATTGGCTCACAGACACACTGATCCAGCAGGAGGTTGCAAAAACTCCCAAATGGATGAAAACTAAGGACGCTGTCTTAGCACCAGATGCTAACTTGATGGAGCTAACCAGAGCCTCTCTGCTGCCCTCTGACCAAACCGGTACATCCCAGTTCATTACGCTGTGTGAGCTTTATTCTGGAGGAGCCATGACGCTCACTGTTAAAGTTTACTTTTCAGTCAAACACTGCGACTGTTGAAAATGATGCATTCTTGAACTACACACAGAGGATTTTACAAATAACCTGTTTTTCTATCAGCGTTGGGTAATGAAACAATTCAAATACCACTGACTTGGCGATGGATTCATTTGCATTCCCGTCAGACGTGGTGGGTATTTTGATGAAAAAGCAGAAAAAGAGAGGCAACATCATGTCAGAATAAATGAAAATCATTACAGTATCTTGTGCAAACAGCATTAGTTTCCATAAAGCAATATACAGACATGCTGCTGGTGCCTGGTCTCTATGGTTACCAGAGATATCTGAAATTCAGATGAATACCATAAAACGTCAGTGAAGACATGACGCCATTTATTTAAATACACTATCACCTCTGTAGCTTATGGTCAATGAGTCTTTCAGATCAACTTTCTTCATTTGATTCTCAGATTATATTTTGAACTGGCAGAGCGCCTGAGAAGTTGCTTGACACGAAGCAAAACTTTCAAATCACAGCACTGTCATGAATAAAGTTTTCCGTGGTGTAAGCACTCAGGCAAAGCTGTCCCCCCCCCCAGGAGGATTGGTTTTGATGCTCCGGGTACTTGCAACAAGCAGGATTCAAGCTCAACGCTGGAACTGCAAACAGACTATATGACACCGAGTCCCTGTTACACTGGAGGCTTTTTTTCCAAGTGTTTTCTGTGTCGGACTTCAAAATTCATGAAGCCCCGCAAGGATCAAACTCTTACTCTTAAATCTTTGAGGAGACCTTCCAGAGCAGTTATTTTGTCAGTCGATGTTTGAGAGCAGTTTGAATGATCACTCTGGGTGTTGGACTTCAAAATCCACTGCAGACAGTGCGGATCCACCCAAAGTCCTCCCAATCCTTCCCTCTCTGTCTCAGGATTCAACTTCCAATATTTGAACATTCGTGCTCTGTTTGTACGAGTTTTAGACTATTTCCCTTTCAAAAGAATAGAGATCATCCCACAACCCACTTCCACCCAACATACCTCATAGCAGCTAACAGCAGAAATGTGCAAATGCCTGTTTGTGGCCTTTTCTATAAAATCTTTCAAAGGACACTAATGACTTTTATTTTGAAGGACTGGAGAGTCTGTATGCAGCAAATGGAGACACGGACAAACAGAGTTTCAGGCATGCTGTGTTTTGTAGAGGGTGACATTTCAAATGCTGAAACAAATCTGTCTTCCACAGTTTCTTTTCGGAACCAATTCACGCGCCTCCACCTTTCATTACTGCCTCTGAACTGGCTGCATAGAAACTGGCTTTGACACTTTCCCTCCTGTTGCTCTCTGCACTCTCCTTCCAGAAACACGAAAATCTATAAGTCGCACACAGACATTTGGTCGGGATGGGGAGATGAGTCTTAAAACACTGACATAATGTACATTAAAAACAATTCCCAGCTCCACAAACAGCTATATCCTTATCATTACTAAGCTTAATAACTTTCAGCAGTCTACTTTGAATGTTTAAATGTAGTGTGCATGACACGCCCCCTATGGCTCTACTCATTCGTGTCAGTGGAATCCTGTTGAGTGCAGCCGAAAGCCGAGGAAAATTCGATGTTTAACGTTCCTGTAAAGACACGCACACACATGCATACGGTGTCTCTGCATGCGCGTATGGGCTCCAACAGCCCTGCCGAAAGAAGGTATGTTTACTGTGTTACACAAACCCCATCACCTTTAGATGGAGTCTGTAGTAATAACATACATCACCATTTCAATCCATACATCATTAGCACACAGATGTTTCATCAATATGTTGATGATTTAGTGAATCTATAGAAAAACAGGAATATCACTCTGGGTGTGTATAAATCCTCTATATCCTCTCGTGGCTGCTGAAAATGGCATTTTCATTGTGGGTCAGATTTGGCAGGAGTAATGCAGTTTTTGATTTACGACATGATTCCACCAGTTCAGCCAGCATGAGCGGGGCTAAAGCGCTCAGAGTTTTTCACAGCAGCAGATGGTGAGAGGAGCGAAAAAGGCCACGAGAGAAGTCACTTCTTCCACATTTATCTTCTTCAGGGAAGGCAAAGACAGAAGAGGAAAACTGAGTCTCCACAGAAATGTAACCGAGTATGTTGAAATTGAACTGAAAATACATTAAGACGTTAAGACACAAACTAACGCAGACCTGCAGCTGAGAGAAAAGTGGCGATTTTAGACGGAAGCGCCCTGTGAGCTTTGCATGATGCTGTTTGCTTGTGTCGGTGACAAGTTCGAAGCTGCCTTTCAGACCGAGATCTGGGGCGAGTCTGTGTACACAGCCTCTCCCGAGGAACATGTCTGCCTTTCCAGCTTTACTCAACACAGAGAAAAGGTTACGCTGCAGAGAATGTAAGCTTGTTTACCACCAGCTCAGCCTCCCTTTCCCTGACGAACACGGATACACACGCACACATATTTCATGAACATGCAGTAACACATACACGCACAGTACACGGCGGCTGCACCTATGTCCGCAAACATTGACACACAGACAAGTACATAATGTATGGATGGGTATTACCAAATCCACCGATGTACTTAAACATTTATCTACCATGAGATGGGCACGTACATGTACTGTGCAGAGGCCTGACGATCCATGCACGCTCACATTCAGACAAATTCGCTCTTGCTCGCTCCAGCTTTTCCTTTCTTTCACTTTGTTCTCTTCGCACCTCCCAGGCATAATCAGCCTCCATAATCCATTCCCTTACATTAAGTGCTGCTTCCTCCTCCGTTCAGCCTCCAGTGCTCGCTGCACTAGCTGTTGACAGCGCCGTTGTTTTCCACAGAAAACCCCCTCGCGGTCACGGCAGGGAGATGGAGAGGAAAGAGAGACGGATCCCTCTGGCGCCTCTTGGAAGAAATCCTCATTTTTTGTTTGCACCCTTAAAGAAGACAGGCTTCTTTCTCAGCTTTTGTTTGGGGAATGTCATTGAACAAAACAAGCAAGTTCTCCCAGCCTCCCAGCCTTAGCCGAGCTATTTCTAGCAGCAGATCATATGAGGAAGCTTTGTATAGGTTCTTAGAATTTTGTTGGTGGGGGTTATGAAGGGAAGCAGAGTGGAGCGCTGCATGGTTAAGTAGAAAACATTTAACCGGCGTATAAATATAAAATGGAAGAGATAAAGGTTTCCAAATTTTTATTATCCATTCCCACTGAGCGTTATTAACATCTATAATCTTCACCCCTTTGATTTTCCCTTGCCAGTAAACATCCAGACACAGTAAATATTGGACTTTCATTCCCAGAGGTGGCCAGAGACATGACTTCAAATCATTTTTATTATTTTCATTCTGTTGGTCCATGCAGCCTGCAAACTAGCAACTTCGAGGAACACGCTAAAACACCAAGTACTGTAAAGGATAATGGCCATAAATATAGATTTATGCATGACGAGAATATTGGCTGAGTGGCTTAACCCCTAGAATGATCATGTTTTCTGATGTCACACATTTGAAAGATTAATACAAACAATTGGAACTTCTCTGTTCAGATGACACAGTCAATTTCAAGCGTTTGAAACAATTGGAGTTGTTGGCTCATCATAACTGTCTCGGCAATTAAGTGTAATATGTTAAGCTCAACATAACGCTCATCTTCCTGTCGTCCTGCATCTCGTCACTGACGCTAAAAAAAAAATCCCATTAGCGTTAAGTGTTCCAGCCAAACTAGCCTTGGGGACTAATATGTCCCAATTGCATTCGGGGGTTTTCCCTTTGAGCTACTTGCAAAGCAAATTTAAAAGATGATCCGGCCCCTGTGATTCATTCAAGTTCCCTAATTTGAAATAAACTGTTGAAGTGGATCATTTGTTTCCCTGCACCAGGGTGCAATTACTGAAACCTGGTTGTATTTTAAGATCTTATTTGGTTTTATCGTGATCACTTAGCCCAAATTGAGAAAAGACCATGAATCATTTTTGAAGAAAGACCTTAATTAATAGGGAAACAAGTGCTTTTGCAGTTTATTGTTGAAAGGCTGATCCCCTCAAAAACATTTCGTCTATGTTTTATGCAACCGTTTGGGGGAAGAATCGGATGTTTGATGACAGGATGCCAACTGAATAATTTCAGCCCATATAAATATATTGCACTGTGAAAGGTGAGACACAGCAGGGCCAGAACTTTGGTCCTGTCCAATCAGGAAGGGTGAACGATAGATGTCCTGTGGCATGTTGCCGCTCTGTCAGCCACACAGATACCTGCCGGGACACGAAGGAAATACTGATGATGGAATCTCAAACAGCTGAACCAAGATGTGCTGTAACAGCTCTCACAGCGTCATACTCCTAAAATAAGTCTGCTATTGTTTTTGTCTTTCCTCCCACTTGAATATCGAGTGAATCCAAATCTGGAGAGTTGAGGCTGTGCCAAAGAGACGGTAAAAAATACCTTTTTCCAATGAGAACTGCACCATGTTTAGTGGCACTCCCTATTTTGATATAGCATAGAACTACATCAAAGTACTGCAGTTGAAGGATTGCCAGTAAGTCTACTACAGACAAATTAACCATTTGATTTTGATTATGATTTAGCTTTAACCTCATTTAAGTTTGTGAGTCTCCGTAACTATGGATACAAAAATCCCTGTTCCCTCTGTTTATGTTCCTGTCCAGGAGCTAACAAGCCTCAATTGGGCGTGGCTCATTAATTAACTCGTAATAGACGAGGGGGACAAATCACAGCTGTAATTCCTCGGTAATTCACCAATAAGTCAACCTGGATCTAACCTTCTGGATGAAGGCAGAGATATCAAGAACAATTGGGACAGATTGTAAGTCTTTATTCAGCTCTGACTAATCTCATCTTTAATCTCGCTGCTCTACCGACTAAATCAAAGGGAGGCTTCCAGTTAAGCCATGGACAGATAGAGCCCATTTACTAAGGACCTTTCAGCATTGTTGGACCTCACAGAAGGCTGAAGACCAGACGTGGATTAGCCGAGCCTTAATTATCTATTTGAAGTCGGCATGGACCAAAGACAGGCCGACTGTGGACTTTATAAATCATGACACCATCAGTGGAATATATGTACAACACATTCATTTATGGGATTGTTTCAGGAAGTGTTGATTTTATCCATTTCCCAGAATAAACTGATTTATACCAAGTCGTTTATCAGCAAAAAGTAAGTAAAAAGGGCTCATGGGTAGGCTGCAGATGTTGTAATCCCAAGGTTAACCTAAAGCAGAGGTTGGGAACCTTTTGGGTCAGAGAGCCATGAACGCCACAGATTTTAAAATGTAATCCTGTGAGAGCCATACAACATGTTTCAAACTAAATACAAGTAAATGTGTTCATCTTATGTAAGACCAACACTTTTAAAGTACAATAAGTCTCGGAATACTTTTTAATAACGTTGTTATGCTGTTGCTAAAAGTTCTTCTTACCATGAATGCGACTCGTGGTGCTGCGCGGTCTGGTCGATGCGTGGTGAGCTGAAGCTTCGTGCGGGCGCTGACGCAGGTTGGTCTTAACGTTCTTTGGATTTGAGAGAGCCCGCTCACGTGCACGCATAGAGCCAGACATTGAGAGTACTCACATGCCGCAGTCGAACTAACTGTCTCTGCCTCATCTGCGTTGCCCATGCGACAGACAGACAGACACCACGATATGTATGTCACATGCAGCCGGATTTCCTCTGGTCGCCGCTGCCTTATAGTGAACCGGCTTTCTGGTTGCCATGGCAACGGTAAACAGTGACGCACGCTACAGTGGAACTTCAGATAGATAAATAGATAGATGGATAGATAGATTGACTCAGACCAGACCATAGTTCCACTGTAACATGCGACGGTCACTGTTTACCTTTGCCATGGCGACTAGAAAGCTGGTTCTCTGCGAGGGCTCCAGATGCTGCCATCATAAGAGCCACATCTGGCTCGCAGGGAGCCATAGGTTCCTGACCCCTGACCTAAAGCATGTCCGAGGTACCTGGGAAGGACACCAAGTGTCAGGCAACTTCAAGTGAATTTTTCTTTCTTTTTTTTTTTTTTTTTTTTTCAGAATTTCACTCCAATGATGAAAAAACAGAAACCGTAAGCTCTGTTCACAGCAACTTCAATTCCTCACTTATTTCATTTACAGACTCCAGATTCTGACGTCTTTGTGCTGTGGATTACAGAAAGGCCTCTAACATTTTTGTCCAACTGCCATGTTTCTTTCGCCCAGTGCCCATGTTGCTATGCAAGTTGGATCACTTCATCCAGGATACCCACACGCCTGTGAAGCACAGACGCATCCAAGTGATTCCAGGGTGTGGCGGAGTTACAGAGTGCAGAACATTGCTGATCTACTTCTCAAGAAGGGGAGCCTGTGTGAAGCTGAACTTCATGTTTTCTCCTGCAGTGCTGCTGGTTTGTTGCCCTACTCCCTGAGGAGAACTGTTTGAACTGTTTCCTCTCTTTCCTTGACAGATTTACAGACACTGAAAGGGCTGAGACTCGGGAAGAGGGATGACATGGAATAGCTATTAGGCTTAGTGTGATGAAAATATACCTTATTGAACAAAGTTGATGTGTTCAATGAGAGTAAAGCAAGTCTATAAACAGCTCGTTCACCAAGATTGTTGGATAAGTTCTTCATCAGCCCATTTCTATTCCAGTGACATTCACGGGGAAGTGGAGGGTGTTTGACTGAGGGTTGAAATAATTGCCGTTGAAAGGAGGCGAATGTTCTTCATTTGAACAGGGAGCGTGTTGTTTGCCGAACCATGTCGAGATTCTGCCACCATCCTCGAACTGCCACACTAATAATTACATTCTGTTTTCATCAAGATCTCCCACATTTAGAGAGGCCTGCGATGTGAGGCAGCCGACAAAGGGAAGCTGGGGCCTGCAGAGGGAGAAATAGCTGCGCTTAGACAGATTGCAGCTGTAGAAAGTTCATGCACCGCTAGACTCAATTATAAACTACCCCAGCAAATCCTGCTTGGTGAGAAAAAGGATGTAAATTGTGTTTACTGTAGCTTTGTTGAGTAAACACAATTTAAAGGTATGCCATGTATGTTATTCATCATTCTGTCTGCAGACTATCACACCGGCTAGTAATTTTGTAATTACCTCTGAATTATGTTTACGAACGTTTGATTGATTTGATCAGTTTCCTCACTGGGGAGGAAATTAAACACACTGATATAATGGATGACTGGTAATTGCAGCTCCTTCACTTCATGTTTTCATTTCCCTGTAAGAGCATCTCGATGTATAGAACACCGAGCATGTGGGGGTGTTTAAATTTGCACCAATCCTCCCTGAACTCTGCAGCTCAATGAGGATCTATTCGGATTTCATAACGGAGCAAAACACAGTCGGACAATTCAGTCTTTGCGTCCTTCAGCAAAGATTTCTTGATTGATTTCTAATTTTGAGATGATTCTTCTAATGGCAGATATGCAGCCAGAGGTGGCTGACAATATTTAGCAAAATTTGTATCAAAGCTATATTATTGCTTCGTCAACATTGTCCACATACACTAGAAGCAGTTAACCAATCACAACATAGAAGGCCAGCTGACCAATCAGAGGGGACTGGGAATTATAGAGAAGACAAAGCTTTTTTGACCGAAGCTAACAAAGATTTTCAAGCAATAATCCAAATGAAATAAACCAGAATAAAATTAAAATATGCTGTGCTAGCCAAATGTTCTTAGCAATTCTTTCCTTCACCTTTCAGTAGGGTATCGATGTGAGAGGAATGACTTGGTGATCTATGGCACTCTCGAACAGAGCAATTTACAATAATTGTACGTCGGTCCATCTCTATAGGCCTCAAACGGTGGGGAACTGGGGAACATGGGGTGTTTGAGAGACTGAAACTTTTCATTAATAGAAAAGTTCTCTCACTGCTCGGCCACTCTGCAGCCAAGGAACTAACAGTAAATTACCGGCTGACTTCTCCGGGCGAAGGAAACCTGAGTCTGAAGAACAGATGAAAGGAGGGTTAATGGCTGCATGAGAGGGGCTGGAGAAATGCAGAAGATGAGAAGGATGTGGTAAATAAGGGCAGTATAGGGGATGGATTAAACTTAAAAACTTGACAGTCTGGGCTGAGAGAGGTTCAGACTAACAGATGAGGCCAGGAGCTTACGCTGGTTTCAGGGACGGAATCACAATAACTCCTGGGCACAATATTCTGCTCCTCATCTCAGGACATTACGGCTTTTATTGGTTTCTTGCTGCACTCATTTGGTGAAGTTTCTGAAGATCTCCAAAGGTGCCAAAGGAAGCTGCCATTTCTTAAAATTTCTAAATTCATCCGCACAGCTGTTTCCTGTTTTTAATAAAAGAGATATAACACTATACCTTTCCATGACACATTAAGCAGGAGGAGAAAAATCCATATTTCCTCTTTTGATCATCAAAGGCAAACATCTGATATAGCGCTCGTTAGAAAGCGAGGATTTACTGACATACAGTGCATACAAATGCAGTGAAAATATCAAAGCATGATGCGTGTTTAGACCAATGGTGGGACAACGCCTCCAACACAACGAGAATCTGAAGGCGTCCACAAACTGGCTGATTGCATTCTGGGCTACAGATGCAGCTGGCAGCTGCTTCCTGACGACACGATGATGGAAAACTCTCGTCGCTCCACTTCAGAATAGCCAATTAAGGGAAACGAAACTATTTGATGTGGGCTGCGGCACAGACGCTGAAGGCGAAGACGACAAACTGGGACTGCAGCAGCTAGTGTCTGCTGCTGGTTGAAAGTGACCAACACTGACACTCATCTGGCCTGACTGGTTTTCTGACAGAGAGCTGACAGTGGCCACACTGAGGCCTGCATCAGTGCTCTATAGTAGTCCCCACTGAACCATTACATATATAATGCATATAATGGAAAAAGGGAAATGCATATGCCTCTAAAAAACACACACTCACTCAAAATCTGCAGCAGTAAATTATTAACAGTGCTTGTTCTTCCATGTCTGTAACCGGCTTTTTATCGTGATGTAATTCATCTGGATATTTGCTCTGTGTAATGCACACACTCCCCCTTGTTACAGCATAGAACCCATCAGAAGTACCAGAGCTGTACATGCACATCGAGCCGCACATGATCTCACACACACACACTCACCCTGGACTGCGTGAACCTTGTCTGCAGCCTTCCTCTATAGTAGGAAGCAAAGAAAAATCTAATTGGCAGCATTCCCTGCTGCCACGTTTTCATGGTCATTCAAGCGATCTTGTACCATGAAGGATAAGGAGTATGGAGACAGATCGAGTTCTGGAGGACAAACAGACACGATTTCCTGTCAGCAGGAGCAAGGTCAATGTCACTGGAGCTGGAGTATGAATTAAAACCCCCTTTGGAGCCTCCTTAGAGACGTGAGAGGGCCAAACTTGTTTTTGGTAAAGAGCTGAACCTCTGCTGGACCAAAGGCAGTTCCTCCTGTCATTTCCCGTCACGGCTGCATTCAGCTGAAGTGATTTTAAATCTTGCTCCATTAAACTAATTGCTGACTAAAACACAAAGTGCCCGTGTCTGCCAAAGGCTGCACCAATCCCAGGGGCCCCCTTGAACAGTGCAGCTGACGTGGAATGGGTCCGGGGCTCCATCTGTGCCAGCATCTCCCACTGGATGGCACGTACCCAGCCTCCCGTCCCCAATCAGGAGCGCTACACGTCTGTTACATGGAGGAAGCACATGATGGAGAGCTTGGGAATGTTGACACAGGTGCACATATATGCCCATATGTATAGCGCATGTATCGCATGAAGTGTTTCACATAAATAAATAATAATAATAATAAAGCTAAAAGTTTTTTCACAGTAGCTGCCTTGCAATTTCAATTTATAACTCAAGAGTTTTCACAACAAAACATGAAGTAAATTCCTTGGTTTCTTGAGCGGAGAGCAAATGAAGGAGCTTTAATTAAATCAAAGTGTGAAATGTGCAACACTGAAGAATTTGAATAACAATGGCTTCAAACAACTGACGCGTGCTCACACCTCAAGTCAATAGAAACTGGTGATGTGCACAACATGCATGCTTCTCCACATGAGAAAACCAAACAGATTGCAGGTTAAGTGAGTTACATTACAGGAAATGAGAACTCATTGGACTCACTTTAATTTGCATATTGAAAGACACAGACAATTTTTTAATTGATTGATCAAGAATGTGTTTTGCTCGTACATCAGGAAAACAAGGTTGGGATGGAAGAAGAAGAAGAAGAAGAAGAGCAACACAATAAAATGAAGTAGGTGGCAGCAATGCAACTATGGACAGGATGCCAGCCGCCAATCAAAGCAACAACAACAAGGCTGCGACTGAAGATGGAGTTAAAGATGAACCAGTACGCATGGACTGAAACGGCAACAGGTCTGTGAACCTGGAATTTGACAGACACACACACACACTGTGCCTCACGAGTCTCTGATTGAAAGTGGCAGAAATGTGCTGACCCCTCTGGAGTTCGGTGGTATTTCCCAATCTCGTTAAGACTGCCTCCTAAACAGGAAGGCTGCTTCCAACCTGATGTATGCACAGGGTTTATAAATAGACATTTCCAATTTCCATCCTGACTCAGGATTGTCAATAAGTGACTACAGTGCATTGTTTACCTACCCACCCATCTACAGGCAGAGTGACAGGTCTACACAGAATGATCATTGTGATCATAACATGAATAATGATTGAAATGAAATGATTTTGAAACATCAAATCCGGGCTCCTTTAACTCTGGACTGGAGGATGCCGAGGTCAGTCGGCTGGACTTCATTACTGACAGGCAGCCGTCCATCAAACACTCATCACTGGTGCAGTTGGACACCCTGACAGGGCTGAGAGGACTTTTCAACTCCCCCTCTTCAGAAACGCAGCAAGAAACAACAAGGATATTGTGGGGCAGTCCACACAGTTGTTGCCATGGTCGGCTCTTTGGCACAGCCAAGGTCGCCGGAGCAGCTGGGGCTCTTCCACAGCTGGGAACCTCCTCACTCTCCAACGGACCCAGATGTTCCTCTCCATCTCTTTTGCTTGCCTCGTCTCTGGCTCGCTGTCCCCAGCGCGGAAACTGGCAGCGATGTGTTCCAGTGGTGAATTTGTTTTTCTCTCACCAATTACTTCTGTCCCCCTCACCCCCCGTCCCCTCGTCCCAGATGCAGACAGGCTTGTGTGAAGATGTCAGAATTATGCAAATGGGATTGGAAAGAGTGGAGCGCTGGATGATGGGAACGTGTCGCTTTTAGTTGCTGATATTTACAAGTGTTACAAATTAGATTTGGATGCCTGAAAACACAGGCTCCATTTATTTAAAGCCAATAAACGGAGGATATTATCATAATAACACATGAGGAATAAAAAAATCCATCAATCAATCGATCGATCGGTGCCGTCTTGTTGGATTTAGCTGGAATGACAACAGCTCCAAATTGAACCCTGGACTCGTGTTAGTGTCACTTCTGCTTCGCCCTCACCTTCAGCTAATGGAAGTCAACCGCTCAAACTGCAGATGAGTAATGTTGATGAAATCAGGAATTACAGCCTGAGTGGCGATGATGCAACGCACATTCCTTTTTACTACATAACCACTCAGATCGTCGGAGAAGACGTGGCTCCCAAACATACAAACACATACACACGTACTTGAAAGACTCATGAAACACCCCCTCGGCCCCTTACCGTGGCACTTTCCAAACTAAGTACCAGTACAAGTGTGACTCACAGTAACTGTATTCACACATGAACTCTGGAAAATGTCCAGACCTGAAAGGACTTGTTTATATATGAGGAAGGCACCAGGAGATAAAACAGAGTCAGACGCTGCTGCTCAGGTGAGGGGAGGCGGGGCCTGGGTCATGTTTTCATTTACAGGACACCAACAGCTGCTACAGCCAAAGCTCTGATCCCATTGTCTTTGACGATTTTTTGTCAGCTGCAAAACTTCATAAATCTTTTATATAAAGGTTTAAAAAAAAAATAAATACTATGTATTGCTGAATGTAAAACTGTATTGATAGTGTCACGCTGTAAGAAGTAAATGTACTGGAGGAAAACACTATAGTGGATATCGGATGCAGAGAACGCATTTTTTCTCAAGGTCACGCTGATGCGTGTTGATACAATAAAGCAGAGCCACTTCCTCTGACGGCCTCCTGTTGTGCTGATGTCAGATAACTCAGAAACTCAAGGCTTTATTCCAGCTCTGGGAGGCCCCCTCCCAGGAATCGTCCCTAATCAAGTGACATTTAAATATCCGATTTTTATTGATCTGACCTTGATGTTCTGACAGAAACTACCACTCTGGGACCAAGCACAATAAAGGAGATTAATCACAGAGCCCGTGGCTACAGCTGTTTGATGAACAACATGTAGGTTAGGCACAGAGCCTCCGTAGGTCATAATGCTTTTAAAACCCGAGCAACCAAACTCAGTGATCTACCTCCTGCATGTTGGAACGACCTGACAGCTCCACCGACACAGGAGGATTCTGAGTGGACGGCGCCAGCTGCGTGACCTCCTCCACCCAAATGGATCCATGAGTAGGGTTGGTGCAAGAACACAGAAGAAGAAGAAATACTGTGAGAGAGAGAGAGAGAGCAGTGAGTTAATCATGCTAAAGCTACACACTCACTCAATCTGTCCATCCTTCTGCTTCCCTCGCCTGCCTCATCCCTCTCTCTCCTCTCAGCTTGTCTTCCCCTCGTCTCTCTCTTTCTCACCATTTGTTGATCTCTCACTTCCAAGCCGCTGCAGAAGAGCCGTGTTATCTGAGCGTGACGTGTGAACAGGAAACCACGCTCGCTGACACACCCCAGATCAGGTGGAGATTCACACCCACGTTACAGCCGTGACATCATTCTCCCTCCCGTTTACTTGACTCTGCAACACTGCACCACTTCACCTCAGTAACTCCTTGTTCACCTCCCCTGTCCTCACCTGACATCTCCTCCCCATCTGCCATATCGATACCTGCTCTGAAAACCTGCTGAGGCTTTATCCCTGCATCTCTTCTTCCCAGCGCTCCTCTCCCAGGGACGGTTGGATGTTCACGGCGGGAGGTTGTCAGAGCCAATCAGCTCTTGGCGGGTCGGGGGGAGGGGGAATAGGTAGATGAGACAAAGTTCATCTGTTGGGAGCTGAAGAAGTGTGTCCACACACGGGAAAGGACTGACCGTATGAAAAGATAATCATGCAGGTGCGATTCAGAAGTTTTATTACTGATATACTGAGAATACTTAGTAGGTTTTAACAATTTCAATTCAATGTACAATTATTGCACAGTTTTTCTGCACTGTCTCACTATGTGTCCAATTTACAATGCCAGTCAGTACAATGTCTGCAGTAGGTTTAAATTTGTGCATTTTACACATGCCGTTATTTTGTATTTTAACTTGTATATAGGATGTCAGAGTATTTTTTATCATTATTGTTTATCTTGCTGTTTTTCCCCTGAGCTACTGTAAATGTGTGTTTCCCCCCAGGGAGAGGAATAAAAACGTTCTATTCTATTCTATTCTAAGTTTCTAGTAAACAGAATACTACCTATTTCTGCTGTGACCAATGAGCAGTGAAGTTAAACACTGAGTCCTGAGCAGACACAGTAACCGAAGATTGGACTCACTAGTGTTGACGCAGTGAGAAATAAAACAGTTCTCCATCATCTTGCTGAGGACTGAAGAGAATCTGGTGTGTGCATGTGTGGGGGGGTGTTATGATGATATTTCTGTTCTACGTGCATGTCTCAGCGTCAGCACATCCTCCCACAAACACACAGACTATTAATGGCAGCATTTAGATGGTTGGGGACAGTGGCAGCCACTCCTCCAGTTTCCAATAGCAACTACTTGCTTCATATTCATATCGCTGCACTTTTATTGGACCCACGCGAGCCTTTGCAGAGCACTTAGTCCTTTGATCCCTTCGTTATTTTCAGGTTGCTGCATTCTGTCGTGATATCAGTCAATCAAGAGCATCACACCCACTGACTTACAGTGACAATAGTATTCATAATAATTATGATTCATTAAGAGCATCGCACTCAACGACTGACACGTTCATTAAATATGTTTCAACAGGATGCAGACCAGATCATTGGTGACTCTATGGTCGATATCAAGGGAGGGTTTGGGTTTTCTATGTTGGGTTCTCTCAAGCAACACTGGGCAGTGTAGACCTTCTCACATTTGTCAGTCAGACTCAGTTCCTTGGGTTTCCTGGGACTTTTCCTGTCAGCCCCTAAAAAAAACTCCAAGATATTTCTGAGTGAAAGTAGAGCAAAATAAAAAATGACAACAAATTTGCAAAAACTAAAACACTGATGTCCATGTGCTGTAAACAAATGTCATGTCCTGCCCCTGCAGGCCCCGCCCAGGCCCAGGCCCCACCCCCAGTCGATGGTTTCAGTTGCGAACACGTCAATTATTGCATAAATGATAACAACAATCAAATAATGCTGACTGATCATGTTGAATTGCTATGACTTCATTTGCCTCTGTGTAATTAGACCAGACCAGTTGTTATTTCCACATCGGACGATGACAGAACAAGAAAACACGCCAATCCATGTTTTGAATTCTGCAGCAATCAAACATCCATCTCCTCTTCTCTGCCTGGAAGAAAAAGATTGCTGGCTATTTTTCTTCCTCCTCTGAAGCAGCTACAATGGCCCCCCTGCCTTGCTCTATCCCGAGTGTCCTGAAACCCAATGAATAACACCCAGATGTTTTCAGACCCATTCAGTCAAACAACAGAGTGGAAGAAAAGAATAAAAGCCTTCCTTTCTTCCTTTTCATCCTTTCGGGAAAAACTACCTCTTCATGTTACTCCTGATTTCACCAAACCTGACACCGTGAGGAGAACCCGTGTGAGCTCCTTCAGCGACAGCATGCTCCTCCACTCCACGTTGATTTGACCCAGTGTTGTCGCGTCCAAAGTCACAGTCCGGTTATTACCGGAGTAAGGATTGACAGCCCAGGTACAGGAGACAGGAGACCAGGTAGAAACGGTCCCACTCTGAAAAGAGCACTGTGTGCACGGTGGGGAACTATGGGAGGATGAATTGTTTTTGGCTGCTGCCGTGAAAATTAAGAGAGGACACATATATAGTCATAGTCACACACATTTGTTCCCACCCACAATGCGGGAAGACAAAATTGGTGCTGTGCAGGAGAGCATCAGTGGGGAGGTGTTAGGGAAGAGGCTGAGGAGTGTGTGCGTGTGTGTGTGGGGGATGAACAGACACAAACAGGTGGATGCACGGAACAAAAGGAGCTGGTGTTGGATGTGTCTGGGTTGTGTAGGTTCAGACAGATGGATGACAGAGAGGAATGAACAGACGACAGTGTTGGATGGGAGGAGGGTGAGAGGGGCAGCCATGAATGGATGACTGCATCGAGGACGGTAAAAAAGACAATAAAAGACAGATGTCCAGTTGGCTGAGACTCCTTGTTATTGCAGGGCTGAGAGGTGAACGTCTAAAGGAGGGTCTGTGAAAGTTCCCAGCGACGTGCACGCCACGTTACACACCAGCACTAATCAGGATTTTATGCAAAAATCCTCCTGCAGCGCAAATGACTCAGTGGGGCTGAGGCAGACGAGGACAGCCATTGTATCTGGTAAATGACGAAACGACACCCTAAAGATCTTCAGTTATTTACATCTCAGCGACAGCAAAGTAAAAAGTTGCGACTCAGCCGTGGTTCCGCGGATGTACTGTATACACAGCAGATGCTGGAGAACTGGCTTTACACTCGGTCCGATAATATAAGTCATTATCACCCCTGGGACGCCCGTGCATATGGTCTGTGCAGATGTGGCCATGTGAGACATCTGGCATGTAAACATTGTAACAGCATCATAAGGAAATGAGTAAAAACTGCCTCTGTAGGTGTCAACATCGTTTTCTGCAACTTGAAGCATGAAATTAAGACACGTGGATCGGACAAGTTGTCACCCGGGTTACCCAGGGCCCGCCGGCACTCTCTTAGGGCTTTTCCACCAAAAGAACCAGGTGCTCGTGCTAGTTCTTAATTGGTTCTAAACCCGCTCTTCCTAAGAACCTGCATGGTTTTCCATCGGCACGGAGTTGGAGCCGTGTCGTTGCGTCACCATCAAGCATCAGTGCCTCACTGCATCACAGCAACACTCTGGTAACCAATATTTCCCCAAACACCCTGAGTTGAAGTTTGCAGCTTGATGCTCACTGGGCCAGAACCTCACATTCACCTAATACAGCGTGTTCGAACGCACGCTCCGCTGTCCTTGCTTTGTGTGCGAATATTAGATCATGCTAAACACAGCTCCTCCGGCTGCTGCGATAGAAGGAAGTCCTAAGTGAATGTTCGCATTCCGGAGGTGAGCAGCTTTCCAGCCGAGACCTTGTCTGCTGTGATATCTGTCAACACGCTGAAGGGCCACTATAAGGTTTCCTCTGGGATCCCTCAGGTGGAGAATGCCAAATCCCCCCTGTCAGTGCAGCATAAATATTTCCTCCATGGTTATTGTCCATTATGCAGGGGCTGTAACGCGTGCTGGGCTGTGTGTTGTTTCCTCGCTGTTTGGCTGCGGCTGTTAGGCCGATGGTGTGCAGTTAGCGCACCTGTCTGCTGTGGTTTCGCTCCACTGAGAAGATGAAGGGCTGGTTTACATGTAGCCCCCTGCTCTTTCTCCCTCTTTTCACACAGGAGGACGTCTCATCTCTCCTCTCAAAGCTTGTTTCACAGCTTTAATTGCTTTAATTGTCATTATTAAGTTTTCCTCCCACTGCCGCTGTTTTAACTAGCTTCACTATATGTATTGTACTTCATTTCTCTGCTTTGCTGTTAGCTGACAGTAATTGTATACATAAATATACACAGACGCAGATATCGTCTCTGTCACATCATTATCCATTCTTTAATTGATCATAGCAAAGATAAATGGTCATCTGGGTTTTCAGTGTGGATTCACTGGTCACACGTTTGTTTGGGAGATTCATGCTTTAGAAGTGGTCATGTGACTGCCCGGCGCCATGCGATCCAGCCGCTGGTCTGATGACCTGTGTGAATAAACAATCACGCTCGGCTGCGCAGAGTATTGGGATGCGTCTCAGGGTCTGAGCAAACACGATATGACCTGGCATTTGGACCCTGCCAGGGCCTCTTGGCCCGGTTACCTGCTGCGGCCTCCGAGCCGTCTCTGCTGTTTAGATATCGTCAGACACAAAGTTGTCCTGGACGGCCCAAAAGATATACAGAGTACGCAACAACCTGCACAACGCACAGCTGAGTCACAGTGTGTGTCAGTGTGTTGGGTTCACGCTGCCTTACCTTCACGCAGGCCCCGGATCCCGACTCCATCTGTAAGGAGGGGAATCTGGACCGTACCACCTACAAGCCAGGGGTGTTTTAAATGGCCATCTAATTGAAGATGATGTTTCTGTGACAGGCTAGGTCACACAAACACACAATATGTTTCACTGTCATTTCTGCTAGAAATTTGCTAATTGATTGATTGTCTTGAAGGGGGGGCTTCAGCTATAAGGAAGTGTAAATGTCAGAGCCACGAGCTGTACACTAGTTTTGTGTTTTTGCTGCAGTTTGAAGAGTTTTGTTTTTGTTTTGTAGTTTGTTTAGTATTTTTTAACGCTGCAATGGAGGGAGTGAAGTGGAAGCACCAGGTGTAAATCTTGTCTCCTTCTCCGACCACAATATTACAACACTGATCACCAAGATCTGTGGAATTGGCCAGATCCTGTTTTACAAAGACAGTTCCAGGTCTGAGGAGCAGGTGGTGCAGAAGGCTCCAGGTGTTTCAGACCAAGGCTGTGCTGAGGAATGAGGAGCTCATAGAGTGAGCGTTATTCTGCAGAACCTTCAAGGACAGCAGACAAAGACGACTTCAGCCAATTAAAATAAGAGAATAAGACCCAAGATGGTTTCTCACAAAGCACAAAAGAGCTTTATCAGTAATCATCAGAATATCTGGGCTGTTTTAGAAGCACATGTAACCTGTTTGTGTTGTCCTCTGTCATCAGGCACACCAACAGAAACAGGAAGTCTGTTTTTAGCAGGAAGTGGACACGTTCTAATATTGATAGAGGAGCGTTGTCCCGGATGAGTTGTGGGGAACCGGTAGATTTAGCTGACGTTACAGTGCACGCGGTAAGCAGAGCCATTCAGCCGTGCACCGTCGTACACAGGATAATATGATTTATGCTCCAGACCGGCGAGCTTGACAGTTCGTCAGAGGGACGGGAAGTTTTATTCTGAGCTGCTCAGCATCAGCACAGACACGTGCACGTGCACAGCTCCATGGTTTCAATGGCACTTTTTGGTTTTCATGAACAACAACTTTGAGGTGGTTTTCAAAATAAAACAGTAAACGTGAGTCAATAAACAGGAGACAAAAACACAACTTGATCATTTCCAGACTATAACAAGTCGCATAACACATCAGATCAACACATCGCTTAAAATGCTGTTGTCCAAACTGCATCCAACAGTAAAAGTTATTTCTTCACCCTGGCTGTGTTTAGATGGATTGGTCGCTACTCATTAGTCACAGCAGAACAAAACATGCTGGGGTCGGTCGCAAATGTTACTGACGTGTTTTTGTTCTCGGAAAGTTAAATTCTACATGAGGTCATCACCAAAGACTGAACAGCACAGCCACACTTTGGTGAATGCATTAATCATCTCTCCATTTCCAGTTTAATGGCATTTATCCATTCTAATGTTGGATGATTTCTTATTTATGGGCCTGAGTACAGAATAAACACTGAATTTAAACGGTGTAATAACGATGGGAAGTTGGCCAGTGGCAAGAAGAGGCCGAGACACTGTCTGAGAACACCACATGCAACATTCGCTTCGGCCACTGCCCCCCCCCCCCCAAGAGCCTGGGAGGTTTTTCTCATTAGCGGGCGACTCGTTCTCTCCTCCTTCCTCTGTTTAACTCTTCTTTTTGTACCGATGATTGACAGGCCTCTCTCGAAAATACCGAAACAATTAAATCAGCAATCTGCCTCTCTCTCTCTCGCTCTGATCAGTGATACGTTCCTTTTTGTTAAGAATCAGCGAGGCAGCACCGACCCACGAGTGCTCAGAGAGGAGCAGAACTGAATCACTGTCAAGCTCCGAGCACGTATCATCTATCAGTGCTGGTGTTTGTCATTTAAATAACACTTTTGAGTGCGTTCTCAGCTCAGCGGCGGCAGCGATGCAGCAGCTGTTTGTTTCTAACAGCGGCGGAACACGAGGCTGGCCGCTGTCACAACAGGAGGGCGCCTCAGGTGTCTGTGGGTTGATGAAGCTCCATACAGAGGAACCTGCTAATTTCTTTCTTTGACATCAGCGACTTTAGTTTTTCCTCACATATGTGATTTGTAAACGGCCCTAATTTTCTGATGTAAATGTCTGAAGTATATCAACACATTTGCTTTATACCATCAGTGAATAAACAGCTGCCGTCAGCCGGACACTGAGACCTTTGTTACTCAGCATCGTTTTAACACACAGTTCTGGTTGTATCCTCCGGCCTCAGTGCTTTGTTCAAACATAGATACTCTAAACAAAGGATGACTATTTATTATATAACAAAAGCCAGACTAAACTTTAAATTACAGAATGAGGTGCACGCACCGTTAGACCAGAGCCAATAGATTGTTTATCCCCAATAAATATTTGTCCTGTCAACCTGATTTCAGAGTGTACCGTGGACCGTCTGAACATGGGTGTGGAGTGGAGGCACCTGACACTGACGCTCACTTGATTTCCATCACATTAACATGTTCGGCTGATTGTTGGATAGCGGGGTATGAGCTCAGGTCTCTTAGGTCAGTTTTTGCAGAAGTGCGTCTATGTGACCCCGCACTGTAAACCCAAAATTAGTCTGGAATTAAACTTTTAAGTCAGTATTAATTATTCTTTCATGTTTTTGATAAAAACGTTCACACAACTAATGAATATCTAGTATTTTGAAATGTTTCGCTAAAATGTGCAATGAAATGATCATGTTAAGCAGAGATAACTTAACATATTAGGTTTTTGCAAGAAGGGTAGGGGCAGCTGAGCTGGTCCGGGCATGCCCTGGCTGTGAGCGTTGCTGCTGCCGCTGCGCCACACGGAGACCGCGCCAGTGGAAAGGTGAATGCCCTAAACAACCATATTTTTTACTGTATATATATATATATATATATATATATCTGTTTCCATGCATGACGGTACGGTGAAGTTAAGTTACCATCATTGTTTGTGGCGACCCAGCTGACGCAGAGATTAAACGTTAGCGTTAGCTAACACTAAGCTAGCTACTTAATGTTGAGTCATTCAGTCATGTTAAGTAAGGGACAACGTTGCTCATTAAATTATCCGACATGTCATTGTGTCTGTGTCTGTGTGTGTGTGTGTGTGTGTGTGTGTAAGACCTGCCCCATGATCATTTTGTATTTTCGACCCTCTGACTCATAACTTGTGCCAGCAGGCTAAATTGATTTGAACCTTTATGTTCTTCTTCCACAGATTACTTAACAGTTTACAGAGAGGCGTGAAGATGCAGTGGAAGTGTAAGTATTGTGAACTAGTCTGACCTTTGCACTGAGAAGGAAAGAGGTGGTGGAATGTGAACCAGAAATGTAAAATTGAGACATAAAACAAATCTTTGATTTTTTCTCATTGCATGCCATGAAGTGCAAAGAAAACTGGTTATGATCCCTATTTAATATTTTTCAGATATACTTGGAATTTTGTGGGGAAGAACCTTGAAGAGGAATTGTAAAGTGGCATTGACAAGCACAGCGCTCGTCTCATCGAGATATTTAAATCAAAGAGAGGCAACAGTTGGACCAGCTTTTACAGCAGTCAAGGGTGAGCTCAGATCTACAGTAGATTTGCATTGCATTTCACATAGTATAGTCACTAAAAATTGTACTTTATACTCTGGACCATCCCTGTAAATTTTAACTTGTCATTTTATTCACCAAAAGACTGTAGACCCACGTGATGTAAGGACATTGTTCTTGAGAGGACTCCCTCTTCTCCTCAGAGATGACCCAGAAGGGTTTTACAAGACATGCTGTGTAAGTAATCGTTTAATTTCTGAAAAAAAATCTTGACATCATAATTTTGCGTCACCTTTCTGTGATTAAATTATACAGCTTATTTGTGCTGATGGTTATTAAATAACAACTGTTACAATTGTTCTCTCATATCAATAGGAATCTGACGATGGTGATGCCATCCACTATGTGGACATTGGGATCATCCTTGTTCAAAGGGAAGGTGACGTAACTTCCCCCCTCCTCAGTCCAGCCTCAGTGAAACTCATAATCCAGGGACAGACTGTGATGGAGAACATGGAAGACCCATCATCACCAACAATAAAATAAATGTTATTTAAAGTATTTAAGTGTGCTGAATTTATTCCTTTCTAGGTTTAATCTTATTTTATATAGTGTATTTACAAGAAAATATTATTTATATGAACAAATGATCACAAGTAGGAATACCTAATTTTCTATTACTCATTTGTTAAAATAACGTGTATATTGAACTTAAATTAATATATTTTTGCATTTTAGACTCAAAGAAATTATTTGTGTGAACTTAACATTTTAAGTAAAAGCTACTGATGTAATCAAGAACATATGTTTGTACAACTTAACATGTTTAGTTTCACCATGTGTAAAAACTAAAGTGGTATAAGGCAATCGGTTTCCACGCGAAATTCTAGTAATGTCAACTACTTCGGGCTTAGAGTGTGAGTATGAATGGGTGCAGCAGTTAAACTCGCTGACAGTACTCACAGCACATGAAGGTGCAGCCATGAAAAGTGCACACATGCTCATATATCGTGTCCTGCATTGGCGCGCCCGTGAAGTTCCAGCTGCGCCATATCCCCCCTTTACCTAAATCAGAGTGAGAGCCCCTGTGAATATTTTATGGAATGTAATTGAACAGAGCTGTGGCACCGCATTAAAATTAATGTCATGTTTGTGTCTGCTGCATATTTTCGCCCAAATGATTGTAATGGAAATGATCATTTGCCTGAGCCTGCATATAAAGAGAGGAGCTGCTCCTCAGCTAAGTGACTGGGGTGCTAATGGGGAGATGTTTTATGGCCTGAGACATGTGGAGGAGAGAGAATATACTGCTCCCTCTCTGTGGAGCAGACACCTGGCTCTCTATCTGCATTCCTCCCGCAGCTCTCAGGACAGAAACCTATAGCTGAGCGTTTACCACAAAAAAAATATTTGCTCTGCACCAAATGTTTGAAAACTGACAGTGAAGCAGCCACCGTTCTGTCTGAATGTGGGGAAAAGTTAAAATTGCTATACAATAATTCTTGTTTTTAATGAATCATGGTGAAGTGATTTCTATTAACTGAATTTTAAAGATGAGGGGAGAACAAGTTTTATATGAAAAATGATTTTGTAGCATTTGACTTGAAGGGACAATTGCAAGGAAATCACCACAACTGATTTTTCAATTAAAACTAAATAACAATTTAATATATGATAGAAACTAGAGATGGAAAAGCACATAAAACATTTGTATAAGATTTTAACAATCAAGTATGTAAACAAACTTGTATGAAATACGACAAGCTTTATGTGTGAAAACATTCAATAGGGTTTTATTTTAGCAGTCGACTGCTTACCCCCAAAAAAACAGAGAACAAACATACTTTACAATATCACATTCCAACTCTAAATTTCCAAACACTGTTTCACAAACTGATGAGCGAACAGAAGACGGCAGCGCCCGCCCACCCAGTGCACCGTGCATCACCATGCTAATTGTCCTCCCTTGGATATGCGGCTGAACTTTCCAGCGAAGTGGGGAGGCATGTTCGGCGCTGACAGCCATATGGCTGTTATTGTTGAATGAATACACAGCAGCGCCTCATTAAGCACAAAGCCAGCAGAGTCTTTTGTCACTGCGGCTAACGGGGCCGCCTGCCTGGTGCAGCGTGGGTCCGGGCTGGCCGGGTGGGTCCGGGCCACAGAGGGCCTCCTTTGGCACGACGCTCCATCACGGAGGCAGGAGGCAGATGGGGGAGGGGCGGCGTGACGCCAAAGGTCACGCTGAGGCACAATTTCGGTCTGAGTGCATCGGCGCAGATGTGTAGAGGCATATGATTGTTTTTAAGATGACGATGCTGTGTTACGTTGATGATGAGCAGGAGATTTGTTTAGGGGTGAAGTCTGGCAGGCGCTGAGAGCGGATGAACAGAGGATTACGCTGAATTCAAGGTGACCTGAGGGAATAAATACATAAATAAAAACAGCAGCGTGGCCTTTAGCAACAAAATGTTCTTATTGTGACTTATTGACAACCCTTCCCCAGCCAGTGCAGGCCAGATTTACGAGACAACAGCTTCCGAGGAGAGACGTGTGGAATAGACTGAACCTTGCAAGCTAGCATAGTGTACTAGCGCTGGGGGCGTGGAGTCTTTCTTTGGGAACTTGTTGCATGAATGTGCACCACAAACGTTAATGCCATGATACAATCCGCTATGAACATGTAGGCTAGGTGTAAGAACTCCACCCCGAAGCATTTGGCGCTGAGGAAAACTAAACTTTGTTTTTGGAATAATGGTTTTATTTTGCTATTTCTCTGGTTTTCTGTTGTCTTGTGGTTTCTCTCTGCATGGTGTGTGGAATCTGATGCACTTTCTACAACACCTACTTAGCTGGAAAACACTTCCATTTCTGGTTCTGGCAGCTTTTGTAATTAGAGCCTCGCGAAGCTCGACACTTCAGCTGGAGAGTTTGTTCCAGGGAGGGCGGCGGGCCTTGCAACCGATCTCTTCTCCGGTCCAGACGGGAGGTCTGTAGCTGTTTCTGCGGCTCTGCCCTCGTTGTTCTTCAGAAAACAAACCAAGGCATTCATCAGCGCCACCCTAAAGTTGACTTTGCTGTTTCAGGCTAGTTTATTGCTTCATTAGTTTAAGGTACGGCAGCTCCTGCCTCATGTGCGACTCTAGGGAAATGTAAACATTTTAATCTAAAAAATAAAGTCATCAGTGTGATAAACAACTGCCTCCTTACCTTTGACTTTTATTCAGCAGGACATGAATTTGGCTCTGAAGGGTTTAATGCAGTGGCAGCCAGTCACTCACCTAATCTATGAAAATTGAATATTGATCCACGAAGGACCCAGTTTATAACACAGGTGCAGTTCCAGGCTCTGAACACACCGAGGTCTTGAAATGTTAACAAAGTACCACCATGAACTAGGAGACGGTTCACAATACTACTACATCATACTCTCGTTATACCATTAAATTCTTCTCAGCGTAGTAAAATGCAAAATGCAGAGTTTACTCATTTATAAACGTCTAGTGTTTACTTTACCAACCAACCCTGTATACAGGATATTGTAGTATTATGGTCCTTGGGTTTTCTCCCTGTGCTCATTATCTTTTCCTCTCCTGCAGTCAGGTGGAGTTGTTGACCTAGGGTCGTGACCTTTAGGCCTCTGCCAAGATTTTAAATGCCAGGCCCTGCCCACCATCACTATCGTCCCTTCTGGGATCTGCACATGGACACGGGGAGTCTGCTCAAGTGTCCCATGTCCTGGTGGATTACATGGAGGGCATCAACAGCAAGAGGGAGTCTAAAAATATCAGGTCAAATAGTTCAAGGTCAAGCAGGGTCTGTGCTCCGCTGGGCAAAGGAGGACACATATCTCAGTGCCCGGGGACACGAGTCAGGGCCTCCAACTTTCTTGAGTTCAGGCACTTAAAAGTGGAACTGGTCAGGCAGGAAGTTTCAGCTCGTCTATGTCTAAGTCTGCACCCCCCCGTTTTTTGGAGAAAGGAGAATAAGGAGGAGGTAGAATTTTTAACCCTGTCCCCCTGACACAGCTCCAAGCAGCAGCACCATGAGTCATGATCTGGGTTTCTCCTGCAGCTTCAGTCGCTGCCAAATTTGGAACTGTCCTCGTGTCAGCTGATCTAGAAACGTCAGAACAACCCACTGGACGTCTGTCATGTATCAGAGGCTTTGGTCAGCCGGCGTTTGGCTCTGTTGCAGGTCAAGTCAGAACACTTCCCCTCTCTGCATCTGCAGGAACAGAGTGTGGCTCATCTTCAGTTTCCTCAAGAATGGCCTTAAACAAAGTTTGCTTTCTTGAAAGAGCCTAACCCTAATGTTCACACACACTCCGGCATCTTCCTTGACAAACACACCGGCTCGGAGCAGCTTGAGCTGGCGACTGCACCAAAAAGTATGAGCAGATGGATCTTCACTTTCCTCCTCACAGAATCCTCGCATTGCACTGTGCAAAAATCACTTTTTATTTTTAATTTTAAGAAGAAAACAACAGAAAAGTAAATTCAGCTACCTGGCTCTCCTGCATTCTTATTCCGACTCGAGCACCGAGCAGATTTAGATCCTTCACGTGCACAATGTATTAAACTGTTACAACTGAACCGCAGCAGTAATTATGAATGTGTTTCATGTTTGAAATGCATCTAGGTAAATGAACCAGGCAACAGAGTGCGCTAATCAAAGTGGCCTCTTTAAACAGCAGCAGCCTTTGATGGTGTGCACGTACCTCACGAGCATTGAGACGCCTCGCTTGATTCTGTCCACATGGAGACGAGATTTCTCTAATTGAAAAGGGTCAGGAGGAAAAACAGCTTTTAGTTTTTGGTGGTCTTGCGGCACGAGGTAGAAATTCAAGCAGGAGATGTAAAATCCCAAACTGGAGAAAGAGTTTTTAATTTTCAAATGAGAATGAGAAATGCTGATGATTGTCAGGTTGTGTTCGGTTGCTCTGAGAGCAGGTGGTCACCTTCTCATCCAGGCCATCGTGTCAGTTCAGCCTGGCACCACTGAGCAGATGTGAGGATATGAATATTCCTATTTCCACACTGCTTATCAACTCTCTGAAGAACCTGCTCCCAAGCTTCACACCACGGCTCCCTCCAGCTCCCCTCTGACGCTGCTGCGTGCTCTGTGCACGACACGCAGGGTTTGGGTTGGAGTTGCATGAAGTTGATTTTAATTTGTGTTCTTTAAAGTGTGTTCTTGTCTGCCTGAGCCACAGCACACACACACACACACACACACACCTTCCCATGAGCGAAATCCAACAGGACAAAGTGAAAACAGAAAACTGCCTCCTCATCCCCACTGAATAATTTGCGACTGCATTTCCATAAACTTTATGTTTTTCATACACCGGCTCGAGAACGGTCACCTGACTCGCTCAGATTCAGGTCTGTGGATTTCTCTCTAAATTGAATTTGTTGTCACAATAGCTGTTTTCATTTTACACTTTCCAAATGAATCTTGTTTCTCTCCTTAATCATCTTCATGTTCACTTTCTGTGTTACCATGTTTCCACAGACGTGCACGAAGCCTCAGCTACTGGCTGTGTGTGTGTGAGGACTCTTGGTCCATATAAACCATAAATAGTTTACAGAGATAAAGTTCTCATGTAGGTGATGATCTGTTATCCTCTCACCTTGTTATTGCATCTATAAATTAGATGTATTAGATGCACAAATCTTGCAGTTTTTAAAATTTCCATTGACTTTGATTGAATGGAAACACAATATAATCCTCCTCCTCTAGCCGATGGGGCTGTCACAGTGGTGCAGGGGGAGTGAGCGAGGACGACAGGGGATGTACCAGTTAAACACATTGCTGCATACAAATGCCGCAGCCGCTGCACCCGCTGAAAATAGAGGCGTTCAGCCAGAAAAAGAAATGGAGACGCTCTCCCATAAGGCGATGTAACCAATTATGTGATGTTTCAGATCAACTGTGGAAGATCACACACAGTCGGCTGCCACGGCGACAATTCCAGATGAGTTCATTCGCACTGGAGGCTTAAGCCACGGCCGCGCAGATCCAGCAACGTCCACCCACGAGGCTTTGAGCGTGTTTCTGGGGACGCTGTACCTTTACATGAACATAGGGATTTTCTTTAGATATACACCTTTCCGTTAAAGTGCAACACAACAAAGACGGAGCCACACCAACTTCATGACATCTTACTGTTACTGCGTTAACTCATTATGAATTCATTGTATTTAGTTTCAATAAATTGTTCTTTTTTGCTGTATGTTTATAGGGTTCTTGTCACATTACATATCCTTTATCTTGTGATACATGTTTTGTTTTATTTATAATTTATATTATATCAGTAGTATACATCCATAGCTCAGGGCTCCTTCATGATTCATTCAGTCAGATTTTTTTAATTCCCATTTAATTTCTGTTTATTGTTACTCTCATTATATTACAGTTATTATTTCAGCCAAGGTCACAGACAGAGGAGCTAATCAGGGAAGATGTTTTGTTTTATGATCATTTTACTTTCATGACAGCTTGAGGAACAATTAGTTGGTGCAAATGTTGGAACTCCTCAAAGTGACGAAAACCTTGTTTTGGTAAAAATGCATAACTCTAATGTTTATGTAAGTTTTCCATTGCTTCGGTTAACTCGTCCATAACTCGGCTGCAGCCTCTGTGTTGGGCTGTTGTGAGCGATGAGGACACAACAGACGAGATGAAGCTCCTGACGCGGAGCTCTGACATTGAGAGGGAACTGTGTTTGTTTGGTAGAACGACCACGTGAGAGCCGAACGTCTGCACCCTGCTCGACTCGGCACAGCAGGAGAAAAAAACACGCTCACAACAAAGCATATGTTATGTCACGCTGACTGGTGGTGGCTGAACTTGATATATGCTCTTTGCACAAGAGGTCAGTTTCCGCTTCTGGCATTATTCATATTCTCTGATGCAAAACAACCTTCTGCGCCGTGCACTACAAGCACAGCCCAGATAGCACGCATAAATATTCATGCTAAAGAGTCCGCGACGTTTCGGAGCCTTCGTCTACATTTAAAACGCAAGTACCCCCGACGCTCACTACCTTCATTAGACAGGTGGATGGACGGATGGAGGGAGGGATGGATGCATGGATAGATGAATATATAGATGGATGGATGGAAGTCATGTGTTGTAATGTGTGGATGAACAGTAAAGGATTATTAGTATAAATAGACGGATAGATGGATGGATGATGGATGGATGGATGGATGGAGGTCATGTATAATGATATATGATGTGTGGATGAACCGTAAAGGATTATTATTATAAATGGATGGGGAGATAAATAGATGGATGGATGTATAGATAGACAGAAATACGAGCAGTAATAACGCGTCCCTTTTTGCCGCGCTGACCTTCACAGAGCGGTCCAGACTTGCTCAGGTCTGGCCGGGCAGCGCAGAGCCCTGTTGGATCCACTAATGATCCGGCTAATCAGGTTAAGAAATGTTTAATAAGCACTTTAATTTATTCAAATATTCAACGCACATTCCTCATTTCAGTGGAAATAATGAGAGGGAAGGATGGAAGGGACGGAGGCTTACGGACGCCATGAGAGGGAGAGCGGCAGAAGAAAAGGGGAAGAGAATGAATCAGAGAGGACAAAATGTAATTTGTCGGCCTATTCAGACAGCCAGTCCCTGAAATGAGTATTAACAGAGAACGTAGGAGACTGCTCTTTAATTGGACAAGGCCACTCTTGACATTTTCAAGCCAAACTTCAGCCGGCGTTGGCAGAAAATGTGTCTCAACTACAGATGATTCTCCCCGCCGCCCGCGCTGATGAGCAGATTCAAGAAGCAATATTCTTGCCTTCTTTTTTAAATCCGTACCATATTTGCATTATCTTTCATCTCACTGGGCTGTCCGCTGGAATAACGCTGACGAGACTCGCAGCTCTCCTTCCAGGATGAGTAGAAGTAGGCGCACGTGGAGCGTGCTCATTCTTCATTTCACTTCCATTTGAACCCGGGCGGCTCCATTTAGCTTTTTAAAGATTCTCTGAAAGTGTGAGAAACCAGACGACACTTTTTAATTTTGGGAAAACTTCATAAACTCAATAATACATCGACAACCGTCGAGTCTGAAGATGATTTTTTTCTGAAGCAACTTCACTTTTGGTTTCGAGCGTCGTCTTGTTTTTTGTCACATGCACCCAATTAAAATATATACATGCAGCAGAACCAACCTGAAACAGCTCAGCCTGAGGCTTCAAACCACCTGCGCTCAGACACAGGTTTTAACTGCTTTCTAAAGCCGGTACAATGAGCAAGGCACTGCACCGCCGACCACTCAGCAGGAGGTATGGACAGATCTCTGAATGACACAAAATGCATTTACTAAAGCGGTACAATGCAGACTCAGTAGAAAGCTGAAGGTTCAGAGAAGAGCATCCACACACACACACACACACACACACACACACACACACTTTCTGAACCTGAAACAGGAATAATGGGCCTCCTTTGGACTCTAGTAGTTTGTTAAATTTACTCCTGGAAAAACACTGAACAGCTCAAAGTGCTGAAGTTTGGCTTCTTCACGTTCCTTTGTGTGTGTGTGTGTCCCTGTGCAGCTAGAGCTCGGAGTGTGATCCTGCAGAGGGAGCTGATGACCACAGACAGAAGCTGGTTTCAACCTGTGAACTTTGACCTCTGCAGAGTTTGACCCCAGCATGTGGAGAATGCAGCAGGAGATTGACCAGGTCACAATAAGAGTGTTGTTTGCGGACCGTTGGCCTCAGCCCTTGCTGCCAGAATCCTTGGAGCCCCTTTGTCTTTCCCAGTAGTTTGTTGGCAGCGTCTTCTTCAGGTCTGTGTTCTCCCAGATTCTTGTGCAGTTTTAGAAAAGTCCTTGTGGCTCCCACTCGCTCTTGGTGAGCCTTCGAGACGTTTTCCTGCTGCTGCCTCGCTCGGGCGGCTCAGACGTTTTTCAGACCTTTTTCCAGGGAGTTGTCAGTGCACGTCTCAAAGCCCCCAGAGAGTGCGCAAGCCAGCTGAGCGTGGCAGAGCAGCAGAGGGCAAACGTGATGCTGAACAGAGAGAGATGATAATTAGATTCAGAGGGGCCAAAAAAAAAAAAAAAAAAAGAGCGAAACGTCTTTTCCAAAACTCAGAACCATTAAACCAAAGCGATGTTACCACCAGCTGTATGATGGCCTGTCAGGGGCGGAGCTGCTCTTTGTCATCGGTCGATGAATGAGGTCACGCCCACTTTAGGATGAGGAGCTAAACGAGGAGGAGGCAGGAGGTCCAGGAAAAACATCCGCTATAATTGTATCATCCAATTAACGCTCATAAACGACAAAGATCGAAAGTATTAAAAAAGTTTACTTTTTCTTTAGAAAGAAAAAGAAAGAGGGTTTTTATGCTTCTCTCAAACCTGAGGTTTCTTTACAGCTGAAGAACTGAATATTTAGAATAAGAACTCAGAATTTCATATGATTTCTTTTAGATTGCTTCAAAGTGCAGTATGCGGGTGCCTTGGCAACAAGAAGCCTGCACACCTTGTGCATTCCAAGAGATGGGACAACCCACTGGAATAATCCACTTGGGTGGAGAACTGCTGGTTTCAATGGAAAAAACAAACCCGGAGCAGAGAGCACGGACAGACCAACAGTTTAGGAAAACTGTACTTGTAAAACCCCAAAATCTAGATCGTTGTAAACTAAAGTCTAACGCTGGACTCTGTGAGGTCACTGTCCTCTGTGCTGTCCTCACTCTGTCTCCTGATGCTGAGGTACAATGCATCACGTCCTTATGTCCATTATTGAGCACATGCTAAACCCATGGCTGCAACCTATTATACCACAATTAACTATGAATATGTACACTTATTGGGCACGAGAAACACGTGGACTCCTGCTTATCGGTGTAATCAGCAGCCGGTCACGTGACAGCAGAGCTGCGAGTGAAGTCCTGCAGATCTTCATCATCATCATCATCATCAGAATGTGACCTCAGGGATTCTGATTCTTTTTGTGGCCGACAAGATGCTTCGAGTCTTTCAAATAACAAAGAAGAGATGTGAGCAGCATGTCTGCAGACTGACATGTTGGCTATGAGTCCTCACCCGGACCCGTGTGACCAGTCCAGACTGGTGATGGTGGTGAATTGGTTTGTTGCAATATGAACTTAATAAAGAGACTGAAGAACAGCGTTTCCTGTCTTGACCCAAACGAGCTCGGGGAATCGTCGTGAGCAGCGTTAGCCTTCGCTGCCTCACGTGGTTTGCCTCAAATCATACGGCTTATCCATGACCTTGGATCTGGTGTTAACGAGTGTTTGGCTGTAATGGCGACATGAGTCATAAGTTCTCTGGTATATAATTGGAATATAAAAATGTTCATATGTGCATCATGATCAAAGTCCGATGAGCATCGAAGAAATGTTTTCTACAGCTTCTATTTCCTGATAAAATGCTTGGTGATCAAATGAGAAACTTTTCAACTGTATTTTACACAAACATAAAAAATTTGTTTGCAGTTTTTTTCTCTTGGCTCGTCTCAACTCGTGAATCATTCCTTCTTCTCGTGCTTTGAAATACCTCAGTAGTCCAGTGTGCACGGGTTCAACGGGAGGCAGCAGCTCACAGCAGCTTCTGTTGAGACGCCACCAAGTGCCACCAGCTCCCACAGCAGCGGGCCGAGGAGGGCGGGCGTCTAAACACGATTCACCGTGAGCTGCACGTAAACATCGGGTGGGTAGGTGTTCACAGAGGAGGGGGCTGCGGCTGCAGAAACGCACACGAAATCAGCTCGGGTTATCGTTTTGAAAAACACACTTGATGCCACTTCCACGCTGATGCTGCAGAACCCTCGCCCCCCCTTCGTGTGCATGTTGGATACATACCTGTCCGTTTGTGTGGTGTTGTATTAGGGTTAGGGTCAGGTCAGACACCTCCTTTTTTAACATTTGGTGGAATTTAGATTCAAGTCAACCACTGAAGCTCCCTCTGGTTCCTCAGGTGTTCAGCTTGTGACACGCCCTTTTGCAGTAGTTTGCTTTTAAGGGTTGCTTTGTGCTGCGTTTCAGTTTTTTAATCACGTTCTCTTTGTATTGTAACAGTAGGTCACAGGATGTTAGTACAATGTTTTCATCACAGGGGCGTATGGGAGAATTATAGGACTAATAAAAAAAAACACTTGACAATTTCAGACCTTTAATCAGGGACGTTGCAACACTGAAGGAGCCCCCTTAAGTTGTGTGATGGCGTTCTACGGAAGTCCGATGCCACCAGCCTTAATAGCATCAATACCATCTAATAGCATCAATTTAGTACGACATTTAGTTAAAAAGTACAGTGTCAAAATGTGTGTGTGTGTGTGTGTGTGTGAATTTTAACTTATTATACCCCTGTCTGTTTGTCAACCTTGGTGTCAGGGTGAGACCTGGGTCAAGGGATTCTTTTATATTTCTCTGTCAGCTCAGGTAAAAATAGATTTTGATTTTCCCGCCGTGACCTCAATTAAGACGAGCAGCCAGACCACAAAAGAAGGTAATTTGCTGGATGAATTAAAACAGTCCAGCTGTGTGAGCGGCAAAGTGCGCCGACGTTGGAGCACAAAGCCCCAGTGCTTGGCCTTGCCGCACATTCACTCATCCAACATGTGGCGACACACTGACGGCCATTATACAGTATTTCAACATAACATGAAAGGCCGAGGTCACCTTGCTGCTCTATAAATATCTGGCAGAGCCAATGAATGGAGTCCATGAAAGCATGGGTTTGGAACATTAGCATATTATTCCAACAGTCTTCAATCACCTCACGATAAATTCTAAATTTTGTCATCTAATAAAGGCTCAGACTCATAGACTTCCTGCATCAAATGTCATCATCTCAATAACACCCGGAGGTGCCCCGCCCAACCTGTGACTGGTTTGGGTGCGAACCGGCTAATTTATTGTCCGCCTGCAAAGGTTGGCGCTGCCCTCGCAGATCGGTTTGTCCGTGGCGAGAATGGTCATCCTCCCTGTGCCGGCCGATCCAGTGGGTTCGGCAGTTACTCTGAAGTGATGTCATTTCAGTGACGTCCTGCTGCTGAATACACATTTGACCAAGCTCAGGGTGAATGGCACCTGGCGCGGAGCCCACACGTTTAGCAGGCTCGCTCGTTCAAATGAGACTGGTATCGATAACAGTTAAGTGGTGTGTGATGGAGGAACTATCCCCAACAGGATCACTGCAACATAAACCTAATCTCCAGTTTACTGCTCTTCCCGCTGTAATGAGATGAGCATCCAGCGCACATGTTTACAGCACCTGAATGCATCACTGAGCAGCACCGCTGCGCCGCCGCCGCCAAGCCGAGCCAAGTCTGAATTCTCAGCATACGGGTCACATGCCAATACCACTTAACGGCGTCAGTTGGCGGAAGCCCCGGAGGGGAACCCACATCGTCTCCACCCACGCTGTTAAGTTTATGCTAAACTGTGTCACAGCAAGTTAAACACTGAAAACAAAGCGTCTGTCCTCAGTGGATTAAAGCTGCCGTCACGCTCTGTGTGGTCGTGGCAGCGCCGCCGTTTGCTTGGTGATGTAAAGGTCGGCCCTGACGGGCCGAGCCAGGTGACTGTGGCCAGCTGGTTCAGATCACACTGAAATGAATTTTGTTCCTCAGTTATTTATTCTCCTCCTTTCTCTTTCACATGACTGCTGTGGTCACTGGATGGATTTTAGGCCTCAATTTATTCAACATGATGTCTGATGATGTAAGAATTTTATATTCCCCAGAGAAGCAGAACTCAGGACTCAGTCTTTTAATAATGAAGTCACAGGGCTGAACAAAAAAATGCAAAAAGTACCACACAAAAAGTCTGGATCAAAACCACCAGGAAGGAACAGAACACAAAAGTCACAAGGCATGGAAGAGGAAACTTGCAGCGCATGAACATCGTGGCGCGAGAGCGAGCAAACAACGAACAGACAAGGAACAAAGGAAACCAAGAGTCTTAATGCTAACAAGAAACAGGTGAACACAACGAGGAACGGGTCAATGGGAAACACTTACTAAGGACCAGACACTACAAAATAAGACGTGACATAACTTATGAGGAAACATAGTCTACAAAATAAAACATGACATGACTAAGACTAAATAAAAACAAGAAATATGGAATGACCTTAAAACAAATAACGAAAACACGGCATAATCGTGACAATGGACCCCAGCCCCACCCCTTCCGTTTGCTAGCCACTGATTAGCGCTTAGTACATCAATCGGTAGTTATCACTCGGCCTTTGACACCCCTGCTTGTCAATGCGACGGCGCTCCATCCGGCCTGGTTTGATCAGGACGAGCAGGACGACAGGTCCGCTGAGGTGGATGCCCGCCTGTCCTCTCCTCTCAGCTCACAGAGTCGTCTGGAGGCCCCGGCTCCCCTGGGGGCAGCGGCACTTCGTCTTGACACGGGTTTGCAGTGACGCTGGAGGAACTGACCCGGCACGCTCGCTCTCAGCTGGAACATGCGGCCGCTGTCTCTCAGCATCCCATTCATCTGCGCGGCTCTTTGTCGTCTGAAGCTGAAGCATCAAAATTGCCCAGTCCTGTGAACGACGAGCTGGAGCACTGGGCTGTTTTGTGGAAGCATAATAAGGAGACGGGTCTAACAATAGGTTGGAGCCCATACGTCACTTAAGCTGCACAAATTCATGTCCTCACTTCACAAATTACACTCTCTTTAGGAATAATGGCTCCGCCGTGCGCACGCTCACTGAGCGACGCTGCTTTGTTTCACACAACACAGGAGTCACGGCATGAATGTTGCTGAGGAGCATCCAATTATACTCAGCTAATGAGAAACACTTATAATAATGGACTTCTTATAGGGTCGTAGTAAACACTGAGTTCACGCTGAACTAATGAGTTCATGGGGAATTAATGAATATTTCTAATCTATCACATCAGGCATCAGCTCTTTAAATCTTAATAATAGTTATGGGCCCCAGTGGAATTAATAGAATATTTCAGATAATACATTAATGGTAAAAAAAAATAAATAAAGTTATTACATTTCTGCATTTCCTCACATTTAATAATTATTTCAAAGAACAGGGTGTGAATTATTGAAGTGAATTTCCTGTAGTATTTCCTGAATACTGTGTGTGGGCAGTGAAACTGAAACTTTGTGAATGACTCTCTGCCCGCTCGTGTTTTTGTCTTTGCCACAGCTGTAAACTGTGTCTTGTAATGTCATGGAGTGACTGTCCCGGGGGGCTCTGGGTAATATTATTCATTCTACATCCTCATGCCATGACATTTACCAGAGAACACCCCAGAGTTCCACTTTGTACTTTGGCCAACAGACACAATTCATCCCCAGCAGATGATTAAATAACAAGACATGCAAATAAAGAACCAACAGCATCTGAACAGTTTTATCTTTGCTTTGTGCAACCTCCAGCTCCACGGTTCTCCTGAGGTCTGAGCCAGGCAGGCTGACCAAAAAAAAAAAAAAAAAATCCTGATTTCTGTTAATGTGGTGATAAAATGTGGTGTTTCAGAATCTGTTCTGAGAGGAGAGCAGCAGGATCCAATATAGTAACAGTATAATGTGAGCAGAATCATATTTAACTCATGAGAGCGGAATGGGGAGGAGAGTGGAGCTCATGCCTTTTGTAAAATGTAGAATACATTAAGCTTGAAGTGCATGATTGTTGCCACTGTTGTGCCGCTCTGACAATAGGTATTACACATTTACGAGCATTGCAGAACCGATGTTACAGGAAAACACTCACTGGCCATGCTGGGACACCTCGCTGATTACTTCATCGCGACGCTGTCATCCACATTTTGTCGTCGACGCTTGTAAAAAGCAGAGTAGTGAGAAATGATTCTGTCGTGTTTTAAAAGCTCTGGCATGCCGATGCTTTTGTTTCTCTCAAACATGTGACATTAACGGCACATTTCCAGAACGAGGTTGAGGAATATCGACTGCCGACTCTCAGCTTCTTTTAAAATGCACAGTTTGGACTGAGGCGCTTGGTATAATTTAGTTATTCACTGAGTTATTTTGGCCCACTGCTCCGCTTGCAGGGCCACGCGAGGCTGTATTGTGGGCAGAACAATGTGATGACAGGGCTGTCCTTTGGGAACATCTAATTAGTTCCACTAGGGGAGCAAAGCAGCACTGCTCCGTGCCCTGATATTTGGCTTGTGCACTCAGCGGAAAGATAGCCACAGGGTCCACTTTAATTGCAAAAATGCCACCAGAATGAGTGTCTGCAACTTCACCTGTCCCTGATCATGAGACCGCGAGGGAGTGCCCATCTTCGCCGCGCGTGCGTCAACACGCTTATCGTCAGGGTGCATTCATGTGTGCAGAGGTGGGACCTCAATCTGTATAAATATGCACCTCCGAGCGCGTGGGCGTGCCCATGCGAGCACAACTCACGCTCGTCAGGTTTCCCGCTTATTTATTTGCTCGTTGATTCCCACAACCCAGACTGGGAGCGAACTGGATTCGGCTTGTTCAGAGCGTCACTTCAGGCCGTCGTTTACAGACGTGTTCCCTGCAAGTGGATTTCAAGCAAGTCGTTACCCACCGTGTGTGAGGTGAATTCACACACTGAGGTTCAGATCATTTATGGAGCAAACTCAGTTTTAAAGTCAAACAAAACTGACATCAAATGCTAGACCAGCAGTGAAGAAAATAAATGAAGAGCAAGATTTAACGTTGTTCTCATAAGCTAGGATTGAAAACCATCCACTGTGTTGTTCGTCTGTGAGAACAAAGACACATGACGTCTGCGACATCATGAACTGGGCCTTCGCAAAGACGCCGGCAGATCACACAGAGAGACGCAGAGAATAAAAAAAGGGTTTGACGGAAAATGGAAAGTCAACATTAAAATGATCAGATCCATATTTTATCACAACTCATATGATTCTGAAGACATTTTCTGTCAGTAACACAAAATCAAATGTGCTTTTTACTGTGGAAAAGTCAATCCAATAATAATCCAACCTCTGGTCCGACGAGGCAACACCACTGGTTGGCTGTCGTCCTATTGGCCCACGTACTCTCCAAATGATTTTATGCCGGCACTGTAACGTCATGAGCCCATTCTCAACAGCTTTCAGAAATTTGTTATCTCGAGAATTCAAAAGGTTTCTCTCTCCCAGCTGTTTTTTTCTGAATCTATTTTCTTCCTCAATCCTAGAAAAACCATAATTACCAGTTGACCTAAGACATGGCACCACTGCTGGGCCGGTGCAGGGATTCCACCACACACTCCAGACTCTGCTGATAAGCTCCGTCACTGTGCACAGACCGTGTTGTGCTCCCAGTTGTCCATTGGCTGAGAAAGGATGGCCAGCAGCATATTTAGCCACTGATTGATTCGTCAAACAATGAAGGTGGCAGGCCGATAGCATAAGGAGGAAAAAGTGTATGCTTTGTAAAAGCAAGATTAGCTTGGGTGTGTGTGTGAGCGTGAGCGTGAGTGCATGTGCAGTTGAACATTTCTCCAGAGCATGAATAAAAGATGTTTGGAAAGTCTTGGGAGCAGTGAATTATTGAGGAGACAGTAACAAGGCAGACGGAGGGGCCAGGTGTGGAGTTTGAGAAAAGAGTGCATGTGAGTGTGTGCGCGCGTATGTGTGAGTGTGTGTGTGTGTGTGCAAGCCAGAGCGTGAGTCCGAGTGGGAATGGTTCAGGGATTAGTGAGCATTAAATTGAATTGGTCAACACCTCTGGTAAACTCATCGTGGGCTCCTGGACACAGCAGAGAGGAAGATAATGAGGAGAGGAAGGAGAATATCTTTAAAACACGTGCACTCTCACATCCACGCCATATTTGCGCCACAGCAGGGGGCGGAATCTCAGGGAAGGCTGGAAACAAACGTGCGGTGTGAGGGACCGGCCCGGTCTCCTCACTAACCGGGAGCGGACTTGACCGGGAGAATAGGCACGAGGAAGCAGGACACTCGGGGGGAAAAATAGCTTTGGTTTATTGAGCCACCAAAAAATATCCCACAATGAAAAAAGGCATCAGTAATCCAAAATACATATACCTTCTCAGTGCACCATCCCACATCTCACCTCATCCTTCCCTCAACGAAGACTGAGGTGCCCTTTCAATAAGGCTGCTCAGTTGGGCTCAAATTGAGCCAATTAGGCCACTTGGGCCGTACCCTTTACACAGGGGTACATTTCCTGGTTGGATATATTTAGATTGTGTACTGGTCGGGCAAACCTTAAAACAAACCTTTAAAACGTTCATATTTCCGTGTGTTACCATTGGACATTTATGGTCATCACCCCACACTCTTAAACAAACACATATATCAGTCACCGTTACCAAGGCTGCACCCTTTAGTTTTGTCCGGTGCCCGCGGTCCTCGTAGGATGTTGAATACGGCCCTGTGAGCGATGCGCGCTTCCGCATGGGGCTGAGGGACCGGACAATCAGGAAGTGGGTGAGTGCCTGTATAACTGGTGGATAATCGGAGTTGTTCATGGTAGGGGACATGGTAGTGGGTGCCTGTCCGGTTATGACGGGGTGACGACTGGGTTGTAGGACTGTGTGGACCAGTGGCTGAATGAATGAACGTGTGCGTAAATGTGTGGCGTCAATGTCTCTGTCAACACAGTGTCCGTGCACAAACATAGTTCCTCCGCCGTGCGGCTGCGTGTGTGTGTGTGTGCGACAGTGGGGTGGGGGGGGTCACATTCTCACATCTGGACAGAGTGGAAAAGTGAAGCTGAGCTTGGAAGCTGAGGAACCGATGGATGGAGGAGGACGTGCTGATGTGATGTGGGCACCAGGCGGACAGGTATGCACCACATGAAGAGAAAGAGGGCAAAGACAACAGCATGCACTATTCATATCTGTGCACGCTGCCAGAGTGCCCATGAGCAAAACACAACAGGTCGATACCCCCTCATGACTTCTTAACTGTTTATTAAAGTCATCGAATTATTTAAAGACATGAAAGCACATTCATAAATGAAACTGGTGATATCAAATATTACTGGAGTCTTTGACAAGAACATGCTGCGAAACAATCTCTACCTCACTGCCATACACTGACGATGTCATATTTGACAATAGCATGATCTACTGTATCTGTAACTTTATTAAAATGTCCCTCGGAGACGTGTTTGTCCTCCGCTCATCCTCTGAATCTGCCAGGTCTGATTACGTATCGCTGCTTTCAGCTTCCGTACGAGCAGCTCGCGCCACTCTGCCGTCCAAACACAATTTGTTACTCATTCAACGTGTTGGCAGAGCGACATGCGGCTCTCTCCTACACAAACATCTCACTTGTTTACCGGTGCTGCACCGAAGTCTATTCAGACTGCAGGTGCTGGGACAAATCCATAAAATATGGCCGCCACCACAGGATCAAGCAGTGATTTGCCGGCTACACAGAACGAGTCATGTTTGGTGGGGGCTCTGTGCACGGTTAGGGTTAACTACAGAGCCAGAGTCAGTGGGAAGAAAGGCTGCTCTCCCTCTGGGCAACATGAAACACCTTGGAATATTTATTGGGGCCCACAGGGATGATCTGGCAGCTGGCAAAGTCAAACAGCTTACCTGAAGGAGTCGGGTCAGCTCGAGTTGAGCCAAACCGACAACAGCCCGGCGCTCTCAGACGGGGGTGCGGCTGGGGTGCGGAGGGTTCTTGTTGTTTCGGGGGGATTTACATTTTATTATGGGTGTTTACACACTGGAAATCATGGGGGGGCAGTGGAGACAATAGTTCAAGCGAGAGGACATCAGAAGGAATTCTCTACGATGTTTTGGACAGGAAACAAGCATGTTCATGATTACACTTTATATCAAAATGTAACTCTAGACTTTGCAATAGACGCATTACTCAGCAACCATGCAAACGTAAATAACAGTTCATTACGTTTTTTCCAGACCCACCACAACCACAGCTCTAGATTCACTCCAACATTCAAAGAATCGTAATTAGCCTACATACAACAACAACAGAAGCGCTAACTTTGGGAGAACCCTCTCAAAGTAGCATCCCTGCTCCCAGGAGCTGTTGGCATCTTTAATCCATTAATGGGATTATAATAAACCAGTAGTAGTCAATCCTATATGATTATATAAAGAAGATGGAAATGAGTTGTCCACTGACCTCATTCTAAAGAACATAATAACATTTACATGTTACACAGGATAGTTCGATTAGGACGCACTCCATTAATACGTCCTACTGCTCGTTAACACGCAGCCGGGGGGCGTGTCTTCAGATGATGGATGTGGCACAAGGCCGTGTAAACTCCATTAGGATGTTATAGTGTGATGAAGGTGAGAGAATCCCTGTGTCTTTATTCAGTGACCTCTTATTTCAGGTGTGACCCCATCGAGGTAACAACAGACAGAGTTTGTTCTTTGCTTTTATTCTTTTTCATTTTTAGAACATAATGTTACGCTTAAACAAGCCATTTCCTTCAAGGATCTGTTTGTTTTCAGATTTGGATCCAGAGTTTGATATTTGTGTTTTACTCACAGCAGAGGTTTTTTTTTTGTTTGTTTGTTTTTTTTTACTTTCACAACAACAAATATCTGATTTACTCACTGGGATCATTAATCATCGTATCCATTCTAAACTGTGCCGCTCCTCTCCAGTGGGTCTGTGGCCCTGCTCCAGATGCTGGATGATGGTGTAAAACAACAGATGTCAGTTTGTGCTGTTCATTTGTAATAAAGCAAATCATTTTGAGTCTCTTTTTTTGTCTAAATGAGTCAAATATCATTTTGCTGATTGTTCCAGATGGGATGAAATAATCAGTGACAGGATTCCACCAGTGAGACGAGAACTGAGCAGAGAGGAAATAATTCACACGCTGTAATATCATTGATTGGAAATTGTTATATGTATGGTTATATTATAATGTCTGTATTACTCTCCAGGGGACCTTGTGTGTGCTCTCCTTTCCACTGCCTTCAGTTTATCACCATATTAAAGGAAGCGTAGAACTGATAATAAAATCGCTATCTGAAGCGTTGAGGACACACGGCATTGGACCCAACCTCGCACAGAGAGGGCCCTTTCAGACGGACATTTCAAAAGCGGAGGAGAACACTTGTACGACCCTGGGCGCCGAGTTAATGCTGTTACAGGACGTCTTTTTTTTAGCTTGTGATACATTCATGCTTCATGTAGACGCATCAATGAATCAATAATACATTTGTTATGGAAATGAAGATAAAATTACCAAAACAAATCTTCATTGACTTCACTAATGTTTCTGGTTGAGGCCGAGTTCATTCGACGAAGTTCTCTCATGAGATTTTCCTTCACTGAAGTTGTGCACATCTGCAGCTCAATCAGACTCTTCAAACCCCCTTCAAGAACCTTCAAGGAACTTTTCAAAGACTTTAAAACACACAAAGTGTCCAAACGACAAAGCGGCTGTTTTAAATACGCAGGTGGAGTCTATATAGAGCTTCAGGCTCAATGACTCTACCGTAAGTCAACGTCCCCCAGAGCGACCAAGCGGTACAACCGTCTGGATGACATTAGTTACTAGAATAATCCCGCGTGTTCATCCTTTGAGCAACTCTGTGACGTGCCCTCCAACCCCGGACAGCATTGCAGTGCGATGATCGGTGTGGATGTGGCAGCCTGGAGATATTGAACCCAGCTTCCTCCTGTTGGCTCATAAACCAAGGCCCACTTCAATAGTAGCGATTGCCAGCTCAGCTCCTTTCAAAGGCACAAATCATCAATATTACTTACTCCCTTTTGATGCGGTCCACTAAAATAATTCTCCTTTCAGCGAAGCGCTGTGTTATTGTATTTATGCTGCTGTTTGAAGCGTTGGCTTTCTGTTTCTGTTGGGGCCAAAAAGCAAATCTGTCAAGTTAAAAAAGAAATGCTCCACTTTATACCACTGATGATCTGCACATGGTGACAAATTAAAGGAAGAGGACCCAAAATATATTAGTCAGGGGACACACAGAGCTGCCCGAGCAGCTTCAGGGAAGCTTTCCATAAAGTCACAAGTTTAAAACTCTCCTGGACGTGTCACGACCATTCGTCAATGAAAACTAAAAACCTTCTCATGTGCGGGAACAGTTATGAAATGATTCATTTACACACTGTTTGGTGCCCCCTCGTACATATTGCTCTCACCCATCTGTTAATGTTTCCCACACTGCATGCTGGGTAAAACATCAGGATCGATCTCAAATTTAAACGGTTAACTCCTGAAAATATACACAGACACACGGGTAATAGAACAGGTTAATATATTAGCTCATCACCAACATAAGAAGTGAGCAAACGTGAAAATGTGTTATATATAAAGCATCATTTGAAGGGTCTGTCCTTGTGCACCACCTGGCAGGTGGAGGATCAAGTCAGCAGCAGCACGCCGATGGAGTCAAAGCTTCATGTGTTCATGTGTTCCACCACCAACATCAAGGGCAGCGCGGGGCAGGCCTGAGAGCGGAGGACAAAAAAAAGAGCGAGTAGCAGTCGATGACCAAACCAGGGCGACAGGAAGGGGAGGGGCAATCAGCGGTGAGGAGTGGTGTAGAGAAACAAGGGGCGTGGAAATATGAGAAAGCAGGTAAGCCAGGTACTTCAGGGGACAGCCTCTTGCACAGGGAGCACAGCAGCCTCACCTTCCTGTTCCCACAGTGACCCGAATCAACACTGTGAATTAAGGCTGAATAAGGCTTCAATAACCCGACGTGTCCTTGACTGAGATTTTCATTTTCTCATCATTTGCAAATGAGTATATGGGCGGGATTACGCACATCATGCTAAGCAGGACCACACGGAAGACCACTTTTTTAATCAAATCGCATTCCTAACTTGGTTATTGCCGTCTCTGTGGAGTAATGCGTTGTGTCTGATTTCTGACAGATGCAGAGGAGAAGCAGGGGCGATATGAGTAAACGCTGAGATGCCTCTTAATCTTCGGCCTGCAGCCTACATCCCCACAAGCACCAGCACTTGTCTAGCCAGACCTTCGACTTGGCACCCTCTCCCGTGTTGATTAATTCTAATTTTAAGACAATGATGAGCCGGCTACCAAATCAATGTGTCAGTGTTAATTGGAGTTTCTTGGCTTTCGTGTTAATTTGCCCCCTCAGGCTCTAATTGGGTGCTGACAAGCCACTGCGTCCCTGCGCCGCTCGAAAACCACGGGTGATGCTGGCTTATTGCTGTTGGTGGAGTGCCCTCGGGTGACAGTGGTAAGGAGCGCTTGTGAAATGCATTTTCACATCTATTTTTTGTTGCACGAAGAAAAAAAAAAAACACATAACGTTCCAGCCACTGCAGCCCCCATGTGCATCGGCTATGGATTTGTAATTATTCATCAGCTGAAGGCTGTGGTGGAGGGACAGACTGATTTATGGAAAGGATCGTACACATTGTGTTTTTATTATTATAGACTTTTTTCATAACTGACGGACTCCGCATTGGAATACACTGGGCGACATGAACCAAATGTCACGACGGCAAACACAATGCTGGACTCAACTGCACGAGACTAAAACAGCAGTGAGGTTCAAAAAAAGAGTCTTGAATTTCTTGGAGCGAAGAACAAAAACAGGAAGCCAAAGCTCTCCAAAATCCATAACACAACGCACAAGAATCATCAAAGGCAAAAGGCCACTCACTCCTGAGGCAAAAGTGTCTTGACACAAGATGCACTTAACTAACATGGCACCAAACACAGCACTGTTATTGTTTACATCTGGGGAACGCACCAATCATTCCAAGCTTCACACTCGTCGTGTATCACCATGATTGTTTTCTCTCTGCACTTTTTCTCATTCCACATTTTAAACTCTGCAGTTGTTTCTTTCTTTGTTGCATATATGAATTTGTCTGTACTACTCATTGACATTTCCCTGCCCCCTGGACACTGAATTAGCTGCAGTGGCCTCGAGCACATTGTCCCATCATGAACAACGGCTCCAACCATCGCAGCAATTCTAAAAAGATCTATTTATCCACAGGAGCTTCGTTCTTGTTTTACCTGCCTACTAAAACTTGTCTTTGGAAAATCTATGTGAAGAATATTTCTCCTTTGTGCCGTTCTCATCTTCCCTCCAATACCTGAGTCCTTGTTCGGAAAGTTTGGAGCGAATATAGAAAGTCGGTATTGTGTGTGCGAGCTGTGGGTGGGAGAAACTTTCCCTTTTGTGTAAGCGTGCAGTGCAGCGACACCAGTCCAGGGTCAGGAGGGGTTCTCCTCCACCTTCTGCATAGTCGCATAGGTAGAGAGAGTGGGAGTTGACTTGGCTGACTTTATTTGCTGTGACAGCCAATCAGGATGGTGTCAGGAGTGTGGAATTACTGCATTTACACCTCCTGAGCACAGTCAACCCCTGGGCCTTTGGTTACACCAAAACCTCAGAAAATGTGCAGTTAGCAGAGTTTATTTCTGGCCTGAGAGACGCAGCACAAGCCAAACACAAGGTCTGGTGAGATTATGTATCGTCAGGTTTAGGGACAGAGCAGTTCGTTTGGTTGAGTTTCAGACACAGAAAGGGAATTTTATTGGCATTGAACTGATTCATATTAAAAAATGTTTTGGGTTTCAGCTTAAGTGTAGAACTGTTAGTCATCAGCAAAAAAGAATTAGAAATTACCTTCAAGACCTGTTTCATTAGAATGTTGCTATCAGATTAACACCTGGAGGTACATTTGTGGTTTCTGTTCAATGAGTTAAGGCTCCCTGATGGCAGTAACAGTGGGTATCAGGACAAACAGGTGCAGGTTAAGTATCTCCATGCAACCTTTAGCAGGGCTGATAGCAGAATGACGATCAAGATAATCAAGAGGGTGGTATTTCACTTCCTTATGAACGGTGTGCAACAAAATAAAAATCCTGTCTGCCTGACCTTTGTTACAGTGGGAGAATGTAGAAAAATTAAATCCTCAACTCCAGAGTGGACGATTACAGAGGCAATAAAGCAGATTGTTCATCAGACGCAGGCTGAGATATTCAAATTTGACATTTGAATGAGGATGTTCTCCATTTGCAGAAGAGCGTGCGGCGATAATGCACGGAATACTAAACAATCCACGAGCAGAGTACAGTTGAACAAGGTCAGCTGATTGCCTGGGTCAAAGAGAGCACGCTGGGAACATCTGGCTCCAAACAATGCTGTCATCACCGCTAGACACAAAGGCCAAAACAGAAGAAGTACCTGGCGCATTGTCCCCATTTCACAGACCTGGTGTGGAGTGCACTGAACCCACTGGGCCTTGGACCCGCCGATGCTCCACAGCAGCTGGAGCTGACTGTGTGTTTGCAGCTCTCACCGCTACAGTGACGTTCAGTGACATTATACCACTCTTCATCGGCCACACGCTCACAGTCAGCCTGGTTTGTGCCAAGCCTGTAGCGCCCAGGTGGTTTTGTGAGGGTTTTTTTTTTTTTTGCAATGCAGGAAGACGTGAGCATTGTGGGGGTAAAATAAAGAGCAGAACAATTCACACGTGCTGCTGTGGCTTAAACCATCCCATACTCATTTACACATTTTAAACTCCACGTTGTTAATTCAGAAAATCTAATGAATGCAGCTTTTAAAGCTCGGTGAGTTTGTCCCAGTCTTTCTCAAGCTGTGGTTTTGAGTTCCCCTGGGGGGAGCAAGTTCAAACAAACAAACAAACAGAGGAAACTCGTGACATGTTTTGTGTTTCTTATTTTTTTTTTATAGTGATATTATCCGTGTTTTTAATGCACCATCCTGCACAGAGGAATATTAATCCTTCAACGCATGATCAAATGCAGTCAAAACAGAAACAAGCTTTTTTATTATGGCTCCAACCCTGTCCTTGTTTTCCTCTTTCTCTTTCTGCGTTTCATCTCTGTATGTCTCTTTTTTTTTTCTCCTCCGACCTCCTCCCCCGGCTCAAGGTGCTATCGTTGCATAGTCATTTCAAACTTGATGTCATAGCAAACTTTATTAGATCCATGTCGCACAGCGCAACTGCCAATAAACGTATGAGATTGCTGCAATCTCACAGTCTGTAGGCGCCTTTAGTGTCTGTGCTAAAACTCAGACGGTCCCTGGAGGCAGCAGGTCTGTCCTTGGAAGACAGAGAGATGCGCCATGGGTAGTCCTCTAAACACTGCAAACACTGGATCCTGGACGGATGCATGGCAGTGCGCTAACAGCAGCACAGGTAATTACCATCCGTGGGAAATTATACCCCAGCCGATATAACAATATAATTATGGGAAGGTAGTCTAGGCTTTTGTTAACTTACATCTGAGTGACTAAAAGAAAGTTAATGGATGTTTGTGTGCCTCCTGTCTGATTCCTGTTGCTGACCTGAGATTGAAAGGCTGGCGCCCACGTCGCTCTTTAATTGTTATCACTGCTTGCTCGTGTGTTATGACACGAATGGGCTGAAGCTGACGAGTAACGTGTAATTTCCACCTCCACACGACAAATGATTTTCTACTGAAGCACTTCAGTGAGGTGGGAGGCGACGGAGTGAAAGGTAAGAGGTGAGATCAGGGTTAAAGATTCAGTCTCAGGACCAACAGGCCTCTTACCAGCTGATTTAGCAAATACATTTTTTTTTTTTAATTTGGTAGTAAGTTTTTGCAGAACCACACAACATTCCATTCCAGTATCTAGATAAATAAAACGAAATGAAACACCATCCAAACATCCGAGTCCTGTAAATTCATGACAGTCCCACCACAATATCAATTAATTTAAAAATATTTTTTATAAAATATTTTTCCTCAAAAGTAAACTACAGTGCATAGTATTGCCATAAAAGGCATTGATATTTTTTTACCGCTAACATTAAAAACATATAGGCACGTATTCTGATAGCTGACCCTGAGGCTGGACACCCAGGGACATCAAATGGACTCCGCCCCCTCACATGTACCTCGCTTTAAGCCAAACAGCCATCCTCCCTCTCGTACCTGATGTCCGGCATCAGTGCCTCTGCTGCAGCTGCGGAAGCTTAAGAGAATGCCAGCAGATTGTTATAAGCTCAGAGTGGACCTGTGTGTGGACACACACACACTCACACCTCTGGGCTTTGTGTATATATATATATATATTGTTATGAAGTGCAGTGGAGCAAAGAGGGCTTATCTCGCCTTGAGGCACGGGTTCAGACCTGGAAGCTGCAGAGGGAGAAATGACTTGAAACACCTGGACACAATGTCAATAGTGGGAAAGGAAAACATGGTCCAAGGGTAATACTCTGTTATCCGTGGGCTGCTGCAGGGCCCTGTCTCCATGTCCTCCGTCTGTCTTTTCTTCTAACCTTTTCACTGAGGAACCAAAGTAACCAAACGTTTAATAATCAGACCCAGTATGTGTGATATTATGGAAATATTGTCCATGATATGAATCTATATTTAATGAGTTTCACAAAGCCCACTCATTTGTCATGGCAGGTAATAAAAGGCAGAAGTTGGATAACATCTGAAGTTCAGGCCTCGCAGAGCAGTTCATGGCAGTGATTAAATTGAAGGTTGTTTTGAGAAATATAGAAAAATGAAAGTCATGGTCCTTTAACAAGCAGCAGATGAACTCTGGAGGGAAAAAATGACTTGAAAGTTAATTACATTTTGTAATTAGAGAAGGACCTCCGCCCAGATGCTTCGGACGGGCGGCGTCAGGACGGAGGACGACTCTTTGGGAGTTTGATGATAATCCTGAAAAAATAAATGAAGCTATTAGGCAGCCTGACTCCGCCTCTCCTTGGGAAGTGACCCGCTAACGCCTCTCTACCCTCTCTTCCTGTGTCAGGAACACAAACTCTGGCAACATCTACTTAGTGCTGTTAATCCGGTGCCCAGCTTCAGATGGGCCTGTCTATTATAAAAGCTGTAGGCTATTGATTTTAACCAAAGTGAAGGACTATGGGTGTTTACCCGTCTGATTGGACGGTGATAGTGACCTCCGCTCGCTTCCTCTGCCACGCAGATAAAACGGCCGAGTGAGGGGGCGGGAGGAGCGAGTGATCCTGTCAGGTACGGATGTGAAGGAGGTGAAGTGAGAGGAGCAGGAAGGGAGGAGGAGGAGGGGGCGGGGGGTCGATAGTCAGACAAACGTGACTGCAGCTGCGGCTCTGTTCTGCAGACCGATCGATACGCAGATACGTCAAGTTAAGTTGTAAAGCCGCTGCTTCAGAGGCAGCGACAGAAGTGCAGGGAACCCAAGGAACCTGATACGTAAATACGAATTTTAAAATAAGAGTTACAACATTAAGAATATCCCAGTGAATATTAAAACGCCCCAGCCAGATACAGTCATGCAGCAGGGTCTCGTCTTTAAAGCCAAGTAGCAAAAGTTTAAAATGTTCAATCAAAGCTGTGATTCTGGTTTTTCATTTAACCTTCCGTCTCATAAAAAGCCAAAATAATATGTGCCATCATTCATCATGTATGTAATTGAAAGGTGAGACATTCATATGCGGTACATGTTACAATGAATGGCTGCTCTCAGTCACACTAACACTGCGTGAAGATGGAGGAGATAATAACCAATAGAAACAATAACAGGAAATACTAATAATCTTGTGCACTCATCTAGACGAGGTTACGAGTAAGTGCTTTGCAATTAAATAAAATAAAACAGAAGGAAACAAGACAAAAGAAAAGATCTTATATACTAAAACAAATGTTTTAATAAGAGTGTCAGAGCCTCGGGTCGTGACTTGTCATCATGAAGGATCTGCTTTGTGTGTTTTTTTTAGATGCAGCTGAACCCAAATATTATATGTTTGAAAATAAGATGCCAGGGACACGTCATCTGCCATTAACCAGCATTCCTCACTCATCCCCCATTGGTCCAGTGGAGGGCCCTGTGGGAAGCTCCTGGTCACAGTTTATTACCGACAAGCATCATTGATGGGGCCTGGACGGTGGATGTAGTGGGACAGTCCATCATGGTGAACTGCACTGCCGCTGTAATTGCAGTGGAGATAATGTTATTATCATGTGATAAAGCATTTCATGCGGGCGTCTGACTGACACACCCACAGAGCTGCAGCTCTCGAATGTGGAGCAGGCCGCTGTTGTGAATGACTCAGTGCCGGAGCCACGCAGGAACATTTCTGAGCTGTCAGACGTAAATATATTAACTGATTCAGTTGCGTGGTGGGCGCTGAGCAAACACTGAGATGTAATCTCTTCCTGACATATCAACTGACATAATCCACCTCTGTGTAACAGCCTCAGTCCCCGTGGTAATGGCCATCAGTCTCACTCCCCCACTCGGCTCAAACACATCCCCATCTGACCCGAAAGCACCCCAACATCCCCACGGCGCTCGCTCAGCTGCGGCGCCGACTGCTCCCACACAGAGTGCCTCACCCCAGCCTGCACGATGGGAGCGCCCGGCCACCTATCTGCCGTTGTGCACACAATTTGAGATGACAGGTTAAGTGGCTTACCCACCCCTCCGGTGCCGGCTAATACAAGGAAACAGGACCTGTAAACATCTCAGAGGGGCCTGGGCCTCGCGTGTTGGGCTGGAGAGAGGCCGCCGAGTCCGAGGGTAACGATGACACGTGGGGAGCGTGTTAACGAGGGGCGGACGAACCTCAAACCTTTTCCACACTGTCACTCATAAACTACGGTACAGATGACGTCACCATTCATTTTGTCCCGTCACATCAAGCATCACAGGTCAATAAATTATATTTAATGCACTTTCCTGGTTTTCAGATTAACTCAAACGTTTGTTCAAATATTCCTATATTCCTATACCATATTCATATAGCAGATATCAGGAGCCAGGGATCAAACCTCCCACTCTCTGAGGTGGGGCCTGTTACGTGTTACCATCAAATGAGCACTAAAATATACGATTTGTGGAATTTATTTTGTTCTTGTGACTTGGGTCGAGGCTCTGAAGGTTGAGCCACGGCAGATGAGTCGAAAAGATACTGAAGAAACTGTGCTTGTTTAAATGAGTTTTGGATCTCAGAACTGAGAACTGAGAAGGTGCAGTAGAAGTTAAATCTGAGACGTGGGTTGTCAAGCTGTCAAAGGAAGGATATGTTCTGAGTGCGCTCATTTGAACCCGATCAATGGTTTTTCTCATGCAACCAAAATACTGAAATACTGATTTGCAAATTAAAACCTTGTCCATGTTTTTCAATTTGCAAATTGAACGGTAAAAACATGTTACATTCAGTTCAGCATCAAATGTGCATCTACGGCAAGAAATATATAAACTGAACCTTAAGCTATTATACAAGAACTGTCATTGCTAATTACAACAGAAGGCAAAGGAAGGATTGAAATCTTGATTGTTGTGTCAGCCAGGAAGTGGAAATGGATTTGACCCCACATCCACCACCACCACAGCGATACCGCTAATGCAAGAGGTCAAAGGTCAGCTCATAATGTGACACCGTCATTACTCAGTGATTGCAAATTAGCAACAATCAATCTTTATATCATTATTAGTGTTGCACATCTTCATTAAGAGGAACTCTTCCCGGAAATCACACTCGTCTTTGAGTGCAGGATGGCTCACGTTGCATTTCACAGATCCTCGCTCGGCAGCCTCTCGACCTCAGGCAAAAACAGTAAAGCAAACACATAGATGAGGAATTTGTCTGCAGCCCCTCCTGGACCGTGTGACAGGCAGCAGCAGTGGTGAGATTCCATCAACTTGGCAGGCCGCTTCTTGCAGGAGAAGAGTTAATTGCTGTGGGACCGGAGCAGCCTTCAACATCCATCAGCAAACCTCCTTTGAGCCGTGTGGGGTTGGAGGTTGGGCGAAGCTCTGAGAGGGAGGGGTGACCGGAGAGGGCTGCAGAGGGCACGGAGATGTGGGAAACGTCTGATTTCCGTTGACATCTCGGGCAAATAACCTTCAAAACAAACCGTTGCTGCTGAACCGCTGCCGTCCACTGTGGGCAGGTTTGAATCTCAGCAACACACAGCAACTCTAACCACGGGCTGCTGCAAAAACATCATCCGTCAGTGCCTGGGCTCAGGAACACATGGGTGAGTGTGTCTATACGGAGTCAATTTCCAAAACGTTCAAACGTTTAAAAATATATGTGTCCAGATGCACAGCGGGCGCAGTGGATTAAAAACTGGAGCGGCATGCGCGACTTTGGTCCTTGTGTAATTGATGCAGCCCCGTTATGAATGATGTATGAACTGTCGGGGGGAGTTCCAGAGACGGAGAATTGCCCATTGAAGTCCAATAATTATTCAGTTATTTGTGGCAGATGATTTGGAGCCGTGTCCGAAAGATTTATACTTAACAGTGCAGAGACGGGAGAGATTCTGAGGTGAGACGATCCAGATCCAGATCCAGAGTGAGACTGTATTCCTCTGGCAGCCTTATGCACAGCTGAAGGTTCTGGATTCAAATCTCCATTCTCTAAACAGAAGCAGGTCAGTGGGAGACCATGGGTGGGACTGGTTGTGGTCTCTGTCGGTTGGGCCTGGGACTGGTGTCCACAGCTGGGATTGGCTCCCGCCCCCCGCATTCCCTGAAGGATAAACAGGGGTCACCAGGTCAATCCGTACATTTCCATTAATCATGGCAGATAATGGTTGGATTGATTTCAAACCAAAGGTCTTGGACGTGAGCGGGTCGGACGTCTCCGTCCATTTTGTCCAGTGTTAGGATCACAGCACTGTCATGAGGGCCGGTCAGTGCACTCACCAGAGAAGGTCTGTGTGTGTGGGAGAGAGGTTGATGATGCCAGAAGATTTGAGTCTATTATTCTATTATGGGATGCCTGGCAAGAAGCAGCCAATTTTGTCATTTACCCCCTCACCTACAATTTAGACCCACTTGAGTGAAATAGCAACACAAAAGGGAAAATGGACACGGAGCCTGTTTGAAGTAGAGCTGGTTATTTACATCTGCAGGATCCGGAGCGTCAGTAAACGATGTCATCCGGGATAAAAATCAACAGATCAGTAAGGACGGAATGGGAAAGATGTGAGTGGCACTGCAGCAGAAATAGATGAAGAACAGATTCAAAATACAGAGCCTTTGGCTTTTTTATTTTGGGGAAATAACTGAGTCTGTTTGGACAAAGTTTGAGCTGAAAGCATAAAACTGGCAAGAACAGAAAATCACTTTCTGATATCTTGTGATGAGGCGATTGCGCCGCCTTTCATTAGAAATCCATTCAGGTGCAGGAGGAGCCGGCAGGCAGAGTTAAAGGTGTCTCTGGTCTTAATTGAATCACCTCACACAAGCGGGGAAACGCCTGATACTGCCGGCTCATCTGATTTTGACATTAATTAACTGATTTCTCGTCTCTTATCCAATTATCTCAATAATGGAACATATTTTCACTTCAGTTATGAACTTTTGTTACAAGTCCACACGGTGAATGCTAATTCCCCCACAATGGTCGCTGGAGGCAGCCCAGACCCCTCCTCCCTCCTCCCTCCTCCTCCTCCTCCCCACTGAAGAGCGAAGATAAGTGACAGTCTCTTGTAGCATCCATATCTCGGGCCATCGCTGGCCTGCTGATGTAGACACTAAATAAACTGGTAGCTTTTAGCAGATGCAATCAGAAAGATGTAGCTGACCTGATGGAGGAAGATAGCCGGGGGCTGCTGCCGGGCTGGGCCACGGTGCTGGCTTGTTTTCAATTTGGTGGAGGAATAAAGAAGTTGCTCCTGTAACATCTCTGCCCTGATGCTGTTCTCACCAGCTGGATGCTGCTCTTTGAGCTGAGGCCTTTTCTGCAGACTCAAGGTCAGCTCAGGCCATTACATACACCGCGTGTTTTATCTGATTTAAATTAAAGGGTCATTATGGACGGACACGAATGATTTTTCCTCCATTCTTTTACAAGGTGGTTTTCAATGATCTAATATAAACTGTGACCCTCCTCGTAATTTTTTGGTATATTCATGTGCTGCAGTTGTTATAAAATGTTATAATTAAAAAGGAAACATTTTAAATATGCATAATATGTAACAAATAAATATAACGATGAAGGATGGATCCAGTGTTTCGTCTGTTTCTCACTCACTCATTTAAGACAAAACATTAGTGTGATAAGAAGTAATTACAGAAAGCCTTGGAATATTTACCATTAACTTAGCAGCTGAGATACTTTAGATTTGTCTTTTGCTGATCTCACATTCGGTCCCTGTGTCTGCGGCTTGGATGCGTCCCCGTTGTCATGCAGTCCGGCGGTGGGGCGCGACAGAAAATATCTGGCCTTCAAAGCTCCTTGGGAGCTTGGTACATGTTTACCTATGCCACACGCCCTGAGTTCAGGGCATGTCTGCCGGTAATGAGCTTCCTCTCTCCAATTGCCAAAATGAAAAACAACATTCCTCATGAAAAACACTTAACATTCCCGTCCCTTTAAAACTCTTGTGTTGGTAATGACACTGTCATGCATGAACGACTGCTCTGTTCCGGCCACAGACTGAGCTGCGCCAAGCCACTTAATATTCCACGCAAACCTGGCATTTGGTTTGATTGAGAGGCTGTCGGCCGCTGCTAATTGGTCCGTAAACATTTGAGCAGACACTCACTGCGCACGTTGGTGAGCATTAAAGGTATCTGGCTGTTTCATAGAACAACACCCCCCCCACCCAGCGCCTTCTCCTCCGCTCTCTTTCCACAGGTCTGGCTCTTTAATGTATTTAATTGTCAGAGTAAAAATGTTAATTGCGTTTCATTATGTATAATTTATGTAGTTTCAGCCGAGGGATTCTTTAATATCCCGCTAATTTGAATGGCATCACGGGGCCAGCTGCTGATTGTGTGGGCATGCTTACACTTGATTTGTCAATTAAAGAGGAGGAATGTGATCAACAGGAGATTTTCTTCTGTCACGATTTTGAGGTTTATGTCAACACACAATTTAGACTGAAGTGAGCCCCATGTTGCTCAGTTTATTCTTGTCCACAGCTATTTACAGTCAACTTATTACCAGCTGCCGAACTCACGCTATGTCAACGTCTCCCAGCCTGCAGGTTCCGAGCTCACATCTGCAGGTAAACGAGACAATTAAAAAAATGGACTGGGATGTTTTGTTGTGTTTCTTCATGGTTTATTTGTCAGAAGAATCTGGAACCTTTTCTCCTTCCAGTCATTTCAGCACCTTGGACAGCTCTGCACACACACACACACACACACACACACACACACACTCCCTTTGCTGTATGTTTGAAAATCATCATTTGTCAAAATATTTGGACGAGCACTATTTCAAAAGCATGTGCTGCCTTCACTGGTGCACGTTATCAATGAAGTGCAGGCAGTTTACAAGTGAGCTGTTGTGACTGAAAACCACTGTTATAAAAATTGCCCTTCATATTTGATCCTTGTATAAGCGTTTCCAGCCTCGTGTCGTCTGCTGCTTCCAGTCAGCTCCAGAAATCCACACCCAGCACTGCACTGCTTCCTATTCCCTGAGCACACATTCAACACACTGCGTATATAACACACAAGATTAGCTTTGGTCCTAGTTATAGAGCTACAAGAATATGCAGTTAACACATACGCTCAGTGTTGTGTAACTGCATCAAATGTGTGGAAACTGGGGCTGAGGCGGTTTGTTTTCTGAGTGATTCATTCATATCAGAGGAGCAAAATGATGAGATGCAAGACCATCGTGAGAAAAAACACAACAGATATTACACTTGCACTAAATAATGCATTGATTCTGTGTGGGGTCTAGGAGTCTTTCCTTCTACCTCCTCTGTCTTACCAGTTTCATGTTTCTCTCTTATTCAACCATCTAAATCAGACCTGGGCATTGTACGGCCCACAGGCCACCTCCGGCCCGCAGGATGGCGCTGACTGGCCCGTATGACAGACCTGGGCATTGTACGGCCCGGGCCACATACCTTTGGTTGACTCTGACCGCCAGTGTAAGGTTAATTGGAAATTACTAAATAAACATACTGTAGCGCCGAAGTGATGAGGCAGGAGTCGCTTCTCGAGTTCTGGGAACTTTATTAGGCGTCACTCTTACAAATACACGATCGCGTTCCCCTGCGTCGCCCCAGCCTACTTCCGCATCCCTCCCGCGCCCCCGACCAATCAACAGAAGGCATCCAGGCACCAAGCAACATGCACGCCCCTGATTGGCCGGGTACGACAAGCCCGTCACTGCACGTAACTGAGTCATTACAATACTTTCTAATTTCACCTCATTCATGGGCTAAAGCTGCACTGCTTTTATTCTGAAGTTGTTGTTTTTTTTTTTTAATTCACGTACATAATGACGTAATGCGTATATCAAGACATGCGCGTGATTGAATCACAAGACGACTTTAGCCCTCAAAAATGTCCGCTCAGGCTAAAAAAAGAAAGGTAGATGCCAAATGTAGGATTTTCAACAAAAATTGGACGGCTAAGTATTTATTTACTGAAGTTGGAGGTAAAGCCGTGTGTTTAGTTTGCGGGGAGCAGATCGCCGTGTTTAAGGACTACAATGTGAGTCGGCATTACCAGACGAAACATGCGGAGAAATATAAAAACCTGACTGATGCTGAGAGAGCGCGGACATCGGAGGCTTTGCTAGCAATATTGTGATGTCTTTAAAATGCTCAGAACCTTTACACAACTTTCCAACAGTATATGGAACTCAAAATGTGTTTTGGAGTGAATGTGACTGAAAATGTTCACTAATATGAGTCACAAATAGTAAAAAATTGTTTTGAGAAATTTGAATAAATTTTTGTAAGGCAACCTTATTTTTTCATTGCTTAACTTTAACATATACTCTTGCCAGCTTGTCAAAACAATGCTATTTACTGCTTTTTATAAAGAAATACAATTAATATTATGCAGAATTGAGTTCAGCCTTTTGGCCCGGCCCTCCACAATATTTTCTGTTTCTTATGTGGCCCCATGGAAAAAATAATTGCCCACCCCTGATCTAAATAAATGAAAGAAGCTTCTGCAACCCGCCACCTTCAACATTCCACCATTGTTTCCTGAGGCCTCAGGCTCGAGTCACTGCCTCACTGCATCGCTGAGCAAACATTTACATGTAAATTCAGTTCCTGTCAGGGAATATTCAGTCAATACTCATTAAACATACTTTACATTGTCCTCATAATTGTTTTAAAAAACAACATGCAACCATGCACATGTTCATTTAAGGTTCCAACAGTATGTCAATACACAGCTGTAACTCTTAATACCACGGATGGATGGATTATGACTCTGCACCTGTGTGTTTACGGTTTGCAGTGGGAACTACACAACGTCTTCAGTGCTTAATGGACTTTATCCATCCAAGAAAGGTACCAATTACATGAGTCAGTCACCTGTAAGTGCACACTTAATCACCACTTCTTGGTTATTAAAATAATAACATAAATTTGATCGCATTTAACTCTTTTATGTCACCACACTGGGAGCCAATTTTTTAAGTCAATATGTTCCTGGAATAGGTTGGAATATTCTAACACATACCGTAAATACAATGCAATACATTTTCTAAGTGACTATTCCTCACGTCAAGCAGCCTGTGTATAACAGCGGGTGAACCCATTAAAGGTCCGCCACAGCTATGAGTGAGAATGAGCAAAGCATGCTGGACTGGGGGTTGTGAGGGGGTAGGCTCCGCTTTTCTTCCTCTTCAAAGGGGCTGGGATTCTCTAAAAATATCTTCCCAGCAGCTAATCAGAGAGAAACAGGCAGTAGCAGCGGAGATGTTTGTTGTTGTTAGGCTCTTTTGGCTTCAACAAGCAGTACCATGATGCACTGGGGGAAAGGGCCTGGGCATGTTTGAATGCTTTGATCAACTGGGTTCCAGTCCCTCTGAAACACAACCTGGCCGGAGCAACAAAGAGTTCCTCATCCACAGATCTGACAGAGCACAGGCAGCTGTAGCCCGTCGGTTTGCGCGAGATTTAACAGGAGGAAGTCTGAGTGGCGTTAATTGGTCGAGCAGGATGAGATCCTGCGACGGTGCGTTTGCCGAGACATCAGCCTGACGAGCTGCTGAAACCTCGCTCGCTGCAGGGGGAGCTTACGGATCAACCATTAATAACTCATTTATTGCCACTAACGCTACAATCATCCATAATTATCACTCCACCAATCAGTTCCACTTCCCGTGGCGTCTCTCTGGTGAGTCATCGCCCTTTCTCACGCCATCCTAGTTTGACAAGGCTGTTCCGTGACTCATGGGATTCGAGCTTTGTTCTAGTGTCTTTTTGTTTGAAGGCAACAAATATTGGGCACTGTAATGACCTTTGCTAAGAGGTGAGGACGTCTCGTTCAGTTTCAGAAAAAACTGTTTCTTCCAGCGGGGGCCGATCTTAGCTGACACTGGGTGGAGACGCAGGGAACAGACCGTCCAGTCTGTCCCCAGTCCATCACTGGACTCACAAATAAAGAAGAAGAACAACAATTCACAGTCACACCAACTCATGACCCTCCCAATGGCCTGACCCCAATGTCTTTGGAATGTCTGATATTTGAGGAGGGAGGAGCACTTTCCCTTCTTTACCTTTCCTCACTGCAGGTTTGTGGCCTGTATGTTCAGCAGGACTCTTTCATATTTAACATCTGTTGCTTTGTTCCTCTGTGATATTGTGTCTCTTTTGTGATAAAAGATAAAAGGCATGGATTTGTATTTCTAAGAACTCTAAAAAGTGAATAGAGCTGAAGCCTTGGCTATTCTCCACAGACAGTAAGTAGGAGAACTTCTTTTGAGAGAGAAATCGCAGACCAGTTTGGTTGGAGCATATGTGGAAGGCTGCGTCACTACGTGATTTAGTTTTTCCTCATAGTTCTCCACTGACGGCCTCTCATGTTTTGGGCACGTTTCTGAAAATGTGAATCAAAGAAGATAAAATGAATTGAATAAGGTTCAGCAAAGGATGAATTTCAGAGGTTGAGGCCGTGATAAAGACATGGCGCTGTAGCTTCCTCTCCTTATAGCCATTTGTATAATTTTCTTTTCCATGACCCCTCTCTCTTTGCTTCTGTCTGTTTGAATGAAGCTTCTAAATTGGCCCAGATTGTTTCTGGCCCCGGCTTCCAGAGGTGAGGATGTGTGCTGAAAGACACAGAGAGCACTTTACTGCCCCACATCTTGAGCTGGGCGCCCACTTCCTGAGTCCATTAGGGTGAATGGGCCGACAGACTCTTGGAGGAAACCTAAATGTAGTACTGGCTTGTCCACATGCTTTCAGCTTGCTTGGCCCTGGGCAGACAGCAACTGCAAGTGGACGACAACAAGAGAAAAACCACTCTGGAGCAGCCTGAGCCTCTGGGCAGTGCTCAGACACTGTGGAGACACAGCGGAGAACACAGCAAACGGCTTCACTTTATTTATAGTCCTGCTGCGAGATGATCAGTGGCTTTGGGGTCACGGTGCTGCACACAACAAACAAATGGTAAAATACATCAATTTGATTTTCCCATTTTGGTTTCAAACTAGATCTTCAATTCAGTTAAAATACTCTGTTTAATTTGAGTAAAGAAATTACTGGGGAGATGGCAGCAGACAAACACAGAAAATCTGTCCAGGTTAAAAAAAAAGAGACAAACAGGTAACACAAAAACCAAAAAAAAAAAAAAAAACGCTTAACTGACCTAACATCAGTGGCACGCTGCTACACACCTGATAGCCTCTGATTATATAGGCCCATCCTCCAACTTCAGGTAGACAGCCTCCACCTGCACTGATGAATCCTCAGGTCCAGGTGAAGGGTCTCTCCAGCAAACAAGTGTGATTGTGTGATTTCTGTATCCGGCCTCACAATAAGGAGGTCCTGGGTTTGATTCCCGGGCCAAGCCAGGAGTGCAGAGTGAGCATGTCCTCCCCTTGCTTGAGTGGGTTTCCTCCAGGCGTTCCGTTTTCCTTCTACAGTATACGAAGGTATATCAGGTTCATTGATCAATCTAATTTCGTGGCTTGTCCAAGATGAACCCCGCCTCTCGCCCAATGACAGCTGGGATTGGCTCCAGCACCCCCCCGCAACCCAGTGATGGACAAGTGGTTGAAGGTGAGTGAGTGAGATTTCTGGGTTTGTCAAGAGGGAGAACAGGAAAACGCAACGCCTCAAGTCCAGCAATCATAAGTGTGTGTACAATTGCTTTAAAATATTTCTCCTTTCTTCTAGCCTGAACATATAACCATGACCACAGGCTCTCGTCTGTACCATCAGAACAGGTAATTGGTGGAGGAATGAGAAACAAGAGAGGGATACGGCTTGGCCTACCACCTGCAGCCTGCCACAGAAACCGCAGTCCCCTGAGGTGTGTTCTTAAAGTGTCTTTCTGAAGTTATCAACAGGTAGAGTTTTAATGAGTGCAATGCTGCTGCTCTTTGACAACTTAAAATGTTGGGGGCAAAAAGTGAGAGTTTATACAATTCACACATCCATTTTAAGGATCCATGGAAATGACTGAAGTGAGCCATTATCGCCCAAAATATCAGTTTGTCCGTGACAGTGCAGCTTCTAAGATAACTGTTAAAAAATAAGATGGAGAAACCAGGTGAGTGGGATCCATTATCTGTTCTTGACTAACTTTTAAATGAAACCCTTTCTTCAAACATGTGCTAATTCATGAGCTGAGAATCAATTAGTTAAAGGCAAATTGAACCTTATCTAAAAATACCAGTGCTGCCATTGTAATGAGACCAAGTCAAAGCCAGTATTCAGCTCTTTGGTCAGAGCAGACAGAAGAAAACACTCTGCCGTGGGTAATTGTAATCATCTCTATTAATTGCCAACATACAGGACGCCCCTCATTGGTGGGATGAGTGATTATTCCGTAAGTGGGTCTGCCCCGTGGTGCACCAGGCATCCAATCTTTCCCCATCTAATTATATGGGGAGTTATCGTGTCCCTAATGACTTTGTGTGTTGCCTACTCCTTAAGAAGCTCAAGATAAAGGCCAGGACAAAATGATGTAAAGCGCATTATCATTGGCAATGGACTCCTGGCGGCATTACTTTAAATAGAGCTTGATTCCCTCTTTGTAGCCAGGCTCTTTTGTGAGATATGAGAACAGCATTAATGAGTGCCCACACTCTTGATTTGGAATATGCCCAGTTTAATTTCTGTACAGGAGGGAAAATGCTGCTGAACAAGTGGGGGGAAAGACTCTCTTTTCCAAGTTGATTAGAGTGAGAGGAATTTGTGTATGCTATCATGCTGAGGTTGTTCTCTATGATCTGGGTGATGAAGGAATGTAAAAGCACATTAAAGGTGCTGAATGTATGGGTCTTTTCTTTTTTAATTCAACCCTGGTAATCTGATAGTCATGTAATAGAGCTAACGTTTGACAATTGATTAAGTTGCAGTTCAAAGACATCCAAATACCGTATTTTCCGCACTATAGGGTGCACCATCAATGAATGGTCTATTTTCGAACTTTTATATATAAAGCATACCGGACTATAAGGTGCATTAAGCGAAACAAAACAGTCAGATAAGTCAGTGAGTCAAACCTTATTAAACGCGTTCACAATAACTCTCAACATTGTTCAAACGTTAATGAGCGTATTCACAATAACTCTGAACCTTGTTCAGTTGTAAAACGTTAAAAAAAAACAGTCTGATACCGCTAAATCAAAGTCAGTAAGCACAACCAGAATTAATTCATATATAAGGCACTCCGGATTATAAGGCGCACTGTCGTTTTTTGAGAAAATTAAAGGCTTTTAAGTCCGTCCTTATAGTCCGGAAAATACGGTATTTTATATTTTATCTCTTATCACTGTATTTTTACCTTGATCATCAAATAAGGAAAGAAAATTTGTTGATGACGTTGCTTAGTTTTTCTGTAATGTTTTTCTGTCTGCTTGGCTTCTCTCCTCTGCCTGCTGATCCCGTGTGTGCAGACAAACACCCAGTTCTGAAAGCCTCATTCTTTCTAACCTCGTCTTCGGACTCAGTGCTACTCAAACCCTCACAGTTATGGCCATTGTGTGCTAGTGAGTGATTCCAAAGAAACAGTCTTGGCAGCTTCACGTAAACTTCTGAGCGGTACTAAGGTTTCTGCTGACCTGCCTTTGTTTGTTGACGCAAACCTGATGTGCTCTCCTGTTTGAATGTATGGGTGCAGGGGAGGCTTGCACATCCTGGACTTTGATCTCGATATAGGTGTCTATGTGCTTTTCCACAGAACCAGTTCAAAGCTACCAAAAAAAGTTCAAAGTTTTCTACTCGGTGAGGTGTGAATGACCCACATAGCAAAAAGAACATTTCTGGGACCCCTCGCTGCGGCAAAGAAAGAACCAGTGAAGCTTTCTTGATGAGTTGGTGAAACATCTTTGGTTTGATACAACAAGTCAAGTCGCTTTTCATTTAGAAACTAAACTGAGAGAAAAACAAAACCTGGGCAAAGGTAAAAACACACAACAGCAGAGATCGATCTGTCATTATAAAGTTCATAGTTTGTTACTTCAATGGGTTTTTTTCTTCTTCCAGAAGACGATACATGTCTGTATGTACTACACTGAAGTTGAACCCTCATCAGTCGGAGTGATCAAGTGTTGTGGGAGATGCTAACTGCAGAGATGCTGCCTTTGTGTGAAACATGACAGGAGCAGATCTGACAAGCCAACTGAATTCACCTCCCTTTATACTGTCAACATCACAAGCCAGAGGTACTGTGATGCTGCCCTTTCCTGACACAAACACATGAACACACAAACATCTGAAGCAATAAAGTGACCACGTTAGCGTCTTCAAATTCAACATCTGTCATGGGGAGAGAAAAGGCTGAGCTACAACATCACTGCAAACTGCGGCTAATAGCCTCCTAGCATAGACAAAGCCTCGGTCTCAGTGGACCCATCATGAAAGTAGTAGTTGTATCTATAGTGTTTTCATAGTAAGACCAGAGGGCTCGGCATGCCAGGAATACGTTAATGCAGTTAGCCTGCGGGTCAGAGAAAAACAGAAGCCTGATGGTTTGAATTCCTGAATCGTCAGGATCAGTATCTGCTTTTTCAAGAAGGCATTCAAGTGTTTATGCAGCAATGCACTTGATCATCTTTAACTACAGAAAGCTTTGATACACTCAAATTAAAAGCAGACATATACAGGCAGGAATTCAGCACAAGATCGAGCCAATGGTGCTGCGTAAAGTTTTGATCTCCTTACATGGTCTTTCGACTGATTACCTCTGTGTCCCCTAGATCCAATTTGATGCCTCCTGAATTGTTAATCAGCTGGTGTAATATTAAGAGCTGCTCTACTGCTGCTCTGCCGGGGGCAACAATGTGAAACAATAAATACCAAAAAAGCTAAGTCCTAATGATTCATTTAGGATGATATTGATTTGGGCTGCAGTAAATTACAATTAAAGGCCTTGGCTTAGCATTTCCATGGGACTCTTTTACCCATTTAATAACCTTGTAGGCTGAAATTGAAAGAATATTTAACACCAACTGAAATAATGGCAGACTGTGCACTTTTTTCAATAAATTACTTGAGGCACATGGGGCTCAGTTTTGTCTGTCACAGCTTTTCTCTCCTTACGTTCTCCACAACTCTCGACCCCACACGGGAAAGAGGCAAAGTGAACGGCGCTTATAGAAAAGATCTGAAAATGTTTTGCTGATATGTTCTCATTCTTAGGATATTTCGCTCCAGCCCCAGACATGAGTCACACAGATCTGTTTGATTTGGATGCAGTGAGCAGACTTCTCCAAGCAACAGGTTTGTTATTTAATCAAATCTTCAGATTGGTGGTTGGACATCAGGCTGCTAACATCTCAGCTGTCATGTCCTCAGAAAGTTTCCCTTCATAAATCCTGCAACTAAATGATTTGTCCAAATCCAATGAGAAACAAATTTCTACAGTACAAGCAAACCAAGTGAGGAGGAGGCTATGGAACTGCAGGCAATCCCCCGAGGGGCACGATATATACACTACAGTTTGCCATAAGGGATAAATTGGACACATGTGCAACAGGTCAGGTGTAGAGCTGTGCACTGGCCGATACCTTATCTTGCTCTGTCAGCAGGTCTCCACTGTCCCTGGGATTAATTGTGTCTGTCCACTTGAGACGAGGATGTCACACTAGTCTGTGTTCAACGGCCCCCTCGACCATGTCCAACTGGAAGAGAGTGGGAGAGAAACAGTTGATTTCTTTTCCAAACTGTGCTCTGCCTTAGACCGTGTACTTTTTTTCTCCATTAGTTTGATATGCTTGCTTGTGTTTTAATGGTTTTTGGTGTGAGATTTGAACAGTAGGAGCAGGACACTGGGCTCCAACACTGCAAGGACATGGGTGCACACTGTCACACTGGAGATGATGATATGAAATTATTATGTATTATTATTTAAATTATCTGCCATGATTGTCAAAGAATATCACTGTTTCAGGGTTTTCTTTACAATGGATACTATATATATATATATATATATATATATATATATATATATATAGCAGGTGAATTCAAATATGGATCAGCATCACACCGAGCCAGTTAGTTTTCAGAGTGTAACCTTTATCTATTTAAACGTGATTTATTCATTAAGCTATTTTGTTTAATTGCCTTATTGTGGTCACTAAAGGTTGGTCACTAAATTTGAATTGCCTGTCATAAGCCGTGTATCTGTGTGGGAGTTTTATTTTGAAGGGTCAGCAGTGGATGTGGTTCTGTTGTACTATCAAAGAAGTGAGGTCCATAACGACCAGCGGCAGGACTGTGTTGGCTTTGTGCTGCTAGCTAATCAACTGGCTCGTCGTTTGTGTGGATATGAGAGAGAGAGAGAGAGAGAGAGAGTGGGCAGACTCCTTGATGATAGTGCCACACGAGGGGGTGTCGACATCTGGCTAGTAATTGCAGCTCACAGTAATTAAGCCCAGAAAAATAAGTTGACAGTTCTGCAGCTTTGGTGCTTACAGCAAACACACTCACTTCGACATAGCCAGCCTCCCAAGAGCTAAAGCCCAAACCCCACCCCACAGAAACAGATTGTATTTACTCAGCAACAGACAGCTACAGCCATTCTGATCAAGGCTAACAGTGCCTCCGTTCACTGAGGGAAGAATGCAGCTAAAAAACTCTGCTCACTATACCATATATACCATTACATGTGTGAATGGTTGCTGACTTACACACCATAAAATCATAGCTTGGTTTCAACAAAGATACGTGTCACTGCACAATTAAATGTGTGAATGTTGTGTTGCATGCATGTTAACTGATGTGATCGATGATGATATCATGTCAGCTCTGTTCTTCTTTTAGCCATAAATTAATGCAGTTTTGTCCAAACCAGAAATGTTTGCAAAAATATGTTATGCTCTATTGCATATTTTCCAACAACAGATTCTAAACCTTTAATTTTCAACATTAATTAAGCAGTAAGGGCTGAAAACGATGCTCATGGTGTGTGGAGTCTGACACCACACTGCATGAGGTTTCACATCAAATGCTTTGAAACTGAAAACAGCTCCCACCATTCCAAAGATCATACATTAACATGAAGGATGGTGAATGCGATGTGGTGTTTTCTTGTTTCGGTATGTAAGGTCTCCCTCAAACCCATGACCCCGTTCACTGCAGTGACTCCTGATGACTTGTCCATTAATATTTAAAGAGCACTTTCTGTCTGGCTGCTTACACAGTCGGGCACACTGGGGAAAGATGTTTGCAAAGACAAAACAAGACCTCCTGTGTTTGCTCCAAATTGAACAAAAAGAGGAAGCAGTGCCAGGTCCCCAGTCTGTTGAATAGCTGTGTGATAGCACATGTTGCCATGCATGAGTGTTGGATCATGTAGCCCACCTCCAAACTGCAGCTGTTGTCTTAAGCTCCGCAGCAGCTCCAAGCCCCCAACCTTCATCACAAAGTCACCGCAGCAGAGCCCTGGGGGTTGTCAGTGTTTGGGCAGGGAGCACAGCCGCGCCTGTTAGCTGCATGCATTGGCCTTTTGTTTGCCAGCTTTTCCTCGTACTCAATTGACGCAATTATTCGCTCCACTTGGCAAATTTTTCCTCCTTTCACCACCTGACTTGACAGATGATTTAAAAGGCACCTACAGAACGTCTGAAAGCCAAAGCATTCCTGAATAGGGTTTAATTTGTCCAATTAGGCAGCTAATGAGCTCATTTAGAGCTCAAGTGAACATCTAAGATCAGCACACCCGGCCAGGACATCTTGGGTACAGGACAATACTAAAAGGAAAGATTTTCAAACATGCTGAAAAACTGCATGTTTGCAGTTATCCTCCAGATGAACCATCTTTGTGGTTGGTTTGGGCCATGGTCTGGAGACGATGATCCATCCTGCAGGTACGTGGTGGGTGGGGTTGTGAAATCATTACAATTGTGAACACCTGGTCTCAGTTCTCCAAGCACTATAAAAAGCTCCTTCCTCGGGTCGTTCATGAAAATATTTTCTGTCTTTCTTATATTTATATATCTGTCCACCTGTCCTCTGAAGTCCAACCAGGAGACAGAACTTGTGTGTCTCCAGGACAGAGTGGTAAAAACCACTGAGGCTGAAAGGATGATTCCACAAATGCACGGAGACAATTTAGTCCAAGATAAGGTAGCGTTGCAATTCCAGTACAAACGAATTTCCCATGATGTCACGACCAGCGAAGATGAACGGCCTGAGCATCAGCCTCAGTGATCGCTCCACACCGTGGCTAATATATATGCAGAAACAACCTCTGCAGCCTTCCGTGTGGAATTGAAATGCTGATTGCTAGAAATGTAGTAGATAATGGTTCTAATTAGCATATAGCTGTTGCTGGGGCTGTTAATCAAATGCTATGTAAATCATCCTACACACTCTGGGCAGTGGGATGGTCTTATTATTAATCAGTTATCACAAGTGCTTTAGATGTTCAGGAAACACAGAGAGATTCTGACAAGTGAGCTCAGAGACATGTGGGTAATAATGCTACCCACTGTGAAGCTGGGCACTGGTGAAATGTTCAAGTTGCAAATAAAATAAAAGGTAGATGATGGAATCTGACTCATCCAGTGAAATTAAAACATGATCAGAGGGACAAAAGAAAAAAACAGACACTAAATACTATATACTATAAATACTATATAATAACGATCTGTTTTAGGGTTGCCCCCTTTAAAGGTCACTGGTTTTAAATATTGAAAAGGTGTTTTCGTGGCATTTTTGATGCAACAACAAAGAATAAAAACAAGCTTTCTGCTCCTTGAGTCGGTTGAGAATTATATGAATTATAAATCATAAATATCTTGAGAGGAAACAAAACATCTGCCATCATCGTTGTGTGTGAAATCTCAAACATCTTGCTTGTGAGGGGGCCGAGAAAAGAAAGGAAATAAAAACCCTATAATCTAATCAGTAGTACAAGGTGGTAGAATGTACACAGCCCAGGTCCCAAATGTTGTGCTGCATTGAAAATATTTCCAGTGACGTATTTGACATCCTTTACCTTTGGGCATGTGTCTGAACGCGTTTGAGGTTTAAGGCCTAATGTCAGGTCAGTTCCAGCGCAGTCTTGCCAAAGAAAACAATAACATCGGAGGTGGCCTCTGCCAGCACTGCGAGGCTTTTGTCTTTGGCATCTCACAGGCCTCCATGACAAGGTTAAACTAAAGAACACTCCCCTACGTGCCTGCTCTGCAAAACTGCCGTTGAGTGGGCTGCTCACGCTACCGAAGAATTAATGTGCAAATTTGAGCAGCACGGGAGCGGCCTCAAAATTCATGACTTGCACGCACACAAACACATCTGCTGAAATGAGAGGTAGGTTACACCATCCGAGGTCAAAATTCTTCAAGTTCCCACCACTGCTACTCTGCAGCTTCCTTCAGGGACGTGTCGGCCCCCAGAAGTGGCTGCAGAGAGAGCGACCCTCACTTTCACACTGCTCTCCAGGGTCGAATCCCTCCAATATGTCAAGTCATCTGAGTGAAAATGTCCGTGACAGGCACAGACCGCTTCATACATGGAATCTCCTCCTCCGCTTCCTCAAAAAAGAATGGTTGTTTGACCATGTAAAACACTGGCTGCCAGGGAAGCTTTGCATCAGCAGCGATGGGAGGCACATTACAGATGGTCAAGGTGATCAAGATTTCAGAATCTTCCCAAAGTTGTTGAGAGAGAAAATGGGAGCCGGACCGTGGTGGCGCCGTGTGATGCTGGATGAAGATGTGTGGGTCTGAAGAGCCCTGAGAGATTGACACTCCAGTTTAAAGAAGGGCCTTGGAGATAAATGGAGCGTTCTCTGTGGAGGGGAACTTCGTGAAAAGTCACTTCGAGGTACAGAGCTGTTAGAACTCAAGAGGCGGCTAGTGTGAGTCGCCAAAAACAAGGCGACAGTTTCAAAGTGGTTTCAAGCCAACAATCAGCACCTGAAGGGAACAGGAGTCATGAACAAAAGAGCGGGTTGAGTGACATCGATAAAAGTCTTTTAACACGTGTACGTGTACTCACATCACCTGTGCATGTTGCTCTGATTGTAATCAGTGTGTCAGTGCTAATGGATACGTATGATTGCGTACCGCTGTCAGTAGGTTTACGTTCACCCCTGCTGGTCAGTTCGCAGGACTCACCCCAGAGGCTCGATTCCGTTCTCAGAATGTTATCGCGGCAGTGGCGTCTATTCTTTGGCGCCTCCAGGGATGCGTGGAGGCCTTTTCAGATCCACACAAAGCACCATGCAGCATCGCTTTGAAGTACGGCGGAAACCTTGTCAGTGCAAATTGAGTAAGATGCTCTCTGGCATTCGCAGATACCGTACACCCTCAGCTCAGCAGCTCAGTGAGCGCGATGTGCAGTGGCAGGGAAAATGTTTTGAGATCTTATATTGCACAGAGCAATTTCATTAGGCCCCTTGACTGCGACGCCTCAGATGTAAATCACATGATTCATGTACACAAATGTTTTACACGCACCAATCGGTGACAATCCGGTTGTGATTGATCAGATGTGAAAAGTCTCAGTTTAAACTGGAACCCAGCGTCTCCCAGAGTCTCAGTGTCGAGCAGCAGAGATGACAGAAGTGATTAAAACAAAGGTGTTTGCAGACGCAGCCAGACAGAGCCCTCCCCCTCTTCTCATTCTCAGACTCATCACCTGAGTGACCATCGCTCTTCTTTGTTTGTTTTGTTTTGTGAAACTCAACGCCGCGCTCCAACCTTGCATCGAGCAGCTCTCGCGCCTCACGGGTTACAGACAGTTTTGCACTCCCCTGTGCCGTCACAACAACGTTGACACTCTTCAGCCCTCACAGAGACGGGCTCTGACAAACAAGGTGAGTTGCCTACAGCCATCACACCTCTGCCTGGCCTCACCCCAGCAAGCAGAGGAGGGGTTAGCCGCCTCCAGGCAGGCGCCGGGCCGGGCTGATACCTGCTGACTGCGTGGCCAAAAGAAGAGCGGATGACCTTCACGTGGGTTCAGGCGGTGTCGAGACGACCGATGCAGTTAGCAGATGAGTAGGTAAATCAATAGGCAATATACTCCATACGGGCTGAGCTCAAACACCAACGTCAGCTCGGCAAACTATCGGAGAGGCTGCCACAATGTGCAGACACTGTTAAATTGAGTCAGCTGTGATATATGTGTGAAATGAATTTAAAGGTGCTGGAGGGAGCGCTTTTATCCCACGGTAATTTACAATACTTTTCAAATAAACAGACAAGGCCGTTGGTCCAAGCTCTGTCCTGTTTGTGCTAAAGTATTTCAATATTTGTTTTAACTCAAATCACATTAAAAAGGGATGGGGGGATAATTCTGCTCCTGCACACCCTCTTTTCACCATCCAGTGTTTCTCTCCTCTAACACTGATGAGAGCTGCCCGAATTACACCATAAAACTACTGACCAGCGTCTGCGTGGGTTTGAGGGGAGGAGGTCGTAAACTGCACCAAAACCTCAACGTCCGTGTTGAATTAAAACAACAGTAATGGAGCCTCTCCCCCTCCTTTAGCACGTTTTATAGAGTTAGATAGATAAAGGTTTTATTTACCTCAGGGTTAAGACCTTCCCATTACGGCCTCAGAGGGAGCAGTTCACCTCAGCTGTGACTGAAAGCTGTGCTCGTTACACACACCTCGAGGTGATAATGAAATCAGGGCTGGGGAAGTCGCCCATCATGCATCTGCTGTGTAGACACAGCTGTGGTATAAAGTAGACTTCTGAGGGTTTCAACTTTTGTGGAATTCGATTTTAGTTCTAATCTTAACAAATACTGCAATGCGAAGTATGGCCGGTGTAGTGAAGTGGCTGTGATGCAATAAAGGTGTCAATAAGCTCAGTCATACAGATGTTTGAGGATAATTAACGGTCCCTCTTTCTTGCTTGCTGACTCAAATATCAACTTTATCAAAAGTATCAGCTGAAATAAAACATTCAACTATCTGTTGCCACAACAATGTTCCCTTTGCATTTCCACCAAGATGCAGTCAATTTATATTTCATTTAAAAATGAGAATAAATTGGACATTGAGCTATGATTGGTGACTCTGTGACAGTGACCTTTTGGGTTTCATTAGGACAGCAAACACCATGAAAAATGAAAATTGCCAAAAGTGCCTAATTGCTCTACCACCACCTGAGCTCCTTTGTCATTTGACATTATCGGCCGTCCCTCGGAGCCCCATGCACATCCAGAGGGTCGTACCCAGCCAAACAAAGAAAAATAAGCATAAAATGATGGAACCAGTGATTTCATTCAGGAGTTAGTTCTCTAACATCATTACCATCTAGCACAGGGGTGGGCAATTATTTTTTCCATGGGGCCACATAAGAAACAGAAAATATTGTGGAGGGCTGGGCCAAAAGGCTGAACTCAATTCTGCATAATATTAATTGTATTTCTTTATAAAAAGTAATAAATAGCATTGTTTTGACAAGCTGGCAAGAGTATATGTTAAAGTTAAGCAATGAAAAAATGAGGTTGCCTTACAAAAATGTATTCAAATTTCTCAAAACAATGGTAGACAAAATTCTAACATTTTTTACTATTTGTGACTCATATTAGTGAACATTTTCAGTCACATTCACTCCAAAACACATTTTGAGTTCCATATACTGTTGGAAAGTTGTGTAAAGGTTCTGAGCATTTTAAAGACATCACAATATTGCTAGCAAAGCCTCCGCGCTCTTTCAGCATCAGTCAGGTTTTTATATTTCTCCGCATGTTTCGTCTGGTAATGCCGACTCACATTGTAGTCCTTAAACACGGCGATCTGCTCCCCGCAAACTAAACACACGGCTTTACCTCCAACTTCAGTAAATAAATACTTAGCCGTCCAATTTTTGTTGAAAATCCTACATTCGGCATCTACCTTTCTTTTTTTTAGCCTGAGCGGACATTTTTGAGGGCTAAAGTCGTCTTGTGATTCAATCACGCGCATGTCTTGATATACGCATTACGTCATTATGTACGTGAATTAAAAAAAAAACAACAACTTCAGAATAAAAGCAGTGCAGCTTTAGCCCATGAATGAGGTGAAATTAGAAAGTATTGTAATGACTCAGTTACGTGCATTGACGGGCTTGTCGTACCCGGCCAATCAGGGGCGTGCATGTTGCTTGGTGCCTGGATGCCTTCTGTTGATTGGTCGGGGGCGCGGGAGGGATGCGGAAGTAGGCTGGGGCGACGCGGGGGAACGCGATCGTGTGTTTGTAAGAGTGACGCCTCATAAAGTTCCCGGAACTCGAGAAGCGACTCCTGCCTCATCACTTCGGCGCTACAGTATGTTTATTTAGTAATTTCCAATTAACCTTACACTGGCGGTCAGAGTCAACCAAAGGTATGTGGCCCGGGCCATACAATGCCCAAGTCTGTCATACGGGCCAGTCAGCGCCA